>OY744475.1:31586088-32186088 GCA_963556175.1 Tipula confusa
TACGCCTGAACTTGCCTTCGCAGAACCAACAAAGACCATTCTTAATTTGCTATTTGACTCTGGTGACTTGAAATCACCATGGTGAGGCAAAAAAAATCCATCAGTTGTTTCTTTTCCTGGGGAAATTTCACTCTTTAGTTAAAAATTTAGTCCTTCCTCTGGAGTCAAAATAACTGGTATGGGTTCAGATATTTCGATTTTGCAGAATCTTTGAAGAATTATTTGTAACTAGCTTTTCAACGTTGTCAGCAAATGCAACGTTTCAATAAATTGAAAATCCGCTGTGCTCCAATTAGCATGTTGATTTAAGGAGCGTTGAAGTGTGGAACCAGCTGAATATTTGTTAGAATTTTCCACGATCACGTATTCTTCTCTGATAACGACATCGTAGAAAATAAACTGTTTCCATAGGACATACTTCCGTTGAATTTCCGATACCGCATACAGATGTTTGACTTTTCCCTAATTTTATCCTAGTTGTACACCAAATGATTGTGTAAAGAAATTCAACTATGATCCAACAATTATCGGCCCAATATTTCGTGCCATCCCCATTTACCACCGTTATAACAGCACTCGCTAACACCAACTTCAAGAGATATTACATTAATTGTAATCGTTGTAGCACCGTTCAAATATCGTCTTCGCATTGGCTGACTATAAAATGGTGTTCGGTTTAGTATATCAGCGACTATAAATTACAATCAAACAGACAGATAAGGAAGTTCTATATATCAAACAGATCAACGGTGAGTTTAATTTACTCATTTAGCAAAAACAAACCAATCCGAGATTTTGATGATCAATTAATGACATTTTATATCAGTTCAAAACAATTTTATTTATTATCGATCGTAAAAAAATCGAAATACAATCACCGTTAAAATCTATTGGTTTACACAGCTCATTAGTCTTCTGTTGTGTTTTTGAATGACAGTTAAAAAACAATTAAATTTTACAACTGTCAAGTTAATAAAAAAATTTATTTGGTGCTTTAATATTCTTATACCGAATTCAAACAAATTCTGGTTTTTATCGATGTTGTACGGTTATATTCGTATGATCGCATAAGACACGATCAAAATTCATATTCATATATTATGTTTGTATAATAATACGAAAAATGCAAATTTAAAAAAATAAAAAAATCCATCCATCCACGAAATCAATCACTCAAGACGACGGCGAAGCACACATATTTAAAAAAAAAAAACGTCTGTGCTCATATCTAAGATTACGTACTCGTAAGTTGATGTTACGAGCGCGAAATAATTCGTATACATAATCACGATCATAATCATCTTGAGTATATCTGTATGTTCGATCTATCGATCTAGAAGAGAATGTCTATGTAGAAATTGATTATCGCGCGATCGTCTTTTGATTGATTGAATTTGATGATGATCGCGATGCGCATATGCTGTATATACAGTATAACGATCTGTTGATCTTCTCGTATACCACACTAAATTCTCATCGGTTTGTTACATTCAATTGTTTCAATCATTTTTTTTTTTATTTAAGTCGAACTACTTAAGACACAAAAACAATTGAAATTTGTTGTGCTGATTTTATATATTTTTTTTTCTTGGTTTTTGGCTACAATTCAATCGATTGTCTTCGATCGATTTTGTAAGTTTTTTTTCGAAATCTTAAATTTTTATGTTCCACTTTAACCGCAATCGATTCGATCAACTTAAAGAGATGAAATCACATTAAAACAAAATTGTAATTTTTGTATGAACTGAAATGGTTTTTTGATCACGGTGTGACAGAATTAGAAAAGAAATTTTCTACCATCGATCGATTGATGATCGATGGGCAAATTGATGTGTGAAATAGTTTTTTTGGGGGGTTTTGCTAAAGTTTTTTTTTGATTTTACACAACTCTACGGAGTTAAATTGATGGTATAGAGGTTTAAGATAAGCATCGATTCAAATATTCGCGTTGACACTAGAACACACTATAAAACCAGTAAAATATAACAAAAAAAATATTACACCTGTATACATCTATTATAACGGGAATAATTAAACCGTACTGAAGCTAAACCGTAAATGTAATATGAGTTTTAAATTACATCCAAATTTAAATTTCTAAAATTTCGTTGCTAATGGAGCCCATTTATATAGTTTATATTAAAGTTTCTTCTATCTTCTATCTTCTATCTTCTATCTTCTATCTTCTATCTTCTATCTTCTATCTTCTATCTTCTATCTTCTATCTTCTATCTTCTATCTTCTATCTTCTATCTTCTATCTTCTATCTTCTATCTTCTATCTTCTATCTTCTATCTTCTATCTTCTATCTTCTATCTTCTATCTTCTATCTTCTATCTTCTATCTTCTATCTTCTATCTTCTATCTTCTATCTTCTATCTTCTATCTTCTATCTTCTATCTTCTATCTTCTATCTTCTATCTTCTATCTTCTATCTTCTATCTTCTATCTTCTATCTTCTATCTTCTATCTTCTATCTTCTATCTTCTATCTTCTATCTTCTATCTTCTATCTTCTATCTTCTATCTTCTATCTTCTATCTTCTATCTTCTATCTTCTATCTTCTATCTTCTATCTTCTATCTTCTATCTTCTATCTTCTATCTTCTATCTTCTATCTTCTATCTTCTATCTTCTATCTTCTATCTTCTATCTTCTATCTTCTATCTTCTATCTTCTATCTTCTATCTTCTATCTTCTATCTTCTATCTTCTATCTTCTATCTTCTATCTTCTATCTTCTATCTTCTATCTTCTATCTTCTATCTTCTATCTTCTATCTTCTATCTTCTATCTTCTATCTTCTATCTTCTATCTTCTATCTTCTATCTTCTATCTTCTATCTTCTATCTTCTATCTTCTATCTTCTATCTTCTATCTTCTATCTTCTATCTTCTATCTTCTATCTTCTATCTTCTATCTTCTATCTTCTATCTTCTATCTTCTATCTTCTATCTTCTATCTTCTATCTTCTATCTTCTATCTTCTATCTTCTATCTTCTATCTTCTATCTTCTATCTTCTATCTTCTATCTTCTATCTTCTATCTTCTATCTTCTATCTTCTATCTTCTATCTTCTATCTTCTATCTTCTATCTTCTATCTTCTATCTTCTATCTTCTATCTTCTATCTTCTATCTTCTATCTTCTATCTTCTATCTTCTATCTTCTATCTTCTATCTTCTATCTTCTATCTTCTATCTTCTATCTTCTATCTTCTATCTTCTATCTTCTATCTTCTATCTTCTATCTTCTATCTTCTATCTTCTATCTTCTATCTTCTATCTTCTATCTTCTATCTTCTATCTTCTATCTTCTATCTTCTATCTTCTATCTTCTATCTTCTATCTTCTATCTTCTATCTTCTATCTTCTATCTTCTATCTTCTATCTTCTATCTTCTATCTTCTATCTTCTATCTTCTATCTTCTATCTTCTATCTTCTATCTTCTATCTTCTATCTTCTATCTTCTATCTTCTATCTTCTATCTTCTATCTTCTATCTTCTATCTTCTATCTTCTATCTTCTATCTTCTATCTTCTATCTTCTATCTTCTATCTTCTATCTTCTATCTTCTATCTTCTATCTTCTATCTTCTATCTTCTATCTTCTATCTTCTATCTTCTATCTTCTATCTTCTATCTTCTATCTTCTATCTTCTATCTTCTATCTTCTATCTTCTATCTTCTATCTTCTATCTTCTATCTTCTATCTTCTATCTTCTATCTTCTATCTTCTATCTTCTATCTTCTATCTTCTATCTTCTATCTTCTATCTTCTATCTTCTATCTTCTATGAAGTATTAACCAGGAACTACCGGAATGCCGGGCACTACCGTACACTCGTGTTACATGTAACAAAACCGAACGATGGGATAGCATTGTTAGTAATGGCAGAATCGACAAGGTAACTGACACCTAAGCGGTCGACAGCTAGTATTTTTTGCGAAAAAAATGCGTTGTAATCTGTCTGATGAGTAAAAAGTAGGTTTATGTTATTTAAGGGGAGAGATATGCGCATGAAACGCGACGGAAACGCCTATGAAAACCGCTTATTATTATACTAAAAGTAAAATTAGTCAAATTTATCGATTAGGTCCAACAGTCAAATGACTGTAATTTCGAAGGAAACATTTCTTTAGCAAGTGTGAAAGACTTTGGTTGGCACAAGTACATTTTTTCACTCAGTCTTACTATTAATACTATCAAAAAAAACTTCACCGATTCAAAAATGCACACAAGCAACACATTTTACCTTGGACCCGGCCATAACCTTAAACATAATATAGATAAAAACTATATCAAATCACCATACCCTCTAATTTAAGAATTGATGAACAAAGAAAAGGTTAACCTTTACAAAAACCTCATTCATAAATTCAAGATGATCATTAAAAAAAAAACCGGATATCTAAAAGAAACCAACAACAACCAAACGATCTCAATACGCGAGCGGCCAACAAATCAATGTAACAAAAATATAACAACAACATCTTCGTCTATATAGTAATAATAATAATAAGATGAGATGAAGAAAATACAAACATTTAAATCGAATTAATAAGAAAATCCTACGCATTTAATGTCATCACAATCAGAATTTATTGTTTGGGGCTCCAAATGATTCAATGAATTCTAAAATTTTATCCATATGAGTATTCAACTTTTCTTGTTTATGATTACACACAGGCGAAAAAAAAAATTACTCCACACACCATCATCTTAGCCCTTACGAAGCGTATTGTGTTGTGGGTGGTGCCGAAAACAAATTACACCAAGTATATGGTAAATATCTGGAGTGTAACGTCGTCGCACAAGGGTTAAGTAGAAAATCGTGAAACTATAATTAGATATAAATAAAAATCGAATCAACGGTACCGAAAGGGGAAGAGGCAGACAGGAAAATTATTATTGATCTTAAATTGAAAAAAAAAAATAAGAAAAGAAAATTATTATATTGATTTAATGTATTATTGCTACCTTATTTACTTAAACTATAATTTATTGTAGTTTTATAATATCTGGGTTTACGATATACGATTTTTATACATGAGTTTATAACAGTTAACTTGTATGCATATAAATGGACTTAAACTTCACATATAACGATAAAGCCATGAAGTTAAGCAAAATGGATCATATTTGTAGTGTGGAACTTGTTTAAATGTTGTGGAACATATGTTCGATTTTAAAAGATTTAGTGAACAATTAGTCCAGGAACTTCAAAGCACATAAAATAAGTGGAACCGGACCTTTCTGTTGTTTAACAATAGTGTGGAACATATTTTTGTTTACTGACTTTTATAAAACCTTCCCAATTTTCGAAACATTCAATATAAACTAATAGTTATGGCCAAATAAAACAGTGAAATGTACCAAATTCATTAGAAATTTCGATAGCTTAGGAAGTCTTATTTATGGAACTTATGTTTATTTATTTATATATTTGAAGATCCAATTGTAGAGAATTCGAAATAAAATATAACTAAAAACTTATAGAAATCGTAAAACATATTCAATGTTAGTAAAGACGATTGTTTAACCAAAAATAGATTATACAACTGTTCAATGCAGATTGTCGATAAGCGCACGTAGAATTTTGATAAATTTGTGGAACATAATATTTATTATCGTCTAAGTATTTATAGAAAAATTATTTGTGTTAACTGATAAAACTATCACAGTCTCAAGAACCGTGTTAATCCTTATGGAAATCAAATGTAAAAACTGATAAAAAAGACTGCAATTTTGTGGATTTTAATACGAGTGTTATCTTATGGAGTTAATACTTATTTAAACATTTCTAGATCAAATTGTAGGATATCCAAAATACGGATAGTGGATAGTTTACCAGAAGTCACTGTCATATTGTAGAATGTATATTTAATATTGGTATTCCATATTGGACATTTTATCATTAAGCAATGTATGGCCAATTCTTGATGCATAAAAATATCCTGACATGACTCGCTTCTTTATATGTATCGCTTCGTTCCACATAGCTTAAACTAATTTTACCACTCTAGCCATTACCTCGTACATATTTAATAAACTTATTATTTAAAACAAATGACAAAATTTGTGGAACATAATATTTACTATTTAAATTTTAAGAACACTGTGGAAGATAATACGATTGATATTAAACTGCCTTCTAACAATTTAAAGAAGGTTTGTATACAATTTATTTCAACATTTATAGTTTAAATTGTGGAACATATATTTAATATTGGGCTGCTTCCTTGTATAACTGTAACTAGAATTAAATTTTCCAATTTTACGTACATATTTGGCAATTTATTAATTTAACGAAACTACCAAATCTTGTGGAACATAAGATGTTAAGAAGACTGTTACATTTGTTCGAATGATTAACTATATTGTGGAACTTATATTTAGCTAAACTACCTCGTATGTTTTCCAAACGAATACTTATTTATGGAACCTAACTTATTTAAATAAGCTTATTTAAACGAGGTGACTTATTTGCTACCTTTTCTCTACAAAAATCGCGAAAGAGTCTTACGATTGGTTGATACTAGGAACTTTTGTAGGTCTGCGAAGCATCAGCATACAAAGAAAAATAAATTATTGTCAAACGAATTACAAAAATTTTGTGGCTATATCCAACTAGCATGCGCAGCAGTTATTTGTTATAGAATTACCACCACTACCGGACCAATGCTTATCAATTTGTTGACAGAAAAAACCAAAGTAGCTTTTACTCAAACAGCAGACTTGATCATGCTTTAAACTTTGCAGGGTCTTATTGACCAACTTAATTACCTTTTGCGTAGTTTTACGTCTTCTTGTAAAGTTGTTCAATAATCGTATTATAACATTTTCAAGCTGAGTACTTGTAATGATATTTTAAATTTAAAATGTTCAGTTTAATAATATTAATTACCAATGTCAAACTGTGGAACATATACTTAATATTGAAAAGATTCACCGTATAACAAAAATAATAATTGTTTTATCGATTACTAATGACAACAATTGTGGAACATAATAATTATTACTAAAATTCTTTCAAATATTGCAATTTTTATGATTAGTGTTTAAATGTAATGATTGTATTCCGGGAAACGTTTTTAGTAAGTCTACGTTGATATTATTTCTCCAAAATAAATTATTTTGTGGAACCTGTGCTTTATTATCTTGTGGAAAGTGCCAAGTAACCCTATATAGGAATCAATTTAAATTGAAAAAGAAAATTTGTGGAAGATCATGCATCCCTTTAATGGGATCTAATCTAAAAATAAAGTATATATGTTGTAGAAAATATTGTCAATTTGTGGAACGTATGATTGTTATTGGTTTTCGTTCTAACATTTTTTAGCTGGGTACTTTTTATGATGTTTTCAAATTAAATTGTAAAATATTAGAAATAACATTTACAGTTTACTAAATACCAATTTCAAACTGTGGAACATATATTTAATATTGGTATACTTCATAAATCAAAAAAAAGTATCTATTTATCGACTTTAGCGTATATTTTTTTGTGAAATGAGCATTTATAACAAGTGAAATAAAATGTGGAACATAATATTTCTATTAAAGTTCTTTCAAATAGCGTAGGATGTTTGATTGTGTTTAGTTATTTTATGTTCAAAAGAAAATTATTTTGTGGAACTTGTGCTAAGCTACATAATCTTTTAACTACATAAATTGTATTTAACTAGGAAACTATGGCAGTCAGAAGGATTGTGTAGCAATTCAAAGCAATTAATTTAACTTTAAATTGAAAGAGAATACCTGTGGAACATATGTTTATCGTTAAACTTTGCTCTTAAATTTTAAAGCGGACTCTTGAAACGTATTGATATATAAACACTTTCAGTTTGAATTGAATAAAATTTAACATTGGAAATTAAATTTAACTGTGGAACATAAATTTTTTTGTTGTAAATTGAGCACCAAATGAAACAATTTGTGGAACGTAATATTTACAGTTTAAGTTCCAAATCAAACAGGTATTTATATTAAGAGATGAAATTTTAAAATTATATTTGTATTCCGGAAAACGTTTTACGTAATTCTACGTTGATACGACAGTCCCAAAGAAAAACTATTGTGTGGAACATATGTTTAGCTAAATAATCTTTTAACTACAAAACTTGTATTTAACCATGAAACTATGAGAGTCGAAAGGATCGTGTAATTCTTTATAGGGAGCTAACCAATTTTGACTTTATGTCTATAAAAATAAATCAATTCTCATCAAATTGGATCAATTGAATCTCCCAGGCTCGTCTCTCACGCAAATCGGATTACAATAAAATTAATTATTATGTAATAAAATGTATGATGGTGCCCTATGATGCTGCTTCATGATACTCTATTGCTATGTATACATAATCATATACATATTTTTTTTATATATGGAGATGATGAATGATCGATTACAACAACAGAATCTCTTAAAGAAGAAAATAAGACAAAAACGTGATACCAAAATTTAGCTTCTGTTTTTCTATAGAATTTTGATTTCGTGGTCGGTTTTGTTGCTGTAGCCGTCGTTGTGATGTATCTCTTTTGTACATAGAATGAAATTAGAGGTTTTTAGGTTGATTGATTTTTCGACAAAAGTTTTTGATAGAATTTTTTTTTTTAAGACGATAGATTCTTTTTATATAAAAATTTTTTTTTGTTGTCTTAATGGTTTTCTATTTATCAAATAATATTCGATCTATAAAAACTTTAAAGATGATTCTTTGTTATAATACGTATAGTTAAGACAATATAATAAAATTCTTGGTGATGCGGGAATTAAAGATTTTTTTTTTAGGAAATTTTTGTCGGTATAAGTTTTTAGAATATTTAGATACTAAACCACACAATCTCATTTACTGTGGCAACATTTCGATCGTACCCTAAACTCGATGTTACAGTACACAGAATAAATCGCTCCAAAAAAATCCACAACAAATAAATAATCGCGCAAAAACACACCGCAATTACCACAGTGCGGTAGCTTTTCAATTACATACTTATATACCTATAAATGTAAGGAAAGCTAAAAAAAAAAAATTCTATGGTATTATAACTCTAATGATCATAGATCAAATTCACTTCTCGATTTAATGGTCATTTGAAATATAAAATATACATTTCTAATTAAATTCACCATAAGATTGGTTGATTGGTCAACAACGGTGCGCGGAACAACTGTACACACAACCAAGGTAACAAATCTAGAATTTCTTTCATTTTTTTTTTTTTTTAACTTAATTGAGATCATTTTTCTGTATTTGCAATCGTATAATGTACAAGAACACCTAACCCGATCTGTATCAGGCGGCATTGTTGACGTATTATTTTGCTCTAGTTTTACGATTCCATAGGGTTAGATATAGAAAAATCGCTTAGATATTGTATAGTCTGTACGTACAGTTAAAGTATTAAGAAATTATTTAACTTTCTAACTGTAATCAAGACTGTATAGAAAAGACGTTTAAAATGTAACAAGAAAATTGAAAAAAGAAATTAGAGGTGATTAGATAAGGAAACACAACAAAATTGTATGTGTATATAGCAAAAAAAAAAATCGCACAAAAAATGAACTTAAGCCGCGTATACATAGCAGCGTATACAATTAAACAAGAACGACGACTGGGAGAAGCGGAAAGAACACTTACAAAGGTAGAGGTGAAATGAGATCAAAAAATTGATTTACTTTTTACTACTATGACTGTATACGTTATTATAATCTTGATTCTTCGATTTACATAAGATTATCGTAGAGGTCACGATGGATTCATTCAATCGATGAGGGCTTAGCGCAAGATTAACTTTACTGAAACCAAAACAAGAAATTATCAAAATTTTCTTCAAATTTGTAAATATTTCGGATTTTTATCATGTTAAGAGGTTCAGAGAACTTCAAATGCTACGAAAGATTTATTTAATTAAAATTTAATATGACTAAGCACAGGTTCCACTATGTTCTTTATCATTGAAACACAAACATCAATGTAAGGATAATTAAAAATTTCCCCGAAATACAAGTAAACAAATAGTTTATAAATTGTTACTATTTTCAGTTATACAATGAATCAGTTGGTATCCAAATATTGAATATGTTTAAATAAACCGGTCCCATTAGGAACAACCTGCTTACAAAGTTTAAAAGATGTTAAATGTGAAACTTATGTTCCACAACCTGACAATATACACTTAATTGTTTATATTTTAATTGATTTGTTTGAAGAAACACATTTACCTGTACGATAAAGATAAACTTCAATATTTAATATTATGTTCCACAAACATTGTCATTTATTGTAAATGATCGATATTGGTTTCCAATAAACAGTACTCTGTGTTTCCGATATTCTACACTTTAAACAAAACTGTTTTTAAATAAACATAATTTTTAAAAGGGTACAACCGTTTTTAAATTTTAGGAGAGAGTTAAACGTTAAACATATGTTCCACAAATATTCACATTGAATTGAATTTAAAATAGATCGCTATAATATCCATGTCATGTTTATCATTGCTTTAGAAAAAATTTCAATAAATCAATAAATTAATTCTACTTTAGATTATACAATGTAGCGTTCCATTATTAAATTTATGTTCCACAGTTTGACATTGGAGTTTAGTAAACTGTAAATTCTTATTCGATTATTCTACAATTTAAACTAAAAATATCATTATAGGAACCCAACATAAAAATGCAAAAAAAAAATCAATATTAACCATACGTTCCACAAATTACGAAAATTCTTTGCTATATATTTTATATTTAATGTTGATCTTATTAAAGTGTAGCACGATCGTAACACTATCACAGTCTATACTTTTTTGGTTTAATGACGATTTATTTAATTAAATGGTTATATAACTAAACACAAGTTCCACTAAATTATTTATCACTGGAACAAAAATATAAATGTTTGTATTATTAATAATTACGTTAATAATGATAAACTATCAAATACTAGTTCCATTAAAAACAATTTGTTAACAAAGTAAGAAGAAAGTTCAATATCAAATTGCGTTCCACAAAATTGACCATATTCCGTATACTTTTTTCTTTTTAATTGAGTTTTGAATGAGTAACTTCTACAGGTACGATAAGTGCAAATTTCAAAAGTAAATATATTAATGTCCAAAATTTTAAAATTTATAACAAATCATAAGCGAACCAAATGTGTACTAAGTAATGAATAGACTGTTAAGGATAGTCGAGAAAAATTACATCCACTGTAAAACTATTTAAAAAAAGCATTTCAATATTAAATATATATTCCACAATCGTTTATATATGTCCTACAAACATTCCCTTTAAATGTTCATTTAAATTAAACGGTATAAAGGGTTAAGACTGTTTCTTGGTTAAATACAAATTATGACGTCCAAAGGTTATTTAACTAAGCACAAGTTCCACAAAATAATTCTTTTTAGAAAAAAAAATCAAAAAATATTTACTTAAAACATTCCTCGGATGAATACCTGTACTATTTGAAAGAATTTTAATGGTAAATATTATGTTCCACATTTTATTTCATTTGTTATAAATGCTAAATTGGCAAAAAAAATCTACATGAAAGTCAATAGATTAATTCTTAAACAATATAGTTTTCCTATATTAAATATATGTTCCACAGTTTGCATTAGTATTTAGTAAATTGTAAATTAAACTTTGAATATTCTACAATTTAAATAAAAAGCAATATTAAACATACGTTCCACAATTGACATTAATTGTATTTTATTTAAGTTTGATCTAACTAAAGAGTTTTACGATCCTTGCGACTTTAACAGTTTCTTGGTTGATAATAATAATAATTTATTTAGTTAAAAGGATATATGAATAAACACAAGTTCCACTATATTATCTATCATTGGAACAAAAATATTAATATAAATATAATTAAAAATGTTCCTGGAATACAAGTACGAAACAAATTATTTACTCTCATAACATAAATACTTATTCGGTTTGAAGAAAATTGAACAGTTAAGATTAAGATCCACAATTTTACTATAGTTTGTTATAAATGATGAATTTATAAATATTTTCATTAACATGTTCCACAATTTAAACAATAAATAATTGAAAAACTTTAGTCCTAGTAGAAAGTACTTTCTTACAATGTTAAGAGTCAGTTTAATATTAAACATATGTTCCACAAATTGACAATACTCCCTTTATTTTATAAGTTTTTGTTTTTTACGTGGTTCTATACTAAGAATTGCTGAAGCGAAGAAAGCATTGATGGAATGGAGACCAATAAGCAGTAGCATAATAGTAGAAAAGCTCCATTTGAAGATAAAAAGAAATGCAACCATCATTCAGAGCTAAAGGGCCAAAACAAAGCACAGTGAAACACACTTTCAGCTTTATATTCGGTGAAACCCATGTCTCGAAACAAACTACTCATATGTAGTCTTTATCGAAGCCCAAATATTCCAAACTGCGTCGTTCATTTGGAATTTGGTAATCGGTGAGATTCCATTGAGCTCTTTAGAAATCACCAAATGATGAAACCGCTATAGCAGTTGATTTCAATGTCCACAATGACAAGTGGTTTCCATGTGTTAAGTCCGTTTTAACGGCCGGTGAGGCGGCTGAAATGTTTGAAGCTCCAAATCAACTAACATAGCTCGTAGATCAGTGTACAAAACTACTAGATGGGGCCAAAGACACAGGGTAATTGGTTTTTAGCATCTAATGCGTAGAAATGCAATATCTCTGTCAGTACCCCCTCAGAACTTCTCATCCTTATTACAACGGAATTTCTAAGCCAAAAAAATCAGACAATCCTTGGCATAATCACGACTAAAAGAAACCTCCAATAAAGAAGCTTCACACTTCAAAAATGTAAAATTTGAATTAATTTAAGGCGGCTAGAGACCTGGTAACGCGAACGGTGTCACAAGTCAATAAAGATTACCAAAATAGAAGGTTAGAGAAGAGTTGCGAGAAGTATTAATCCGGGGTTTTATCAATCGGACCAATTGATCATTTGCTCGTAAAGTCGAGGTAAATTTTCTGGATAGTAGGAAACCATCTATACTACCTCTGAAAGATTATGACAATATTTTTTCTACTTTCTAATTTAGCTGCTTCTAATTTAACACCTCCGATTATCTCTCTAGCCAGCTTGTTGATGCACTGCATTAGAAACAGGCCTAGAGTGTTCGTTAAAGTCATCGCAAACTTTCCTTGTAGGATTGCTTTCCCATTTTGAGCCATTTTTGATCATGCCATCAATGCGAATTCTCAGTCAAATTAGCCGCCAATACACCGCGTGATGCTAATTCCGATGGATTTTCTGAAACTTGGTTCGCGACACATCTGTGAGGGTGTGATTGACGATGCTTTGTAGCTTAGTTAAAAGTCGCGCTGCACATATAGTTCTAGCCATGGTAAATACACCTGTATATAGATGGGGTGGTCTTTGTTTTAGATGCAATATTATTGCTTGTCATGCCGAATCTAATCGTTGCTCTGCATTAGATAACCGCCCCATAAGCTCTTTCGGATGCGTCTGAGAACCCGCATGTAGTTCGATTTCTTTACTTCCCTTTGTCATAATGCCTCTTGGAATTTGAATTTGTTCGATTAGTGTTAAGTGTTCTTCATCTCGATACAGCTAGCAATTTTATCTTGATGTAATTGATCGTCCCACCTGAGTCCTAACAACCATAATCATTGCAAGAATATTTTTCTTCAAGCGATCCAAGTTGATCGAATAGTCTTGTTATCTTTGGCAAATTACGTCGTTTTGTAAATACAGAGGTTTCTTCCAGTGCAAACTTAATACGCCAAATGTTTTAACATAAGATTCAGGATCGTATCCAGCCGCAGTGAAACGCCGTAATGAGTTTTCTTGGATCTTCAGTGTCACTGACATTTCATTTACTCATCAGAAATCATTCAGAATTATTCTACCAATATATCATCCTGTTCATCAACTGCTTGCTGCCTAATCTGCTTTATGACCCGTGTCGCTAAAAATGGTACGCTAGCTGGAACCGTACATTATAGTAAATAATTTGCAATCACGTATTTATTGTTGGGGTGACTCACTCTATACTGTCCTGTGGAAATCAGCATCAGAGTTGTATACATAGAGTGGCCGCATTTGCCCTTTTTTTTAAATAGGAGATAGCTCAACATGCGAAAATTATCGGGCCTTAGCTCTCCTTTGCACACCATACAAATTACTGTCTTACATAATATTGGAGAAAATTACTCCACTGGGGAGGGAATTGTAGGTTTACCAAGGAGTATTTTATCCAAATCGGTCATTCACTTTATGCTTTTTTATGCTGTTGATGATTCTTTTTACAAATATTACAAAACAGCTCGTGACGTATGTTGTGTAATCGCAATAGCTGGCTTATTGGGTTGCTAAATGCAACCAACATAAGAATAATTACATTAAAAAATAAATACACTAGAAAAACAAAAAACAAAACGAGTGAGGAATCAGTTTTTGTTAGACCGAATAAACAAAACAAAAAACAAAAAAAAAATAAAAGATTAATAAATATGACGCGCTGTGAAAGACGCCATTATGAAAAATAAAAATAAAATAAAAAAAATAATAATAAAAATAATAATAATAAAATAAAAAAATATAAATTTAAATAATATTACAAATACATGTACAACAGTTTTGTGTTGAAGTTCTTTCCAACAAGCCTATGACTCAATACATCAGGATAGCTTATGGTTTACTCTGCGATACCTGAAAATTATGTGTGTTTTTGTAAAATGACAGTAATGCTGCAGCCACAATGTAGTGTCAACGTTGAGAACAGGAATTCTTGTAATTAGCTTTGGAGTATGGCCAGGAGATGCTCTGTCCCCGATACTCTTTAATATCATGTTAGAATTCATCTTTCGTAAAAGTGAAACACCTCAGGACCACTTCTAGTACCGTAAGTTCAACCAGGTTCTGGCATATGCAGATGATACTATGTAATTGGACTGAATGGCAGCGGTGTCAATGAACTACTAAATCCACTTGTAGGATTCTCAGCTTCCGTTGGTCTCAAAATCAATTAGTCTAAGACCAAATATGTGATGATCACACATTTGAAGGTATCTCACTCATAATAACTATGTGTAGGAGGAGATATTAAAGCGGGTCTTGTTGCTGGTAACCGTGTTGTGTATGCCTTACATCCAATACTAAAGCCAACATATCTTGCAAATGCCGACAAGAGGAAGTTGTATAAGGTGTTGATCAGATTCGTTGTCATGCATGGCTGGTGCGGATTAGGATGAGTAATGGTTAAAAACATTCGAGAGAAGAATTATGCGCATGATATATCGATATCATGCGATCTGTGAGAGGAGAGCTCCTATTTGGCAGGTTCAGAGTTCAGTGTCGGCGACGATAACTCCTCGGGGTAGAGAACGACTTGTCTTCCGATCGAGTCAGAATATTGATTCGGTACGGGCCAGCAATGGCCTGTATTTTAACGTTTCAACGGTATTCTCATTTGTTTTTTTTTTAACGCACGTGATTATGTCGTCGATTATCTAAATTCATTCATTCACAAATCTTTATAAAATCCAGCCTTTAAATTATCTCGTCATTATAATTCAATTAGCACAACAACTTCCCGTTTAGTTGAGAAAAGCAAAAAAAAAAAAAAAAAAAAAAACGATCTTTGATCGCATCGATGCTAAATTTTGAGCAAAAATTTTTATTTTTTTTTTAACTTTATACCAATTAATACGATATGTGAATCCATTCACCTATCCGCCGATAGATTAAGATAAAATAATGTTGGTTCGTCGGCATCGTCTTTAAAATACGCAGTTACATTTTTTTTTTATTGTTATAGCCAATGTCGTTCGATAGATAAGATGTTATGAGATTTAATTATTAACCAACATCTTATAGATACGTCCTAGCTACTTAAGGCATATCGTAAAGTAGTAGCATCTTATTTATTACAAATTAAATTGTGTAATTCAGTTTTGTACTTATTTTTTTTTTTTAGCTAAATTGATACTTTGTTTGGGATTTAAGATCATGGAACGATTTTGTTGTTGTGTTTTTATTCTCTCGAATCGATAGATTGAATATAATTATTAAACGGATTATATTCCAAAGTAATTGTTGAACGTCGTGAACAGGTTTCGCATCTCTGTCTCGCTATATCTATCGGTGTGTTGTTGTTGTTGTTGTATTATATATATATAATATAATTAATATACGAACGAGTTAAGATGTAAATCTTATCAGTTGTAAGAGATGTTGAAAGTATATAAAAAACTGGATTATGTATCTAGATTTAATTTTTATATATTTGTAACAGAACATTGTACATTTGTGTGTTTAGGCATTTCGCAAAATGAGCCAATCATTGCGGTTTGTGTAACGTTTTTGTAATAAAATTTAATAGTTTATCGCATTGCAAATGTCATCACATATCGCTATATAATATAGAGTCAGTCCAGATAAAATTTATTTACTTGATCGAAGTTACATTTTTTTTCGTGTGGGCTCGAATCTTGACCCTCGAGAAAATTTTACTGGTTTCACAAGGAAAAAGTAAGTAAATTTTTCAAATGTTTAATCAAAATTATTTATGACAGGATCACTACTCTATAGAGAACAAAATTATGATGTAATTACCTGTATTTAGGGTACCAATCAAAAGCGAAAATGAAAAAGAAGTAAGAAAGAAGAAGCTTAAGCATAAATATTCGAAAAGGTGTTACAGCCTTTACAGTTTTTCGAAAATGAATGTTCTTATGTTTCATCATTTCCGTTACATTTTGTTGTCATTTCCGTTACATTTTTCCATATAATATTTTTAGTTACTCCTACCGCTAAAAATATGTATCCACACAGTGGAAAGTAGCAGAAGTTATAATGTTTCAGAAACTGGATAAGCTGTCGAACTATAAAAAATCATACCGACCAACTTGACTTCTTCAAGTGACTATACAATTTTTCACAAAACTAGCACTAAAAAGATAAAAAATAATTATAGAGCAAAGGAATTTTATCCCGCAAAATCAATTCGGATTAAGCTTGCAAAACAAACAATCAACCACAGAACAACTATAAACTGACATTTAGCTCAGAAGATCACAGCAGAAGTCCGCTAAAGTAGTGTCTTAGGATCAATACTCTACCTAGTTTTTATAAGAGTTTTACCTCACACGGATTATGCTACTATCTTATAATGCTAAAAAAAGAAGACCCACTTACCTAATAGCGATCTGTACCCTGATTTTGTCCGTTTTTTCATTCATTCTAATGCAAGAGAATTTAAAATTTCGTATGCGTTTACAGTGTATAATATACACATTTCTTAAAAGCCTAAATGTCGAAGCGGTTCAAAACGGTTATTGCATGTATATTTTTCTCACCCTTTCGATGTTACGATAGATGAAAATCAAATGTTACGAAAATCAAATGTCGTTTTGTATTTTCATTGAAAAAAAATATTTTAGACGAAACTATAAATGACAAATTATTTAAAATTTTACAAAATTAAAAGCGATTTATATTTATAATATAAATAATTATTTGTTTATTTAAAAACACTACTAAAACTTTAGATGCGCACCAATTTTTTAAAAACACAAATATTAATACGATCCGGTTTAACAATTCGTACGCATGAGAATTACAAAAAAAAACGAACAAAATCGGGGTACTGATCTAATTAGAAAAATAAAATACTTATATAATTAATATAGAGGACTAGCCAATGAGCTTCACCACAGTAAAAGTGTCAAATTAGGAAAATAAAATTACTTAGACTGTGTCCGAAACCCAAGATAAATATTTTTGTTTGAAAAATATTCCCCTACATTTCCAATTTTTTATTACACTTTACGAAAAGTATAATAATTGTTTGAAATATTTCCCCGCCTCTTAAATTCACTTTTTGAGAAATATAAAATCTATGAAGAAAAATTACAATTATGATTGTTATGATGCATCTTTTATGGAAATTGTCATAGCAACGAAACAATTGAAATTTTTCTCATGACGGTTTTGAACGGTATCCAAGTATAACAAAACTGAAAAAATCGCTCTACTACAATTTTTTTCTGCTTTTTGGTCAAAAAATCGGACATATGCAGAAAATTATTAAAATTTACAACTTTCTACGCTATATTGTTATGGCGTTAGTGAAATTTATGATATATGATTAAGACGCCATATTGTGTATTCGTATTGTGACATTGTGTATTTGTTGGAATTTTTATGTTTTTAATTTTAAAATTTAATACAATGTGTTGTTAGATGAAATATTCCTAAATTTCACAAATAATCTTTTGTAGGTAAATTTTGGTTTATTTACCATAGTAAATTTTGGGAGTACATAAATGTTAATTACAGACCATGATAATTTGGGTGCGTTCGGTATTATGTAATAAATGTCAAAAATTTGTGCTGATAAATATTTATCATGGGTTTCGGACACAGCCTTAATGAATAAATTTTGTTGTAATATAAAATAAAATAAAAAATTACTTTTATCGAAAACGCAGGTTTCTTTTATCAAAGCAATTTTTTGGCTGCCATATAAGGCCTTAGCTATGCAGTAGTTTACTAACATATTTTGGTTTCCAAGACTCCCTTATAAATATAATGAGTTTGTTTAATGAGTTAAATTAAGCGCAGTTTAATGACGATTTATAATAACCTACGATAGTTCTGCTGATTGCGTATCTACTGCAATTCAACCAAAAAATTCAACATGAAGCTGGTGGACTTGTTGAATAACTTTGCATAAATGCAAAGATGTACAAGGTGTCTCAAATTACGCACGGGCCTTGACAAACCAGGCATAAATCTATAAAGTTCCGATGAACAATGAGCATGAAAGTACTTGTAAAACACGCATAAGGCTCCCACATTGCGCTTATGGGAAAGAGAATCAAGATCAGATAATAATTTTACGTCTTCAATCATTCGAGATGCTCGGTTTTGGACCCGTTCGAGGGCAGTTAAATGAATTTTCGGTGCTTCAGCCCAAATATGAGAATTATACTCCAACCTGGGTCTTATGTAGGTGTTATATATTGTAAGTATTTTGGATGGATTAAAGTAAAACTTACATCGTCGTAGAAATCCAAAACATTTGGCTGCACCAATCGCTGCTTTGTTTATTTGTTCAGCCCAAGATATTCTCTTTGATATAGTTAAACCGAGAATCTCAAATGTGTCAGACTTAGACAAGCTGGATTCACCAGTCAGAAAAGACGGCGAATAGCTAGCAGTTCGGCCAGAAAAAGCACAGGATTGAAATTTGGAGGGATTAAATTCAACCCTATTGGTTTCACCCCATTCAAGAATGGAATTGAGATCTTGCATAAAGTGATCATTCATTGCCATTCTTTGGTGGAAAGTAAGGTGGAAAGTGAGCTGTCATCTGCGTAGGAGTATATTGAATTGAAAGTAGAAGATCATTGTTGAAAATTAGAAAAAGGTTCGGAAAAAGATCGGATCCCAGAGTAACACCAGCGTTAAAGACTATAAAACGGAAGTTACGCCATACACCACCACTTGGATTTTGCGAAAGAGAAGAAAATTTTCAATCCATAAAATTAACAAACCGTGAAGGCTAACTGCCCTCAATTTGCATAGCAAACCTTTGTCCCACACGCGGTCAAATGCTTTCGAGATATCGAGCGTAATGACTTGCGTTTCACCAGATTCCTGAATGCTTCTGTTCCATTGTTCATCAACTGGAAATTGATTATGGTCTCAAGTACTTTGGAAAGCACGGACACGATAGTGATTGGGTGATAATTTGAAAGGTCTAATTTACTGCTTTTTTAGACACAGGATGTATGTCTGCAGTTTTCCAGATGGAAGGGCCAGAAGACATAGATCGGTAGAACAAACATGATAGAGGCTTTGACAGGGATTTACAATAGTATTTGAGAACAATTGGGGGAATACCATTCTGACTTGTTTGTGTTAATATTTACAAGGACTTTGACAACAACTCTAGATCTGGAATACAGTTGTTTGTAGCTTGATCAGTGCTGGTTAATTGGTACTTATATCTTACTATCGTCCACTGATAACTTCATTTTAAGATACCTAGTGGATGTACCGCACAACCACTGTAAACTGCGGCTCGTGACCATGAATCCCGCTGTATTACGACAATCCTAATGCCTTAAGTTCAATTGCTAACTATATGATTCTTTCCTTCATATTGGAAACATTATTCCCCTATATAGCAGTTAAAATGCTTTAACGTTAAAATGATTCCAAAAAGGTAAAGAAACAAGCAAGCACTGTTAAGCCTCATGTTCCATGTAATGTTTAGTATTACTTATTTTTATTTGTGATTTGTCTCAGAGTAACTTGAATGCATCTTTGAAGTTTATCTAAATGATTTGCTTGTTGAAAACTAAGGGACTTGTTTTGTTTTCCTCATTAGAATAACTATAAAGGCATTTCTGCTCCTTTAATCATCTGGCCACTCGAACCAAATATAACCGCTCAAGGAGACCAGGTTTTTCGGATATATCCTCGACTAGCACGGATTAAGAATTAATCCTGTACACATTATACCGGAATCCTGAACTTCACAACACCAAAATCAGTTAAAGATGCTCGAAGTATCACTGGGATGGACTAAAAGAAATCTACATCTAAACTAAATCTAAAGGACTCGAGGTTGGCTCGTAGCTCAATTGACACTCAATTTTTTCAAAAAACTCATTCGTATAACTAACTGTCGCTCTAAGTCATCAAGGAAACCCCGGCCTTTAACTGCAAAAGAAATCAGGAAAATTCCAAGTGCAACACTACTTGCAAAAAAATTTCGCAAGCCTCCCAACCTCTACGTTTATTATTTATATTTACAGAAAACAGCTTCTTCTTGGATTACAAGGGCTATTAGTTGCGATCTGGCAATCATGCGGTTCGACATTAATCCTTATCTAGAAAGCAAACAACTTTTCTATTTTTAAGACATTAGCTTTTCAATTAGGAAATCAGGAATGGATATTCAGAAATTTTTGTGAAATTTATGAGAAATTTTGTAAAACTTAAAAATTCGAATTTCATTTTTAAATTAAGAAATCGAAAAGTGTTGAAAAATAATTTAGGTCAAAATAAAAAAGTTACAGGCTCTATAACAAAATTATTTTCTAAGACCCATGTAAAAAACGATTTCTAATAATTATTTACCTTTTAACTCAATTAATAAAAAAAGCTATACAGTACAAAGAAGTCACACGGCTATTATAAAGAAGCCAAACTTATTCAATTATCATATTATGTTAAATACCCCCTACCAATTTCATCATGTTTTGTAATATTTTAAAAAGATCGACCAAAAAATTATAGATTTCCCTCGTGATCTTCAATGCATCGAGAAACTTACTCGTGTAGCATCAGAAAATTATAGTTTTCACATGATCATAAAACAAAAAAAAATCGAAATTAAATTTATGATTTATTAAGATGATTATGATAATCATTCAATTTGTTTTTATTGGATTTGTTACACAGTTACAAGCATAATTGAAGCATAGTTTATATTTAGTTCTGAAGCCGCATTTTAGTTAACCTAAATATTGAGGAACGTAACCATTGGTGCCGTAAAGTAATATTTAAAAACTATGCAAGAAATGTTTGCCATCCCGTTTGTCAAAAACTTAATAAAGTAAATTTTCACAATATATAGGTCTTAAGGCGGCTGCACATATGCGGTTCGTGCGTGGCGCATATCAGCCGCATACCAACCAATCAAATTAACACATCTAAACCATGTGACAAGATTTACCAATCAAATCATTCGTTTGCGAAACAAAAAAAAATTTAATGAAAAACAAAAAAAATCTAAAGAATAAAAACAAAGTAACCGGTTAATCGGTTTTTACTTTGTTTTTATTCTTTATAATTTTTTTTGTTTTTTTTTTTTTTTAATTTTTTTTTTGAGTGGTTTGGTTGGTAAATCTTGTCACATGGTTCAGATATGTTGATTTGATTGGTTGCACGTATGCGGATTCAATTTGACACAAAATAAAATGCACAAGAGTTGAAATCTGACAGTTTTATATCTACTAACGATACCTAAGAATAGGGATTTAAGGGAACAGGAGAAAACCAATATATAACAAGTAGTAACTGACTTTTTTGAAAGAATCTATGATCATTTCCCTTAGTTCTTTTTAAAGTATTGTATGTTGATTAGTTGAATGATCTTCGTTAGTGCGCATTGTTTTTGTTTTATAAGACTTACGCCGAAACAAAAGAAATTTGACTTTAGATCGAAAAATTATTGGAAGTTATATGTTATTCAATTGTCCAGTCAACTTTTATCATTTTATTTTATCATCAACATTGAAAACGCGATTCCAGTTTACCGCATTGATAAAATACATTAGTTCTGAGTTTTTACGCATGATGTCAGTGAAAATTATTATACATTTTTAGTTCAGTGTTATATATCAAAATAAAATATATGTCAAAATTTGAAGTAGATTTTTTGTATACACAAATTTATGTATTATTTTGTAAAATTGAAACTATAAAAATTGACATTTGAAAGAAAAGTCATACACATGATATCTGGCCTCAAACGTGTAACGTATGGCTGTGAGTGGTAGATAACGATTTAGATTCTTGCGGTTGTCTAGAACAATACGAAGAGCAACTTTGGTATTGAAACCGATAGGGCTTTCTTGTTAAGACAGAAGTTTTCTACCGGCCTGTAACAGCAATTGGATAAATTTTTATTTGGGTATCATTTAAAGGTGTATTCCATATTTTATGTGTGTGCTTCTGACACCTTTGCAACTGTAACAGTTTGTAGCTCTCCCCAGAATTGTAAGATGATCATGATCATCTCCACTGAAAAGTTAAACTTACGCCTTAAACGCCCAGTGGTCAAAAATTATTTATCGTTTTATATTTTCAAATTGACCAATCAAATAAATTTAACCTTTATAAAATATCACATTATGTACGTCGAACAAATACTATACGTAGTTAATCGTCTCACATCTAATCCGCACGTACAATTTAGAATAGTCTACTTAATATACCATCGTGACATTCGTGACTTATTGAAAGTCAATACAGAGTAATGTCTCGACTATATAAAACTAAATAAATTGTCAAAGTCAATCGAAATAAATTTTTCGAAAGCTCGATCGATATATACATAATCAGGTTGTGTCGATATCGTGCTCACACATACATACATACAAAAACGTGCATACCGTCACAAAATATGTAGTTTTCAATTAATTAAAACAAAACAACAACAAAACTTTAAAAAAAAACTTGACATACCGATCTAAATGACCTTTACTATTGACATATTAATTAATGGTAATTCAGAAAAAAAAAAAATTAAAAACTATAACAATTTTTTTTTTATCAATTCTAAATCGTGCCACACCTACACCATAAAACCAACAACAACATCGACCAGCAAGTTACATTTTATGTATATACATACATATATACATATTCTCTATATGTCTGGTTTTACATATCAGATCGATAAAAAAAAAATTTTAAAAACGTTAAAAAAATCTTAATTTTGAATATCTTAATTTCGATCGTCCATGATCGTAAAATTTTTTACGAAAAAAAAAACTGTAATAGAATTCGATATCATTCGATCACTTATAACATTTTCGGGGGTAAATCGCAGCTATTTACATTATAAGCACAATATGAACGTAAAATGTTTGGTCACTAAAAATTTGTGTCAAATGTGCGCGTGATCTATAGCCATGATCTCGTATATTAATTTGAAACGTAAAACAATTAATTCTACATTGACCTTGAGGTGTAATCTAGGCGCGATATCATTATAAAATATACGCGAGAACTTTTATATACGAGAGTATAGAAACGGGTGAAAATTAAGAAAAACGACTGATTAAATTACAAATATTTTTTAAGTATTTTAGCCAAACAAAAACTGGATATTTTAGGTGACTATAAAGGAGGATTTCGTCCGAATCGGCCAGTCATCAAAGGCATATATAAGAAGTTCTTGGATTTGCAGCAAGACTATGACTAAATATGTGTGTTTGTGACAAATGACAGTAATAAAAAAAATATCAAGTGATATTTAAGAATAAACTGTCAAAATACGAAACATGGATTGCAGGTAGCTGAAGCTAATGAAAACTACATTAAATTAGGCGTATGTGACAGAAAAAAATGTTAATAAAAAAAATGTAAGCTCACATTCTCCATAATTGTACCAATTATTTTAAGCAACATGTTTTGCGATACTAAAACAAAATCAAATCGAGTTTGACGCGGCCACCTATGTTTAAAGCCCATGAGCAAAAAAGAATTTCTGCTAAAGCAGAATCGCATGTGAATTACATGTGCATCTATTTTGACAAAAATTAAAGGTTTTTGTGTGCGAGAATTTATAAGAAAATGAATCCGTCTTTAACAAAATACGATTATAATTTAAACACAGAAACAATAAAAATACTGAAAAATAAAAAAAAACTGACAGATAACAATTGAAATTTTAAATAGTAAAAATAATCGCATGGATTCTAATATTTGTTTTCTTCTATTTAGTGTAGCCTTTGACATAGCAGGAAAATATATCGAGTTATCTTGCAGTTAACTTTGGAGCATCTTAGATTTATCTATGTGTGTGTTTTAAATGAATAAAATATTAAAAATTAAACAGTGGGGTATATTATTTTTAATGGAAATGGAAAACAAAAGTAAATTTTTGTTCCTATTATATTGACAGGTTTTAGTAAAAAATAATAATTCTAGGGAATAAAATCTGTGTTTCAAAAAGAATATATATATATATATATATATATATATATATATATATATATATATATATATATATATATATATATATCATCTAAATCTAAATCTCATACCTTTTGGGGGCTCAACCGGAATCAAAAAGAGCGTCATTAAAATAATTAAAAATCATAAAACAATAAGTGGTTAAATAAAAACTAAACTATCTAAAAATAATAATGGCAATTGACAATCGTGCTTTTGATGTGTGCGGTGAACACATGAACTAACAGAACAAATTGAGAAATTCAGTGCTTGAGTGTGTTAAAAGAGGGTTAAGAGCTTGGTAATTACGACATTGTTAGTGGCTAGGTTGAAAAGAGCGATGATTGATAGTTTGACTGAAGAGGATTTGTTTAAAGATGATAATTCGAACAAAAGATTGAGTGACAATGACATACACGAACGTGAAAGAGAGGTAAATGAAACGATTGTTACATCATGCATACATTTATAGGTTAGGAAAGTAAATTATTTGTTGAGTCTGTTTTGACAGAATTGAAAGAGATGAGTAAAATACAAATATTGATTTATTGCAAATTTCTGTTGATAAGAACGACAAAAGAATTCTTATTGAGTTTGACTCTATCACGTGTCAATTACTTTGAGACATTACGGGTCACTCTTTGAAAAGAATTTGGATGTGCGATAACAGTGACGTGATTTACGAGCAGCTAAGGACCTGTAGAAAACTTCCCAATGAAACTTTCAAACAATTTATTTACAAAACAGGTAGGAAATAAGCAAACGGGGCAATATTGAAGATCAAACTTTGATTAATTATATTGTCAAAGGAATTGGAGATGATGAATGCCACAAAATAATGCTGCAAATGCTACAATATCGATAATGCTAGTATGATGGGTTATGACGCCATCCTATTTCAGCGATGCAAAGCAGATGGAGAGATGTACACTGTACAACACCAGAGTCATAAAACAAATCCATGCTAACAGAATTATCATCCCTACGAGCTCATGTCTTGGCGATTTTTGAGAGTTTAAAAAAAATCCAATGTTATTTGATTCGGCACCCGTTTAAGATTATCACCCACTGGCTTGCATTCTAGCAAACAATTGATACAAATATAATATATCAGAAAAAATTGTCCGATGGACCTGCTTTTGGAAGAGTATGACTAGAAAGTAGTTCATCGATCATAGGAAGAATGTTAAGGCTCTAAGTCGAAGCCCAATAACGTTGTTATTTCTTGAACAGACAGTGAGCGATAGAATACGAATGGTTCAAGACAAAGATGAATTATTGAGAGCCTAATTTCTGAAGACATGCAGATTAAAATTACCAAGAAGGTGCATGATGTTGGATATCTCGGGGTAGGAAAAAAAACAGATGATTGATTGACAGTTTTATATTAGAAGTTTAGAAGACGTATTAACTAAGTTTACATTTTTCCATTAAATACCAGGAAAACCCTAAGCATTTTGCAATTGTGAAGGGAGCCCCGCGGGGTAATAGACAAGTGATGAACGCAGGTAATAAGTATCACATAGGTGCTCATGTTGCCATTCAAATGACCCACTTCTATAGTGGGTCAAATTTTTGAAACTAGCTTTTGATCATATTGATAGTGATGATGAAAATGCCTCCTCTCGGAGAGTCCAAAGACGATAGTATCAACAATAGAAAAGAATAAGCCATCGTCAAGTACTTGCCATTTAATTAAACCTTCATGTTGAACGTGGTGTTTAATGTTTCCGTATAACAACTCCTGGTTCTCAAACTTTATTGTTCTGGAATACTATATTATCTTTTTTTTCAAATCTAACCGATCTCTGGCAGATCTATTATGTTAATTTTTGATTACGACTTTCCGAATTTTTAATTTATCTCGTACATCTACCACAACCTTTGGTATCAAAACATTGACCGAAATTGGAATATGAGAACGTGTTAAACGACTCATTAACATTTCATTTGGTGATTCTTTGAAACCTAATACAAAAATACAATAATTTAATTTATTTTAGTAAGGTTCCTATTTTCAAATGATTACAGGTACTACACACATGTAATGAGGTAAGATAAAACCATACCTCATTACCAAAAAGTGACCCAAATATTGCGGCCAACGGTAATTTTTAAATTTAAAAGTGTATATTGGTAAATTTCGTAGTTTAATTCTTTAATTTAAAAGTTTAATTCTCTAATTTAAAAGTTTAATTCTTCAATTTAAAAATTTAATTCTTTAATTTTAAAGTTTTATTCTTTAATTTAAAAGTTTAATTCTTTATTTTAAAAGTTTATGTTGGAAAATTTAAAAGTTTAATTCTTTAATTTAAAAGTTTAATTCTCTAATTTAAAAGTTTAAATCTTTAATTTAAAAGTTTAATTCTTTATTTTAAAAAATTATGTTGATGAATTTAAAAGTTTAATTCTTTAATTTAAAAGTTTAATTCTCTAATTTAAAAGTTTAATTCTTTATTTTAAAAAGAATTATGTTGGTAAATTTAAAAGTTTATTTTTTAATTTAAAAGTTTAATTCTTAAATTTTAAGGTTTAGTTCTTTAATTTTAAAGTTTAATTCTTTAATTTAAAAGTTTATGTTGGAAAGTTTAAAAGTTTAATTCTTTAATTTAAAAATTTAATTCTTAAATTTTAAAGTTTAATTCTTTAATTTTAAAGTTTAATTCTTTAATTTAAAAGTTTATGTTGGTAAGTTTAAAAGTTTAATTCTTTAATTTAAAAGTTTAATTCTTTAATTTAATAGTGTAATTCTTTAATTCAAAAGTTTAGTTCTTTAATTTAAAAGTTTATGTTTGTAAATTTAGAAGTTTAATTCTTTAATTTAAAAGTTTAATTCTTTAATTTAAAAGTTTATGTTTGTAAATTTAGAAGTTTAATTCTTTAATGTAAAAGTTTAATTCTTAAATTTAAAAGTTTATGTTGGTAAATTTAGAAGTTAAATTCTTTAATTTAAAAGTTTAATTCTCTAATTTAAAAGTTTAATTCTCTAATTTAAAAGTTAAATTCCTTAATTTAAAAGTTTAATTCTTTATTTTAAAAGTTTATGTTGGTAAGTTTAACAGTTTAATACTTTAATTTAAAAGTTTAGTCCTTTAATTTAAAAGTTTAATTCTTTAATTTAAAAGTTTAATTCTTTAATTTAAAAATTTAATTCTTTATTTTAAAAGTTTATGTTGGTAAATTTAAAATTTAAATTCTTTAATTTAAAAGTTTTATTCTTAAATTTTAAGGTTTAATTCTTTAATTTAAAAGTTTAATTCTTTAATTTAAAAGTGTAATTCTTTAATTTAAAAGTTTATTTCTTTAATTTGAAAGTTTAATTATTTAATGTAAAAGTTTAATTCTTTAATTTAAAAGTGTAATTCTTTAATTTAAAAGTTTAATTATTTAATTTAAAAGTTTAATTCTTTGCTCTAGATAACGCATCGGCAATGTGCATATATTTGCATGGTAGGTACACAACATCTATTTCATAAAACATTAATTTTATTTTAATTCTTCGAAAACGTTTCGAGTTTATGTCACTCACTGCTTTGCACATTATATATTCACTCGGCTTATGATCCGTATTATTCGCAATTTGATTCAACATATGATCATGTTGTTCATGAGAATTAGCCGATATGAGTAGGTCGTCTATATAAATAAATAAATACTCCTACTATTTCACCGAAACATTTAACGTTAAATTTTTTTAATACTTCTGATGTTATATTTATTCCAAACGGAAGTCTATTGAACCTATAGCAGCCATATGGAGTACTGAATGTACAAATTTTTGATGATTTGTCATCTAATTGTATCTGCCAAAAACTTTCTTTTAAGTCTAAGACACGGAACACTTTTTTGCCATTTGACTGTGCACATAAGTCTGCTTAACTAGGAATTATACAATAGTCCTTGACAATGTTCGCATTTTAATGTTTGGGATCGAGGCAAAATCTCAATGATTTGTCTGGTTTTTCGACTATAAGCATCCTGCTGACCCATTCATTTGGATTTTATTCTTTGTGTATGATTTTTAAAGATTCCATTTGGCATAATTTTTCTTTTACTTTTTCTTCTAATTTTAGCGGAATTCTTTAAGGCCGATTGGAAATTGGTACCGAATTATCTCTTATAATTTTATGTTGTAAAATTCCGGAAAGCATCCTCAACCACTGAAAATATCAATATTAGTTTGAATAAAATTTTCCTTTTCGTTGACATCTCTAATTATTCCCAAAGCGCGCGAAGTAGACAATCTCATTATCGGTGTCGAATCGTTGCTTGATCGCTCTTTAAACTCTTTTACGATACTTTTATCAATACTATTGAATAATTTCAGGTTTTTGGGTAATCAACAACAAAAATATTTTAAAATATTTTTAAATAAAAATTATATTCCTCCAATCCATGAAAACTCTATAAGTGTTTTCATATTTCTTTTTGGATTTTTGAGGTAACAAATCTAAGCATGTATCTGTTACTATTTGTCGAATCTCAGGTGGTGTACAAATTTACTCCATTTTCGAGTCAAAATCCATATTTTAGAGACAATTTAAATTTTTAAAACAAGTTATGAAATTATTGCGATTGAATAAATTATCACTAAATGTCAATTTTCAATAAAAAAAAAATCATAGCCTACCTATCACACATTAAAAACTGTTTTTATATTAAAAATTCATGATTTCTGTATACCCAAGAGTATTTTTGCATATTACTCATGTGCCGAGAGTAATGAATGTCATTTCTAAATAATAAACTAATAGGCTATGATCGAATTATTCAATGGGATTGGAAAAAATTAATTACATTATTTTCTACTAAAATTTCTTTATACCATCTATTAATTGTGTTTGACATTACAGATAGAACATACAATTCATTAACATTATTCGTTATTAACCTTTTCGGTCTCACTAATATCATTTATTTTTTTGAGCCAACAAACATCAGCCGTATGATTCCATTTACCACAATTTATGCATTTTTTACTCTTATTAAGACATTCACCTAACCTATGTTTTTTATTACATTTTTGACACGAATTGGTATATAATTGTTTATTGGGTACTGAGTGATATTTATTATTTCTACCCAAATAACTTATATTACTATAAGGAAAATCGTGAACATTTCTATAGTAAATGCGAGCGACAGCATGATTTCGTTAAATTTGATTCGTAGAAAATTCCTAGATGGCATAGCAAACGTTTTTAACGAGAACAATAGATGGCGCGTCAAAGAAAACAAGAGAATTTAAAAAAAAAAGGAGTAAAAAAAAATTAACGAAGTTAATTCTTTTTAATGAAACGAAATAATTTAAAAAAAAAACAAATTTTGTTTTATTTGTTTATTATTATATATGAATATCTCCGATTATAAAATTTAAATTTTTTTTTAGATTTTAAATTTTTGTTTCGTTAATAATTCGTTGAATATAAAAAACTGTAGATAAAAAAACGTAAACATTTCGTTCAACTACTATTACTGCCACCTATGATTTTTCTACGAACTATATCATGTTGGTACATGAATTCGACGCGATTTCCCTTATAGTAATATAAGTTATTTGTTCCTACCACTCGAATTATTTTTATTGGGCGCATAATTGTTTACATAATTATTTTGATTACCCACGGAACGTCTGTCGGGCATATGTTGACGATTTGTTTGCGGCGTAAATGAAGTGGTTTGAAACTTATTTATATTGCTGTGAATTTCTGATATAATTTTATTATTATTAGATTGTACACACCTGACTTGTTTATACCTAACACAATGCGATCTCTGAGTATTGAGTCTGTTTGGTTGCCAAATTCATAATCTTTCACAAGTTTTTGAATTTCTGTCAAAAATTCATCGAATGGTTCTCACTCCATCTGATTACGGGTATAAAATGTGAATCTCATGAAAATAATATTTTTCCTTGGATTACAGTATTCCTCGAATTTTTTCCTTTTCTTTTGCAGTAAAATTGAAATTATTGTAAATTTCTATTGTATTTAATAAAAGAGCACATTTTCTTTTATCTGTGCTTTCAGTGATATCTGTGGCTTCCAAATAGATTTCACAAGTTTGTTTGAATCTTTGCCATTCTTCGTTGAGATTCCCCTAAAAATTTATGGGTTTTGCAGGTTATGTCTCAGCACGTTTTTTTTATTTTTTATTTTAATTTTAATTTTTACAACTTATATATTTTTAATTAATTTCAATTTATTTGTTTTTAGTCGGCAACGCCATGTTATGTTCTTGTATTCCTTTTATTTTATAATAAAAGACTTTTATCTTTTTATTTGTTTATTCCAGTTCTTATTATATTTTTACTATCCATGTGTTGCTCGTTACTTCATGTATTATTCACTAGTTGTCAATAATACCACCAGGTATCACATACATCAGTTTTCGTACAAATCAGGGATTATAGGAAACAAACTTCTCTAATCAAGGTCTGATAAATGAGGATTAGAAAACACAATATTAACATCTTGTTGGCTGTAGCATTATAGAACCAACCACCGTTCTGATGAAGTGAATGATCTATAGGATAAATTGAAATCTTAAAGGTTATCAATGCAGCATTTCTAGGTAAGTCGCAAAATCTTAAGGGTACTATAACTCAGCAATAAGCGCAGTTCACGTAACTACTTTAAATGAGACACCGGACAGCCTCTATACTTTCAAATACAAATTACTGCGTCTTATATTATTTTGCAGATAATCATATACCAAAGAGGATTCTGTCAAAATCGGTCATTGTAAAGTATATGAAATTTTGATAAGAGATGAGTCAAAACCAATTTATTGTCTTGCATATGTAACCAAATTTAGTCGAATATGACATTTTTTTTTTCAGTTCATAAATATTCCTAATCGAGTAAAACCTCGTCCTACACTCGAAATACGTAAACCACTCGTTTATTAATTAGATTCAAGTCTGTATTATAACGACGACAACAACAACAACAAAAATCGATTTAATTAACATTTCAACCTTTACAAAATATCCATATTACGACTATATACTTACATACAGCCTCTTCTTATATATGAAACATATCAAATAACCATTGACCTTTTCATATCCATATGCATGTATATGTATATATATATATATATATGTTGCTTATAATATAAAATGTATATGTATACATTTTGTGTGTGAAGAATTTGTGTTCTATAATCTGTACCATATAGAATTCATCAAAGTACAAAAAAAAAAAAAAAAAACTTCAAAAATCAAATTATTGATTTCCTTTCAGACTTTCAGTAGTTTCTCATCTCAAAGAATAGCTTTTTTGTTGTGTTGTGTTGAAATCACAGATGTAATTTAACCCCTTGATATGGCATGACTCTCTCAATATATATATACACTATACTCCTATATATAAATATATATGTATCTGATTAATGATCTAATTTTTATTTAGACGTCTATTCTCGTCCACCGATGATCATGGTAAATATATCGATCGATCGATAGATCGATCGATCGACCATTAGATTGAATTTACAGAACATATATAAACTAATATATTATATAAGAAAACGACAATGATGATGAAGAAGCAGAAGAAGTTTAAATCTAATATTTTTCTAACCTACGCATTGATTTAGATTGTAGAAGGTTAAATTATAAGTGTACGAGTTTAGATACATTTTGCCATTCATCCTTGAATCGAATCGCGATTGTATATAGTCGATTAGAAAGACAGAATGAATGGATTAAAAGAACGATATTTTTTTTTTATATGATCTTATGCCATCAACGTTTGTCAATAGTTCAACGATTTTGTGTTTTTATAGATGGTCATATGATGGCTTTCAAATTTAAGTTTTTGAAATAAGTTTATAAGGAAAAATGAAAATTTGTCGTCACAAATATCCACCATGAAAATTTATACTTATATCCATTTAACCCTTCCTTCGGACTTCCTTCTGGTAGGTTGTTGTTTATACCACATCGTTATTGTGGATCTAAATCAGCAAGCCGTTGTTTGTTCTTACAATTAAACCAGTTCAAAAGGTTTGGTTCTTTACAATCTGCGTATAATATTGGTGTTGGTTAACAGCTGATTTGCCTCTATATTCACATGTTGCTGGAGTCTTTCTTCGTGTTTCCTTGCTTTTTTTTTAAATTTCAATTATTAAAATTGATGCATCGACGATGTTCCTTAGTACCCTTTTCTGAAACCTTTGTATGATATTGACGTTGCTGGGTTTTGTACAACCCCAAAGTTCAATACCATATTAGTCCATATTGGTTTCAGTATTTGCTTATAAAATAGCAGCTTATTGTATGATGATAAAGAAGGGTGTCTGACTATCATCCAGTGCATTTTTCTATATTTTAGTTTTAGTTCTTCATTTTTCTTTTTCACGTGGACATTCCCTCTAAGTTTTGCATTCAGGGTCATGCCTAGATACTTTGCTGTGTTCGCATACATTGATTATTATGTGTACTTGTTGAGTGTTGACGACGAAATCCGAACTGATGATTAGGGATTAAGTTATTCCTAACGATTATCGGATTTAACCAACCGATCACCATAACCTAATTACTTTTCTGTCAAATAGAAATTGTTGGTTTTGTTTTTTCCTCTCTTTGAGATTTTGTTTTTTCCATAGTCGTACTTATAAAATAAGTATATTTTGAGGGTGACATGAGTGAAGTTAGGAAATTTTGATTATTTTGTGAAATTTAGTTTTACGCAATATTATTTCGTACCATCAATCATAATTGTATTAAATGATTCAATTTAACTACCTAATAAATGTTATTAAGGTGATTACGTTTTAATTCCTTATCAATATCACAGTTACAACCATATAAGACAATTTAAAAAATGTCATGATTATAATTGGAAATTTATTATTAAAACAACAATTATATTTGTAATGTATTTGGATTATGGTTCTGTTATGAGTAAAATAATTAATTAATAAAAAAAAATAATTAAAATAATTGATTTATGATTTTTTAAATAATTATTTACATTTAAATACATTTTGATTAATTTTTCGGTGACGGACTTGACTTCAAATGTGAAACTCGGATCTTAATGTTCAAACATTCAGTTTTTCTACATTGGTCTGGCAGCCAGAAAAATTTGTTGGACAATCATGAAATGTAACACCAATTATTCGGACACCTGTAGCAAAAAGATTATGAAGACACATATTCAATAAATTATGTTTCTGTTTGCTATTTAACGATGCAATTGGAAAATATCCAAGAGACAATTTCCATCTTTTGTTAACTCCAACCGTCATGAACATTAAAATCTGTGTAGCTACTTCATCACTTTCATCCCCATTACCTAAATCTAAACAGCTGACAGATCGTGAACCATTCCATTCCACTTGACTACGAATATAGCGCATGCCGTAGCGTATGAAATGATTCCTCTGTAAATCCAGCGTTTCCGTTTACATATTTATACCATTCACTAATAGTTTTTGAGTGTAGTAACAGTAAACCGAAAATTTTTCGAACATACTCATATCCTTTAGGTGAATAAAAATTAAGATTCATAGCGAAAGTTCTCCTGCAGAAATACACTTTTGGTAAAGCTAAGCCTTTAGATTTACGAAGCTTTCGTTTTAGAATCTCTTTGGTTGAACCGACATGGATAATACATTTACTAAATGCTCATCTTGTAAAAGATTATAATTTCTTGCATCTTTTAGCACATTTCCCAAATTTTCAATTTTCGACGTCTTGTTTTCGTTGGCAAAATGATGTATTTTGTTCCCAATATTGACTGTACCTAGTTATTTTTAATACAAAGAATGATAAATTTTATTTTCACAGAAAGAAGTAACCCACTCCCAAAAAAAAAATTCTCCGACACTGCACATTTTTTAATAAATTTATCACAACAACAAAAATATTTCTATTTCTTATAGCCAAAATATATTTTTACTAATTTTTAAATTAAAACTAATTCTGCCTTATGTTTAGAAATCTTCCGCAATAAGTATTCATAAAATTCTTTAAGATTAATCAGAAATCTTTAATGTTTAAACATTACGTCAAATTATTGATGCGATTATGCACAGATTTTAGTAACAAAAATTATTGTTAAATAGTAATAGTTTTTGCTAGAATAACGTGCGCGTATTTCAAAAATTATTGTAGTAGATGTGTCGTTTCTTATAACTAATTTGACGTTTATTATTTTAGTGTTGTATTGTTTTGATTTCTGAAAATTTTTATACAAAAATTCTAAGTGAAAATAGTTTTAAATATTATATAGTTGTGGTTATTATATTTTTAAATAATTAAAGTTAGAAATAAAATTTTATTTTATTTTATCGATCACAATAATCCACAGCGACAATAAAACAAAAATTAGAAATAAAATTTAAAACAAAAGCAAATAATGATGGTTGTTTACATACACGAAAAAATAGTATAGCAGTTTTGGTTGCACACAGTTTTTCAATAAAAAAAAATTATTTTGTTTAACAATAATTTTTGCCACTAAAATCTGTGCATAGTCCCTCGGCTGATCTATTTTCGTTATTATTAATATTCACTCTATTAAAATTGTAACACGTATCAACAACACATTTAATTATTTTTGGCATTTTAAAATCACATAGAATTTTTCTGTAACAAAATTTAACGCGATAAACACGAAACAAGGAAACAAAACCAAGGAAAATAAAAAATCAAATTGACAGAAGAAGCATCACGTTTATAATATTCTCTTCTCATAAATTTTCTGTTTTACACTCTCTCTATATTTATTAATGCTCGAAGGATTTAACCTCTTAATCAGGAGTTTCTCAAAGAGTTTAGACATAACTGGCAACAACGAAATTGGTCTATAAGATAAAGTTTCGTATGCCTGTTTTCCTGGGCACAAATTTCGTTCTAAATGCTGCATTAATAAGATAAGTAAGCTTGACTAGAGCCTTCCTTCGTAGTTATTTTAAAATTTCTGTAGTCATAAGATCATAACCAGGAGATTTTTTCGAATTCATATTGAATTTTATCTCAAGCACGACTTCTTTTGGTGAAGTCAATAGACTTTCTGCACTTTCTCAGATTTCACCGTTATTATTTGAGATTCTAAAGTTTGATCATTATGTGGTTAGAATATTTTTTCGAGGTGCTCCGCAAAACATTGAACTTTATTTACGTTATTTCGAGCCTATTTCCTCCCTTCTATTCTTATTGAAGGGTTCTGCATGGAACCATACTTGAAAGATAGATTATTTAGAATTAAATTGGCTGAAACTTATTCTGAATTGAAAGAAATAAAAGCAGGTGTACCACAGGGCAGAGTATTAGGACCGATTTTATATTTACTATACACGCATGATCTACCTGAATTAGAAAACAACCCAGTGGCGACTTTTGCTGATGACATTGCGATCCTAGCTGTTGGAAAAAGCAACGAAGAATCAACACAAAAATTACAATCATCCATCTCCGAAGTATATAAATGGACTAAAAGATGGCGAATTAAGCTAAATGCGTAAGTCAAATTGCTCATTTCTTCCCGAGGATTTTCCGATACTTTTCGTCGTATTACTTCGGGCTTGTTTTTTCGAATGGTTGGTTTATTACTTAAATTGGGATTTTTTTCAATCATTCTTTTAAACTTGATGCTTTGCAATTCAATATAGCAACACTGCATCCTCTATAGTTAGCGAGATGATTTTCTCCACAGTAAACGCATTTAACCTGCCCATTTTTTGGTAGTACGCAATCTCTTGTATGATGTTTTCCGATACATTTGACACATATTGGTTCCCTATTGCAGTAGGGATGTTGGATGTTGGATGTTGGATGTTGGATGTTGGATGTTGGATGTTGGATGTTGGATATTGGATGTTGGATGTTGGATGTTGGATGTTGGATGTTGGATGTTGGATGTTAGATGTTGGATGTTGGATGTTGGATGTTGGATGTTGGATGTTGGATGTTGGATGTTGGATGTTGGATGTTGGATGTTGGATGTTGGATGTTGGATGTTGGATGTTGGATGTTGGATGTTGGATGTTGGATGTTGGATGTTGGATGTTGGATGTTGGATGTTGGATGTTGGATGTTGGATGTTGGATGTTGGATGTTGGATGTTGGATGTTGGATGTTGGATGTTGGATGTTGGATGTTGGATGTTGGATGTTGGATGTTGGATGTTGGATGTTGGATGTTGGATGTTGGATGTTGGATGTTGGATGTTGGATGTTGGATGTTGGATGTTGGATGTTGGATGTTGGATGTTGGATGTTGGATGTTGGATGTTGGATGTTAGATTTTGGATGTTGGATATTAGATGTTGAATGTTGGATGGTAGATGTTGGATGTGGGACGTTGGATGTTTGATGTTTTTAACTTAAATAAACCATCCATTCATTTGTCCTTCATCCATTGCTGAACAACGCAACAATGTATTTATAAATGTTTCGTCTTGCATATTTTCATCGTGTATTCATTCCATAATTCTTGGTAGCTTTTAAAATTATTTTACGTCAAGTTTTTTGAACCAATTAATTTGATAGTAATCATATTTTCTATTACACATTTAAAAATCACACAGGTAGTGATGATGTTAAAACAAAATTTCAAGCATCTGGTGGATGTTTTCAAATATGTATTTAATTTAAGTGTTTTAAAACTACCTTGCTTTAAGTTTACTACTTAAAAAGGGTAACATGTCTCAGTGAAATAATTACAAGCTTATATTATTTTTCAGCATATTCCACAACATTTTCGGGAGCCTTGTTAAAATTTTTGAATGAAAACTAATTCTGGTCTCAGTAATAAAATCTTCGGAGGCCGCTCTGTTATACTTTTGGGTAATATTTATTTAGCAATTAAAAAGTCTAATAACCCACTGCATGTATTTGGTGATATTTCGAAGGCATTCGATACTATGTCAACCACATTACATTTCTCACATAAAATTGAACAACATTGGGATGAGAAGGTTAGCTTTTAATTGTTTAAAAAAATTTTCTAAAAAATATAGAAGGAGAATCGGAACATCTCGTTTAATAAGTTTGCAGAAGAAGTTCCAAAGATTCCTTACCAGTTAAAGTCCATTGGCCAACCAATCGTTGAAATTAACTAGGAATGGCCCGAAAAGTGGTCAATATCTTTAGTAGCCTAGCTGCTTCGGAGGTCTCCTGTATTTTATCACAAAAGAGTCTCTAGGAATTGATTTTAGCACTTCCGTGTTATAAAAGTAGGCTTACAAGCTACATTACAGATTGATAGGTTATAGTAAAAACTTGGAATATAATCAATAAGTGAGGAAGGTTTACCCGTCATATTGCAGCTTACTTCTGGAGCAAGCCTATGTGATCAATGATCAGTAATTGGCGATAAACTCTATGAAATACAAGACTGAGACATAATTCCTATACATTTTACCCAACAGTGAGTTAAATTTGCAAAAATATGCTTGAAGCGCCATTCTTACAAAACGCATATTGAAAATTTGGAGTACTTACATTTTAAATTAATCCATTGATTGTTGTGTGGCCTATTCTTTTTATAAGAGCTTTAAATGAAATTTTTAATATTTTGAAATTATGGGATGCTGCAAATCGACTATCTTAAAAATTAAGAGAGGTCGATGTGACCATAAACTATTTATTATTAATTTACAGTAGTTCATAGTGGCGATATAATCCGCCATGATATATAGTATGATTGCCAAAACACCAAAAAAAAATTAACGATTTTTTGTAATATACACAGCTGCAAAAAATTTCTTAAGGTGTTAAGCATTTGACCCCATAAATCAATTCAAAAAATTTACACGAAACGACATTCTATCGATACTATATATAACAACACTATGCACGTGTTAGACACATAGTTGTAGTATCAAAATAAGAAATTCGAAATTCAATTAATAAATTATAGAATAACATAGTGACAACAACAACAACAAACATTTTAAAAAATTAATTAAAAACGCGACGATTATAAATAATAAAAAAATGCGCGCGCATTTTTTGAAACTCGCTCGCAGAACAGGTATTTTCTTCATACATGTATAAACATAAATCTTTAAGATGTATGTAGGATATGTACAGTCACGAGTTCATGGATATGCGGTGTCAAACGATATATCGAGGTTTAACTGTTTGTTTTTTTGTATATAATCGCGTTTAATGTGACATTTGATAATTTTGTATTTTGCTTTTTTTTTTTAAATACTAAGCCGTGGGTTGAGCTAGATTAGTTTCTTATATGCGAACATATATAATATGTGAAGGTCTTCATTATTTATGTATATATGCTTTGTGTACACTGGTCACAAACTTCCTGTTATATATGGTCATCGTTTTACAGAAATTAGCATTAAATACACACGAAACAGATTGAACTAATCCATTAAATCCTAAAATCATGATTGTGGCTCTGTGAATTTCAGCCTTTGCTCGTGTCAAGGTCGTTTTGAAATAAAGTATTCAGTATAACTAACGTGTACCTATATATGTTTCTAATTTTGATGTAATTATGGCTATTTGCGTCGATATATCATTATAATGAGCTACATTGTAACATCCAACAAAAAAATTAGAAAACCAGAAAACCACAGCTGATAATGTCAATGCAAAGATATCTACTCAGAAATGTGCCATTAATAAATGAGTAACGAAGCTATACATATCATAATTTTAATTAAAGTTCAGAGCCTTTCTCGCGAACATTATAATTATTTTCTTACTTCAATCACTTTTCATTAAAATAAAAAAGTTAAAAATTAAATTAGATTACACCTCGTATAATATATTGATTAAAATGAAAACCAATTTCCCGTGTTCCGAGATTTTTCATATATACAAACCGATATATCTATATTCAATTATACCTTCAAGCCTATCTTTCACCACCGCATATACCAATCGCGCACTGATTAAGCAATTCAACCAACAACACCACCAGTATACACAATAATAAAACCCAATACAATATTTTTTAATAAACCTGTCAAAATTAAAAAAAAAAAAAGTTCGACATCCACATCGTTCTACACTATAAAAAAAAAATTATTTTTGTACGTGAACAGTTCTCCAGTGTGCAAGTTTTTAAGAACATCGTACACTTGTATACTCTACATCTTGAAGTTTTAAATTATAAAATGAAAAAAAAAATTCTTCAAGATTCGTTTTATTTATTTTACTTGTACACAAAAAACTATTACTTTTTAAACGTAATCGTAAATAAATAAATAAATTAACGAATAAAATAAGAAAACTTAAAAAAAAATCAATAAAGACTATCGCACTTGTATATCGATGACCTCAAATAAATAATATTGTAAAAATAAAATAAAATACAAACTTGTTACTCTCCAAGATGATTGTACTACAACAACAACAACAATTACACCAGTTAAGTTATTTAAAGAAATCTTTAAGAAAATTAGCTCGGACTTAACACATGCAGTCTTGCTAGTATTTGGATGGCCACTGGACTTGGAAGAGTTACGTATTGTCCAAATTAGGCAAAGTAGACTTGGAACCATGCATTCTCAGAGTTCGATTTATTTTTTCCCTATATATGGTCACAATTAGAAACACTAAAATTTCTATATATGTGTGTGTGCGTGTAGTACAACAAGATAAAAAAAATTGCTTTATATATTCAATTAACGTAGATTAAGATATTTTGCTAAACAAGAAGACTTAGCACATAAATGGATTTATGCAAAAAGATTATAGAATTGAAAATAAGCATAAATATTTTTCCGCTACCGCAGTTGGAAATCTTTAATACTTATAATTTAATGATTGCGTTCAATCTACATAGTATGCAGGGTGTACAAAACTATATGAACAAGTACGATTAAATCGATTTTTGATACTCGCCGTTGACTAAACAAATTTAAATTTAAATTTTACACCTGCGGCACCGCAATATCAAGTTATTGGTTTGTAATTGAATTTTTGAATTTAAAGCAGGTGCCATATACGCAAACACATCTAAATAGCTTGGCAACACTCTTGAAGCCAAACTGATGGTTGGATGGTTGTTCCAATTTAAAACTCATTACATTTTTTTTTTAATTACTGTCAATGGCTTTATTCTTGAATCTTTCTTTATCTGAAACTAACAAGAAGTGTGCAAAACTAACAATCTAATATATCTTATTCTTACTCTTGGTTTCGACCAAAAAATCGGTTGTTTTTTTTTACAAAGGGAATATTTTAATTTTTTTTTATGTATGTGTATTGAAATTCTATGGTCGCATATATTAAATGGTTGCAAATCTAAAATGTTTAAAGTTTAATAAAAAATAAATGGCTTTTAGTGTTTTAAAAAAATAAATAATTTTTTTTTAAATTTATATCACAACAAAAATATATGATAATGACATTTTTCAAATAAATGAAGGGTTGTCCATTAAATTTCCTAGAGGAAATTTTATATTTTAGTACCAATGTAAAAAAAACAACAGCAAAAGTTCTCTTCATTAGTACAAATCGGTTGTTTTTTCTACAAATCGGTTGTTTTTTTTTGCATGTGTAGGTAATAAATTTTGTTTTGAGACGCATTTTTTTGAGAATGTCTAATATCTGTGTGAGATGCGATGTAAAAAAAAAAACAACCAACTTTTTGGTGGAAACGTACACTTAACCCTAGCCTAGATTGATATGTGTTAATGCGGATGTAGACGTTAAAACAAAATAAGAAAAATACATGGCAGTTATGGTGATAATTTTATAACTATTTATTCGTCAATAGATGACACCAGCAATAAAAAGGTATAATATAATTATACCAATAAAACTCTATGAAAATTGTTATAGATCTATGGGGTCATTCAAACTCAATAAACAACACCACGCAACAGTGTATAGTTTTTTCTTTTATTTCGTGTGAAATTTTGCGGTACGATTTGCCGTCGCAGGAAAAGTAAGTTCGCAAATAGAGAAAAGGCTCTCTATCAATTAACATTGGTGTCAGAAGTGGGACGCATAATCCCAGCTTATAAAACATAGTAAAAATTCTTGCGTCAAGATTGCGTTAGCTGTTGTTGTTACCACTGCTGCTGTTTGCTACGTATTATACACATTTGCTGCTATTGTCTTTGTTGCTGTTAGAGTACATATTTGTTGCTGTTCTTGCCATTTGCTGGTATCGTATATATAACCTGCTATTATCTGTTGTTATCGTTTGCTGCTGCTGTTTATATCTAGTGTAGTGCCATCTGTTGCCGTTTTGTCGTTGCTGTAACGTTCTGATCTGCTTTTGCTGCTGAATCTTGGACTCCATTTTGTACACGTGGCGATTACAAATTTGTTAGTATATTTTACTTATAAAAGTATCGTGTCGGTTACTAGACGCAGTGTTACAGTTATGTCGGTAAAACACAGAGGAATTTTATATTATCGTTGAATGGGTATCAAGAGTTCATTGATGAAAAATTAAACATGGCCAAGGCCAAGAAAATTAAAATTAGATTGTTTGAGTTGTAGGAAGCGTACAACATATTTAAAGAAAATCAATTAATTTTGGAAACAGTTGACGATGAGGAAGCGGTATCGAATACAAGAAAAGAGGTAGACGCACTTTTTTCATATAAGAGCCGCGTTAGAGGAAAGGATTGATGAACCCAAAGTTAATGTTGGAATCAAATACGAACAACTACCATGCTTACCGCAGTTGCCAGAACCTTCGATACAAGTTTTTACTGGAGATGTGAAGTGCTGGATGCTATTTATTGCATCTTTGGGTTCAACATTGGCATGATATTCTGGTATATTTATTGAAATCAAAATTAGATTCTAAAACCAAGTCGAAATGGAAGGAGTCATCAGCAGATTTAAAATTCGTTAAATTTAGTGATATTACCAGTTTCATCTCATTGTACAGTAGGCGTATTGAAGTTCAACGAACTGAAAACATTACATCTGCGAAGACGAAATCTAAATACAATAAAATCGAATTTTTTCTGTGTCTTATGCAAGGTACCTGGATATTCAATTTTCCAATGTCATGAGTTTCTCGCGTTTTCAGTGCGAGATCGTAAGGAGCGAGCTAAACAATTAAACATCTGTTCGAATTGTCTTGGACAATCACAAAATATCGACAAGTGCAAGGTAGCTAAAACTTGTAGAATATGCAAACTAAGGCATCATTCATTGCTGCATTTCAAGGATGATTCCAATAGCCACCTGCTTAAATCAATATCATCGGGTGCATCGGTAGCTAATATAGCGGACAGCATGACTTCTTGTACAAGTGTGCTAACTACTAATAATCATCTAAAGATTGAAAGCAGCCAATCATCTGTTAACAACCAACATATTGGAAATCAAACATTGGCAAGTACAATTTCAAATTCAAATTCCATGTTTGTATTTCTAGCTACTGCATTGGTAGAAATTAACAATGGCGATGACTGCTATATCACAGCACGTACTCTGCTCGACTCGGGGTCTCAGCTGAACTTTATAACTGAGGCACTCGTAACTCGTTTGAACATCAAGATATTAAGATTAAACATAAATATTCGAGGGATTGGTGGTGCTTCTACGAAGTCAACAAGCGGTGCTAAAATAATTCTGCGCTCCCTACTAAACAAATTTGAAACCGAATTACAATGTTTTGTGCTAGGCCAAATTTCCGACAGTCAGCCTTCGATCTATTTTGACGTATCCAAATGGAACATACTGCCAAACATTATTGGTTCTTCGAGCCCAATTCAATCGATTTGTTAATAAGGGCAGATACGTATTATGAATTATAAACCGTCGGTCAAATCAGACTTGGTCCAGATTTACCTGTATTGTAAAGTACACAAGACAAACCTTTCATTTTCTGTACCTCAATATTCGCATGTTGCGTCTCGTGTACACAATAATAAGCTGGATCATATTCTTGAAAGATTTTGGAGTCAAGAATTTGACGGTTGTAAAGAATCAGTTGCTGATCAAGACAAATGCGAAACATATTTCCAACAAACATACAAGCGTAACGAGGAAGCCGTTTCATTGTAAGGCTGCCATTTAGCGCTTCTTGTAACAGGTTGGGAGATTCGTCAATCATGGCTCGTAAACGGTTTCTCAATTTAGAAAAAAATTGTATAAAAACCCAAATACGAGGAAATCATATCATCAGTTCATGGCTGAGTATATGGAGCTTGGTCACATGGACACATGGAAGTGGATGACAACATTGCACAGACACATTATTACATGCCATATCATTGCGTGGTTAAAAACTCTTCGAGCAGTACAAAACTAAGAGTGGTGTTCGACGCGTCGGCAAAACGATGCAATTGCTACATATAGGTTGAAAACCTTATCATATAGCACTGCTCCTGCTTCGTTCTTATCAACTCGATGTTTATTACAATTGACGATAGAAAATGAACAACGTTATCCTAGAGCAAGTGATGCGATCAATTATGACACTTACGTTGACGGCTTTTTATCAGGAGCTAATTCAGTCCAAGATGCTTTTCAGTTGAGGAAACAAGTTGCTGAAATGTTCCAGAGTGCAGGTATGTTATTGCGTAAATGGTGTTCGAACAATTTAGAGCTCATTGCAGATGTGGCTGATGTCGACAAAGAGCAATTAGTCGAAATAGACAGCAAAAATTGTATCAAAACTCTTGGAATATATTGGGAAGCGGCTGACGATGTTTTTCGAATACAAATAAATCAGCCCCTCAATCAGCCCATTGGTATTAAATCAGTTACTGAAAAACTTGAGTGTACAACGTCATCTGTTTCATGGCTGCTGCAATCCAACATCGATTCAATTGCATGGGTTCGCTGACGCCAGTGAGCGAGCATATGGTTGCGTGATATATGTTCGTTATCTAAATGAAGGCGAAACCAAAACAAGTCTACTATGCGCTAAGTTCAGGGTAGCTCCTAATAAAATCATCGATTTTAACGAGGGTTAAGAATTATGTGCTGCACAACTTTTAAGCAAATCAATGAGCAAGGTCAGGAAAATATTAAATTCCCCAGTAGAAAAATCAGTATACTGGACTGACTCATCCATTGTCTTGCATTGGATACATTCAGAATGCTCCAAATGGAAAACGTATGTAGCCAATCGTGTTGCAACCATTTAACAAAATTCTAATCGTGACGATTGGTTTCATGTCTGTTCTAATCAGAATCTTGCTGATGTTGTGTCGAGGGGTCTAATGGCTCGTGACATTGATTGTAAGCTATGGTGGCAAGGCCCAAACTTTTTGAGAAGTAAAATATCAGGACGAAGACCTAGGTATTGGTTAACATTTGTTTGTTGAGAAATCGTGACATTGTTTAATTTAACCGATGGGCATGTTCGTTTATTCGGTGTAAACGTTTTGTGCGCCGATTTGTTTTCATTCGCTTTTATGCGCCATTTTTTTTTAAAGTCCTCAATTTTGTTTATGTGATCTTGTAGCTCTCTTGATCCAGTTTGTGGATTTTTATGTGAATACATAATAGCAGTGTCTTCAGCAAATGTTGATGTGACCACTTTTTCAGTGGTTGATAGATCAGTTGTGTACAACAAGTAAAGCACTAGTCCCAATACGCTTCCTTGTGGAACCCCTGAGTTTTTCAGATTTAGTTCGGTAATGTCTTCATTTGACCTGAAATTTTCTTTAGAACAGGTAATTTTCAAGAATTGCATGAAATTTGTTTGGGAGCATAGTTTTTATTTTGTATTATGCCACACTTTGTCAAAAGCTTGTGCAATATTCAGAAAAATGGCGGAACAGTACTATGCTGGTCACGAAACCCAAACTAGTGGTCTAGTATAATGTGCTTTGCAGGTAATATTGAGTTTTATGCATTTTTCTGGTAATTTTTAAATAATTTTTCCGGTAATAATGTTTCCGGTAATCATGGAGCTTTCTTTGGGTTTAGACACTTTTCCACTTAAATGGTTTTAACACTTTTCCACTTAAATTTTATAGGATATAATCAACCTTTGCATAATCCGGCGGTATACTAACCCTGCTTTGCTCGTTTGGTGTAAATAATTTTTTTAAGTGGTTGGAGAAAACATTAGCCTTTTCAATGTCACTTCTGGCCCAGTGGCCATCTGGTTGTCTGATTGGTGGATTCGATAAGGCTGGCCTTCTTATTTTTTTTTTGTGGCCTTCCATAGTGAGTAATCCGTTTTTTCCGTTGCTGAGAGTTCACTTAGGTAATTCTATATTCCTTGATCTGCTTCCTCTATCAAAGCTCGTTTTAGAGCTTTAATAGCTTTATTTAATTTCCTTTTGAGTAGTGGAAACTTTTGATGCAGCCATTGCTGGCGTAGTTTCCGTTTTTCTTGAATTAACTGCTGAATGTTAGATGTTGGCCTACTGACTCTTTCAGAGCTAATAACGCCAGATGTAGCGTTTTTCCGAATTCGATTATTTAAATTACGTTTTTTGTTGCTACTTCAATATCTTCTGGTGTAGATAGAGGGGTGTCCATTTGGTAGTTCTGTTCAATGACATTTCTATATTAATATCATTTAGTAAATTTGCTTGTAGACGTATAGGTGGGTCAATTATTAAAGCATTGATACTCAATTTGACTATAATTAGAGAGTGATCAGATTATAGGTCAAAGCAATCGTCTACTTGAGCATTGGTGTGGGCGATTCACCCGCACCGATGCTCAAGGTTGTGCGGCATTTTTATTCCCCACTATCACTGGATTAAAACAAGCTGCTCCGCTTTTACATTCTTGCAAGTGTTTCGCATAATGTTGAGCATGCCCGTTGGTTTGTTAGTACCTCGTGGAATTCCGGCTAGCAATTTACAAAGTTGCTATCAACAAAATTGGCAATGATTGCTTTTTTGAGTGGTTCGTATTTATTCCCATGACTAACACTTTTTAGGACACTAGCTATTTGAGTCAATAAATTGGTGTTGCCAGCATTGTCTCTATCGCTACTAGGAAAGTTTTAATTTTTTTTTGATTGTGAGAATATCCCCACCGGAAACTCTTCTCAAATGACCACTCAAAGGTGAATATTTTATTTTAAAATTTTTAATAAATCGTATAAATGAATATAGATCACCCATGACTTGGTTTAACCCCTTTGCAGCGTATTTAACACATTTGACAGAACCATGACCTGTCTTGCAATCCAATACTCTTTGTGTAATGTTGCCATCATTAGGGTAGGTCCAATATGAAGATGACGCAAATTTTATTTTTTTACTATCAGTTCTATTAGTTTATGCTTAAAAAAAAAAACATGAACCTGCCAATCTTCCATCAAAACAAAGTATGCCTGATTCATTAATAAATGAATTTAGGTGTCTACACGATGCTGGTAACTCTTTTTTAGACCTTATTTGGTTGGCCTTTGTTGCAAATTGTTTTGACTATATACTTATGTGAGAGAATATAAGTCGCCTATGGGCTTAGAATCTGTTCAAGCGACAGTTTCAGTTATACAATCTTCAAAGTGGGTTTGATAGTTAAAAAGAGTCTGATTAATGCTCCACAGAGCTCTAAATGAGGAATAAACACTTGTTTAATTGGGGCCACCTTTGTTTTTGCTGTCAAGAGCTTAAAGATCGAATTGTCATTCTGTTTTTCCGCCATTTTTCATGAATTTTTCGATAAACCATCGAACTACTATGGCAACTCTAAACAATTTGCCAGCACATATCTATATATCGACGTTATCAAGTACAAATTACTCATATAACGTCTAAATTAAAATTTTTGTATTTCGTACGATGTCAGTTTTAAACAGTCAACATATTTTTAATTATTATCATTTCGTGAATCGAATATTTGATTGATTTTCTTTATACAGCTACACAAATTTCCTCCCCTCCATCTCTTTTTCTACCGCCATTTCAATTTAAGACAATTCATTGTCATTATTACGAATCGAAAAAGTATAAACAAATAAAATAACAATAAGTTTGGTATTTAACCTGTTCGGGAGTGGAGTTCAATACAGGTTACTAATTAAAATTCAATTATTATGGGTTAGAAAATTGTCGCTTGGTTTTGATTTTTGGTTAGTATTTTGTGGTTGTTGTCATTCGTTGTCGTTGTACTCAGACCAAAACTATATATAATGTCACATTTATGTACTTGTTAGTTAACTCATTCAAGTCATGAATTTAAATTATTTAAAAAAAAAAATTAGTGTATGGTATATTTTATATATGTAACAGACAGACAAGAATTCAAGGATTGATTTGGCATTATGTGGAATAATTTTAAATTTTGTATATGCCTTACCGATTTCCGGTGTTCATACTGTACTCTAAAATATTGTTTGTATACAACAACAATTAAGAATCTAAGATAAACGACCCTAACCTAAGATAAAAGGCCCTTACAACCGGACCAATACAGAACTTAAAGTCGTTTAAAAGAATCGAAAAGCAAGATGTCATTCTGAGCGAAGATGTCAAAAGACAAGCTGCGTAGGTAAAGGCACAACTAGAACAATACAATAGCATTTTGAAGGTGATACCAGTTTTCAGAGGAGAATATTAATTCCTAATCATTTAATAGCAGATCTACGGTAATACATTTTAAAAAACTGTTCCAAGCCACTTTGCAGACTCAAAGATGATATATAGAGAGGAGCCGCTTAGTGTTTTAAATCTGGTATAATAGTAAACGCAGCAGTGACCAGAACGGTTAAAAGATCTGAACTGGACATTCTAGATTAAGAAGTCAAAATTATCTTCTTTATAGTATGGAATTAATAGAGCCCACACCTTGTAACAATTTGATATCAGAAGTGAGATTTTACCAAAAAGAGTCATGGGGAAAGCCAACCTCAACACATTCGCATCTCGATAGCTAAAGAATAAGTTGCAGCGACATGGTCTTCTGGCGCGGCAAACATAATGTAAAGCTCTTATCGATGTCTAGAATGAAGTAACTGTGGATACCTCCATAAATGCTATAAAAGATCTCCAGATAAAATTTCATCTTAAAATGAAGGGAAATTCTGTGAACGATAGTTTGCAGAAACTGAATGTAGAATGTATTGCGCAGTTACAAATGCCAATGGTGGACGCCAAAACTCCAATTCCTGGTAAAAATGTTTTAAATGTCAAAAACCTGTTCATTTAACAGCGATTGTATAAGGGATCTGAAACCTGTTTAACGATGAAGTAGCTTGAGAATCGGAAAAAATAACCGGAAATATAGCCAGCCTACTTATTTACAACAGAATACAAAAGAGGGTAAGTGTACAACAACTTCGATAGAATGTCCAGTAGGCCGAGTGCTGTTTAGTGTAGAACAACGGTAGACAAAAATAACAAGCGGAAGATCAACCACATGATGAGTTAATCGCCCCAATATTGAAATGCATATGCAAGGCAGAAGACCGCACAGTGGCCAGAAATTGCAACGAAAAGTACAACCTTAAAAAAACCTATTACACTCCGTTTGACACAAAACTTTAAAATTAATATGTTTCACAAGCCATTGACACATAAATGTAGCTTAGTGATTTCACGATGAGGATCTGATATTAACAAACGGAGAAATCTTCTATATTGATTGATTCTATGTCCCGTTATTTGACAAAATATACAAGTGATGACTTGTTTTGGCTAAGAGGCAACGGTCACGGAGTGCGATGAACGAAATGACTTGAACCACATGCTTCTTCCTATAACATCTTCCTCAAATCAACCCACAAATCAACACCCACTAACATTCAGCTCCAATTTACTAAATTCACGCCAGTCAAAAAACTTATCCAAATCATCCTGAAGACGTGCTTAGTCAGTTGCGTTATAAATCCCTAACAAACACTTTCTTATCATCCGCATATAACAAAAATTCAGATAAAAGCATGCAAGCATCTACATCATTGATGAACAATAGAAACGGTTCAGTCTTTGGACCAGATACTATTACACCAGATACTATTACAACCGAGAATTTGCCTATATGTATAAAATGTACCTAACAAAATTTTGTATTCTATAAGCAACGAAGAAAAACCTAATGTGTTAATTACCATGCCGACCAAATGAACCTTTACCGATTACATAAGCATGGAAAAAGTCAAATGAAAAAGATTGTCAAATGACAATCTCGTTCATGTAAAAATGCAAAAGAGGCACGGGAATCGCTTAAAGTGTTTTATGAAAAAGACTCAAACAAATATTGGGGTGAGGCAATTATCACAGCTAATTTTTTACAAAACCTGTTACCATGGAAAAATCCAAATCGCTCACAAATTTACATCGGTTTGGCGTAAGATGTTTTATTAAAATTCAAGATTTTTAGGGAAGAAAACTGGATTCCAAAGCCAAACTTGTTGTTTTACACAGTTTTGACCTAGAATCAAAGGCATACCGGAGTTCGATTTTGTTTCGATGATATGGTAATACAAAAAAAAATTATCATGAAGTTTTCATTTGCTTTTATCGTTTTATTTTATCATCAACATCGAAAACGCAATGCATTAGTTCCGAGTTTTTTCCGCATGATGTCAGTGAAAACTGTTATACATTTTCAGTTCAGTGTTATATATTAAAGTGTTATAATTCAGTGTTATAATTAAATAAAATATATGTCAAAATTTGAAATAGATTTTTTGTATACACAAATTTATATAAATTTATGTATTATTTTATAAAATTGAAGTAAATTGTTATTATTATTATGGTAAAATGAAATATTATTTGCTAAAATTGAAACTACGTTATTATTTTTAAAAATTTTACGATAATGAAATTTCAGAAGCCGATATTAAGAAAAGTTCTTCAAAACATAGCAACAAAGGATCGACAGTTGAAATTGAAACTATACCTGATGGTATAAATGACGTTATAATGCCGTCAAAAGTAAGAATAACTCAAGTGTGTTAAAAGAAATTAACAATTTACTAAAACAATCTTCTCGAGAAACAAAAGGCGTTCTGCCAAAAAGACTGATTAAAGATTTTTTTTTTAAATGGCGAATTAAAAGAAAACATATAAATGAAGCAATATTCTGGTTATATGATTGAAGGTAAAGCAAATCATGTTTGTTTGTCCAATAAAAGCTTAAATAGTCTAAAGCAATCTGCCAGAGTATGGAATCAAACTTGAAGTGTTTCAAACTTGAAGTGTATAACTGCAGTTATAAAAACTCGAATGAAGAAAGACCAAAAACTGAATGGTTTTCCAAACACAGACTGGGGTGAACATCTAGAAAATCGAACACAGAATTTGTTTTTTACTCTCGGTGCTCCTATAAGTTGGACATGTAAAAAACAAACTTCTGTAGCAAAATCATCAACGGAAGCTGAATTCATCAATCTTGCAGAGGCTTCGAAAGAATGCATATGGTTACGAAAAATTCTTAAGGATTTTAATCTACAAATGAATGAAGCAACTAAAATATTCATGGATAATCAAAGTTGCATCATTACCATTTGAAAGTCCCAAGTTTTAGTTATTGACTTGGGTGCAGCATCCTTTGTCAGTATTTCTATTTGATTTCTATTTGCTGACAGAAAAGTTTGCTTTCAGTCGTCGTGATCATGAAATTAAAACTAACCCGTCAATAATTTAAGTTTACGCGACCACGGATATAATTTTTTTTTTAAATTTTACAAAGCATTTCATGACGTATTTCAGGTGTTTCTGTATGTCCAGCTAATGTATGACTCATTCAAAATCACTGTTAGATCTGTTAAATTTTTTTCGGCATTGCAGTCCAAGCAGATTGAATCCGATGAAGCTGCATTGTTAGTATAGTACTAGACATCTCTAACAATGATTCCTTCCTTACAAGGAACTTTTGAACGCGTCCTTCGACTCATTAAAATTTGTGCAGGGCACGCTTTGAGTTGCGCCACTGGATGGTTTCTATACTCAAAAAGAGCATACTGAATGACCTTATTGTCATCGATAGCTTTTTTCAATTTTTTAAAAGGCAGGTCTAGCATCCCTTGTGGCATTAATGGTTCATAGCAATTTGACCTTTGAAATTTCTCACAAGTTGGACAACGACTAATAAGTTCCTCGATGTCACTGTCAATACCTGGCCAGTATAAAATTTGCCTTGCCCGCTGTTTTGTTTTAACTATTCCGATGTGGGATTCATGTAATTTATCTAACATTTGCCTATGCATACTTTTTGGGGTCGTTTAAGAAAACTAAACCTTCTTCAGAGTAAATCTTGTGTCTAAATTTCCAAAATGATTTTGTCAACTCTTGTAACTGTTGTTTAACAATGGGTCAACCTTTATTATACACTTCAAAGCTTTGAGTGTTGGGTCATTTTCTGTTTCGCGATTGAGTTGTTGTTTTCTGCCATCTGTTACATTGATGGTATAAACTACTCCTTCGAACTCTTTAAATTCCTCTGCTGATTCGTCATTGAGGAACGATCGCGACAAATGATCTGATATATGCATTTCTTTGCCCGGTATATACTTCACAGTCAGGTCATAAATCAGTAACTTTATTCGCATTCGCTTTAGGCGAGATGAATTTATTTTATTTATTTCTTTATTCGGTTCCAACCAACATCACTTTGGCTCGCGTCGGTCTGGATTACTAAGTTTTTCTCTCCGACGAAGGGTTGAAGAATGTGCGAATTGGTGATCTCTTCTTTCAATTTCTAAACAGTGTTTTTATGTAGATCCAACCATTCAAATTCAGTATTTTTTTCAGTAACTGTCTCAATGGTTTAGTAATCTCGGACAATTTCGGAATAAAACTTCGTAAATATTTGACCATTCCTAAAAAACGTTGAAGTTCCTTTTTTGTTTTAGGATTTTCCATATTTTTAATTGCTGTTATTCGGTTGGGATTGGACCCCATACCCTGCTTATTGAAAATACGGCCCAGAAAAACCACTTGTTTGACCTCAAACTGCAGTTTGTCTACATTAAATTTAATGTTGAGCTGTTTAGCCCGTTCGATCACTTTCATTCAATTTCTATCGTGTTCAGTTTCAGTTCGGCCAGTTACCATTATATCATCGATATAAATTATAGTTCCTGGAATATCACCAAAGTTTTGTTCATTTAGTCGCTGGAACGTTTCAGGGGCTATGGTAATACCAAATGGTAATCTTTTAAAGCTGTAGCATCCAAAAGGGGAACTAAACGTACACAATTTAGATGATTCATCGTCAAGTCGGATTTGATGGAATTCTTCTTTCAGATCTAATACGGAAAAGTACTCCATCCCAATTAACTTAGTTGTAAGATCTTGAAGTTTGGGTATTTCGTAATAGTTCTGCTTGAGCCTGCTTGAGTTGTGACGTCATTCGTAATTCGATTTTAAATTTTTCTATTACATCTTTCAACGTTGAATTTGATAATTTTATTAATTTTGTCTGCAGATCTGCATTTCTTATTCCGAATACAATTCGATCCCTTATCATTGACTCTTTTTGGTCCAATTCACATGATTTCGCAAGCAATTTTATTTCCTTTAAAAATTCATCAAAGGTTTCATATTTCAATAGATTTCGAGTATAAAATCGATGCCTTTCGTAAAGTTGATTTATTTTTGGTACACAATAATTTTTAAATTCCTTGAGCACTTGAGCTCAAGCGTCAATTTTTTTTCATCTTCAGCCATACAATCGAACGTGAGATAAATTTCTTTAGCCTCGTCACCAATTATATTCAACAGTGTAGCTATTTTACCGCTTCTCCTTTCTGCTTTTCACCACTCGCTATCATGAAATTGTTAAAGTCTCGTTCAAATTTATTCTAATTATTTGGAATATTTCCTTTTAATATCAAAGGTGTTGGAGGCTTTAAATTGTCCATTATCCTACACAGTATTGTATGACACAAGCCCCGTTGGCCAACAAAGCGTTTTAGTGCTGTTAAGAATGATTTGGTGGTGAGTTGCATGAAGAGTTCAAAATGAACGGCTCGAGTAGGCATACAGACAAAAACATACAGATATGCCTTTGTCTCTGGAATGGCTCCCCGTTTGCGCATTGTATGAACCCTGAATAGTCCTGCAAAATCTATTCCTACACATGCGAATGGAGCAGACAGATTCACCCGTTCCGTTGGTAGGTTCCCCATTATTTGAGTTTCCATGCGTGGGCGCTGTTTGATACACCCAATGCAACGTCGAAATGTTAAACGTAACAAATTGCGTGCTCCTATGATGCAATATCTTTCTTGAATCATAGCCATTAACAGTGCCGGTCCAGAATGACAATAATCATTGTGGGTTTGATATATGATTCGTTGACTAATTGTCCATTTTTCTGACATGATTATTGGGTGATTTGAGTTATATGGCGCCAAGCTATTCTTGATTCGACCACCTACTCTTACGACCTTGTCGTCATCTAAAAAAGGTGCGTATTGAAGAAGAGAACTTTTATTGAACACGGGTTTTTGCTGTTTCAAGTCCATATATTCTTGCGAAAACTCTCTGCGCTGCATCTCTCGGCACAATGCTGCTTCGGTCTGATTAAGTTCACCAACACTCAGCACAAGAGTATTATCCTTGACTGGATTCCAAACACGTCGAACATATGAAGTGATGCGCAGAATTTTCTTGCAGCATGAAAATTTCGAGAAGATATAGTTCAATGTCTGGTTGTCTTTGGTAGGTTTTTTGGCCTCGATTATTCCGCGAGTTGCGATATGGCTGACTATTTTAGATGCCTTTTAATCGCTTGGTTCGGAAACGTCAAGATTGGTTTGTCCCGGCCAGTAGTGCTCTGATTGTCGTAAGAACTGTGGTGCAGACCACCATAGCGGGTGATTCTTCAATTCGTGATATCCCACGGCTCGCCCAATCGACTGAATTGAATTGAGAAGGAATTTGACGCCAGTGACTTCTGTTGAAGAGGGTTATGATTTTTCCCACGCGATTTGTAACAAAAGCTGCCCATCTTCTTAAAGAGCTAGACAACCAGTCTAAAACTATCTTGGAGTCCGTCCAGAGAGTAACCCGTGCTAGGGGAAGCTTGCTGTCCATGATTATAGATTTACAATGATTTGCTAAAAGCTCTGCGCCTGGCAGCTCGAGACTTGGTAAACTGACGGCTTTCAGTGTTACGACCTTGGTGTTAGAGCTAAGTATGCGACAGGTATTTTGATTACCACTCGTAACACGCAGAAAAGCTACTGCTGAGTATGCAACCTCACTCGCATAGCTGAATCCTTGTAATTCAAGTTCCTCGTCTCCGCTTAGTGAACTGCCCACCCATCTGTCCAGCTGAATTGAGTTGGCATTTTCCATTTCATGTCGTAACCTCAGCCATCCATTGAGAATTTCGTCTGGTAAGTTATCATCCCAATTCACATGGCTACGCCACAGGTGTTGCAAGATGATTTTTGATCTGATTAACAGCGGAGATAACCAGCCAAATGGGTCGAATATTCGACTTGCCTCCGAAAGGATCGATCGTTTCGTGTGCATTGTTCTGAATGGAAAGTAGGTTGCGAATCGAAAATCACCCTGAATTGGATCCCACTAGATGTCAAGTACCTTGACTATGTCCTTGTTGTCGTCTAATAGTTTTAAGTTGTTGGGTTGAGCCGAGTCATGAAATTTTGGATGGTTGCTCACAAATTTTCTTAGATTAAATTTGAGCTGACGATGTCCCGTATGTAACCGTCATAAGTTGAAACGTACACATATTGTTCTCATCGTAGGAGAATGGCCCACAGTGTAGAATAAACGTTAGGGCATACCAGCAGCATATTATTGAGCGATGGATTCTCACCAATTCTCGACGAGGCGTTGAATACTACCCTTAGTTTGGTGGTAGAGTTTTGTTCGTTTAAAACGCCAAGATGTGGCATGAAGTAAGCGTTTGAATTAATCGGGCCATCAACCATTATCATATGACCAAGCTGGTTATATTCAGCAGTAGATAAACGATGAAGTTCTGGATCGCGTTTGAATCGTCTGTATAATACGTTGAGTTAAGAAACGGCTGTGTGGTAGTTGCTTTAAATAATTATTAGGTCGGACTTAAACGGCGACCGGGTGATGAATCGTCCATTTGGTGTGCGCACTGTGTTTTCTTTGCAATGCTTAAGACAAGCTTCTTCTTCGGTGTTTAATGCCATCTGCTTGGAGCTCTGTACCTCCTCTACCTCCCAGAAGCTCCTCAATGCATTGTCTATGTCAAAGAGAGCACAATGTGTTTGAACCTTTTGAGCTTGGAAGCCGGCATTTCCTCTTACTACACATCCAAATTTAGTATTCTGCGCAATCAGGTTGGTATTGGAGACCTAAGTCTACCTTCTTCCAGGACGTTAAAGAATATGTTGACCCCTAAGAGTATGTCGATACTTCTTGATTGATAGCACTTCGGATCTGCCAGCTGCACAGTGGATAACCACTTCAAATCATTGCGAGTCATCAGCTCAGCTAGCGTAGCTGCTATTTTTGGAAGGATCAGTACGTTTATTGTGATTTCATCTGTGCTGTTTTGACCTTTAGGTTTAATGCGAATGATTACTGCGCCTCGAGAGGTGCCAGCTGATGTATGTCCGATGCCAGTGATGTTGATTCGGCTGTTAAATCATCTTAAGCCGAGTTGTTGCACACATGACTCAGTTACAAACGAGGCTTGTGTACCGGAATCAAGTAACGCTCGGTATTCTCGCTCGATTCCGTGATTGTCGACTATCAAAACCATAGCTGTAGGTAAAACTGCAATTGTATTCGGTGCAGCTAGTAACGTTGATACCTTTGGCTGAGTCAGAGTGGAGGTGACAATGGCCGGTTCCGAATCAGTGTTGATGTTGTGTTGATCAGTATGGAGTGACCTATGATGCCTTCGGTGACAGATAGCACATCTGGACTTGGAACTGCACAACTTAACACGGTGCCCAGAGTTTAGACAGTTGAAACATCTGTTTTGTAAAAGAAGATGTTCTTGATGTTCACGAACCGCCAGAGTGTTGTGTTTGGCGCAATCGATCAAACGATGAGCCGCCTTCATGCATAATGGACACGAGCTGGATTTAGGTTCAACTGGAACAGCAGATCTGGTATACGCTGTAGATTTAAATGGTGAATGTGCGTGTTTCTTAATGGCCATTAGAACTGTGGATTTATCTGGTACTCTAATTGCACCAAAAGCTTCGGCTCGAGCATCCAAAAATGTCAGAAAATCACCGATTTCAAGTTGGTCCTTGCTAACCGTCTTATGTGCCCGCAACGACCTCGTATCGTCGTCCATCCTCTCCAGTAGAAAGTAGGTTAGCCACTTTAACGGACCTCGGCAGTGTCTCCTAATGCATTTAGGTCTCGTAGCACCTCGTCTGCTGTGTCATGTGCGATGATGCTGTTGCTCGTGATATTTTTGAAATGCTAATAAATTTTCGTATAAATACGTAAATTATCGGTTTTTTACGATCATATCGTTGTTTCATACGCGTCATTGCCGCTGTATAGTTTGCGTCGGTAATCGGCATATGGCGGACCAGAGCCGCGGCTTCGCCATCCAGCATTGAATGCTGCTGTGCATAATATGTTTCAATATTATGCACAGCAGCATTGAATAAGTCTATAAAACTTTGAAATTCAGTTGGCTCGCCTGAGAAGATGGGTGATATCTACTTTGGCATACTTTACTATATTGATTGGTTGGTTCAGAGTGGAGTTCATGGTTTCGTCGTGATCGCCTGACCCTGTTTTTTGATAAGGGAGTACATAACGGATGCGTAATGCCGCATTTAACTTAGCGATTACACCTAAATATTCGTCTTCAAAGTTTTCAATTTGCGGCTCTTCCCCTTGTGTTTCAAGGATGACTGCTTCTAACTTCAGGAACCGTTCGAGTAACTCTCTGACATACACTAACCTGGTTTTAATTTCCTCTGCCGAGACAGGCGAGCCACCTGTTAAATCTTTTGAAAATTAAACTATTTTCGTCAAGCTGCCTTTACATGCTGAGCAGTGTAGCTTCGTATGGTTTTACTCTTGGTTTCAGCCCTAAATCCAATTATAAACAAGATGGTTGACACCGTATAATAGTGGACCGCGTGTTTCTATTAAATTTTACTCGTCTGTGAGCCCTATCCGGCTCCAAGGACCAAAATGTTTGGGCTTGGGTGCTCGTTTCTTTATTAGGAGGGCTCACAGCTTAGAAGAGAGGGTTCTCAGTCTACTAAAAACTTGAACTCTTTTTTGTTGCTTATTCAATTTTAATTGGCTTTTATTTATGTCGAATGTTAACTTGCACTTAAGTACTAACTTAAGTATATTTTTTACAATACAAGCATAAAGTATGATTCATTAACCATAGTGACATCTAATTAATAGACTTAGAAGTAAGTTACGTTCTACATTTTTAGTACATAATTACAGTGGATAATGCATTCGAAAGGATGAGCTGATGTGTTATAAGGTAAGTTGACTTGTCTGGTATAGATCGCGAACAATTCCTGTACTTATTTAGTATTCCTGTATACAACACAGTCATGTGACTAACCACCCAACCACACTGGCTTTTATAAATATATACATAGGTATACATTTAGTTCTTCATGTAACAACATTTAATTTATTATTTATTTCATTTGCGTTCTATAGAGAAAAAAAATCGTTCGTCTTCTTGTGTCTTGCAACATTTAAGACGACGAAGACTACGTGTATATTACATATACATTTGCGGTGAAATAAATTGTTACGTTATACTTTGTAACATGGTACGCCTATTTATAACAATCACCAATAAATCTGAGATGGTATCTAATTGAAAAAAAAAAAATCATTTCCAATTTATCATATAGACAAAAGGCTGTACGCGGGGACCCCATCCATAAAGCTAATACATACCATGATTCAATCAATTTTTATAATTTTTATAATTTTTTGTTGTCTGTTAAAACCTTAAGGTTAAAATATCGTTGCGTATACATACAAGAAAATATCATTATACGAATACCAAACGAAAAGACGTGAGCAACATAATCAAAGTGCGATTAAAATATGACAGCCGGTGTAATAATTTACAAAGTATACAGTAGATGACATATTATGATTATCGGGTAAACGTCACGACACAAAAAAAAACGAAATTAGTCCATAACATTTTTTCACCCGGATTCGAAACTACCTTAGGTGACGTTCGTGTATCGATCGAGCACAGAACAAAATTTTGCATCTATCGATTAAACGAAATTAACACAAATTCGCGAATTTCTTAGAATTTTTTTTTTGCGAACGAATTAAGATCAAATAATAATTTCTATCTAATTTCGAAACCGTATCTATGATTTTGTGTCTGTTTATAGTTCTAAGATTTAGATTCGATTTGTTTTAGCAGATTCTGCTTACATCACGATAATTTGATCGATTAAGCAGTAAAAAAAATAAAAAAATTTCCGCTAATCTGTAAAGATAAAAAACATTTTGTTGTTGGTATACTGTTTGTTTGGTCTATGCAGTCGTATTGCATATGGTGGTCGTAATATATAGGTAAAACGAGGCTAAACTAGTTTGAATTCGTAGAAGAAAATCTTTGGAGTCGAGAGTTGATGTACATGTAAGAAGAAAATTGAAATTAACAGTTCAAAAAACATACAATGCTGCTCTCATTCCGAGAATTTTATGCAATTATTTCATCTGATTTTTTTTTGCTATACGACACGGTCTTAACTTGTGCTACACTTTGCCATATTTGACGAGATCAAGTATTGGATGTTCGATTTCGTAGAATTTGATGTAAGCTAGCACAAGAATCTAAATTTTTGTACCTTTATACCAATTTGTTAGCCAATCAAAAACATCTGCATATAAAACAACAAATGTTTTATTCACTAGTAATCATTCAAAATGCGGGTACTGACCCGCACAGTACCAATAATTGCGTAGAATTCGATTCCGAGTCAGCTCTTTAAATTTATCTAGGCAACCACAATAAGACAATTCTTTTTCTACCCAATAATCCATCGTCACCGACCTAGACTTATTCCTAAGTCTAAATCGTGGTTACCAGAAAATGCATGATAGTTGGGCTAACCATCTACTGCTGACCAAGACTATTCCAACTTGATATCTTTTAGTGGTCTGGAGCCGAATTATTGATACGGACGGACCAGCAGTGGCCTTTTCAAACTGATTATTTGTATTATTATGTATACACACATACTGTACTAGTACACACATTGCAGACCATCCATATAACGAAAATAATGATAAACCAGGTAAGAAGAAAACGGAAAAAAGGTAGTCAGTCACGTCATGTCACGTCTTTCGATACATCAACCAATCATCGATTATTGTTCTTATTATTAAGATTTATGTTGATCATTTTAATTTTTTTTTCTTATATATATATATATATATATATATATATATATATATATATATATATATATATATATATATATATATATATATATATATACATCATCTTTGTTTTGTTCTTCTTTTCCACCAAACCGATCATATTAACCATAAAACAATTTTTTTTGCTTCTGCTGCTGTTACTGCTGATGCTGCGCGATGCTGGCTTGGTCTACAAATTTATCTTTTCATATTTAATTTTGTTACGTTTCTTCTACTTGATCTTCCTTTAAGATTTGATTATTATTATTATTAATAATAAAAATAATAACAATAATAATAATATATACATAGAGAAGATGAAAATGTGGAAGAAGATGAAGAGTAAGTAGAAGAAAAATTATGTATTTTTAAGATAGAAAAGTATAACTTTAAGAAGTCAACTATAAATATCAAGAATCTCTTTTCTCTCTCCTTGTAAATATACCTTGTGTTTTAATCTGATCGAAATTCCATAAATAAAAATTACAACAACAACAACAACAACGACGTAACATTGCTCGTATATTTAATTGGAAATTCAGAAGCATTAAAATTATGGAATTATATAAAAAAAAAAAAAAAATTGGGAGATACGAGCTGAAGATATATAGAGTACCTATTGAGGTATAACTTTGTTGCACGCAGATAATTATTAAATAATAGTATGGCAACATTGTTATTTTACCTTCAAAATATATAGCTTTTGATTTTTTTATATATGATTTCTGTTCTACGGGGCCGAAAACCCCTTAACTCTTAATATGTTACAATCCATTATAAATTAAATTTTTTAAACGAAATCTGTGATTTTTATTACCTCCTCTTATAACTGTGTATGATAAATTTTTCTATCCCATGATAAATATTTGTGATAAATTTTTGACATTTATTTGATTTAAACGAAGACACCCAAATTATCACAGTCAGTTGCTATGATAATTTTTGACAAATACCAAAACTTTTTATATTAAAAGACAAACTCATCGCGTAGCACACTCGGATAGACAATAAAACATATAAAATTCACTAATTGTTTTTGTAATAGTACCGTTCAAAAATCATTTAAGAAAAATTTGAATTTTTTCGTTGCTATGACAATCTCAATAAACAATGCACACCTCACAAAAAATAAATTTAAAAACAAATAAGGTGGGGAAATATTTCAATCAATTATTATACTTTTCGAACAGTGTAATAAAAAATTAAAAATAAGGGGAATAAATGTCAAAAACTTTATTCACAAATATTTATCATTGGTTTCGGACGCAGTTAATGTTTGCAATAGTAAGTAAACCTTTTTTAATGTGGAATAAAGTAGCTGTATAGTTCATTTAAAAATACATTTTGAATTATTTGCTCAATTTATCTGAGATTCCCTAGCAATTGCTTGATAATCGTAGTTACATTCAAATGTAGACAAAATGTCATAATGGGGTTTTAGATTTTCTTATTCTGAATGCCACAATCAGTTTTTTTATTTATAGGAAAGCAGTGGAATTACAATTCGAGACGCAACAATAATTAACCATAGCTTTTAAATAAATATCGGATAGTTTTCAATATAAAATTGACGTTTTGGTTTTGATTATCTCTTATACGCTATCTGATGGTGATTACTCGAATTAAATAAAAGTAGTTCTAGTGAATAATTAAAAATTACTTTTCGCTTTCGTTTTCCTGCGTAGGTAAACCGTTTTACTTAGCAGATCAGAAGTCTTGAATTAGTACTAATTAGTTTAACCGATGTTTTCAGAAGAGCCTATATAAGATAAAACTTCCCAGTAAGGAATAAAAACTCACTATTTAAAATAATTTATTTATTTGTACTCACTTTAATTATAGTAAAGTTTACTTACAGTAAAATGTATTTTATTATTGTTGTTGAACGAGTTTTCGTTTTTTGGTTTGTTAATGATGTCGCCCCATCCTGTGGTGGTCACAGCAACTATCGCAATTCAGCAATGTGCTGAAATAGAAATCGTGTTCGACTTCAAGTCACATACTTGAAGTCGAACACGATTTCTATTTCAGCACATGTTATGTAAACAAACGACCGACATTGACATGCCGTCAATTTGAATGTGTAATTATTACGTTAATTATATATTTACATAACTAACTATTTATACGGCTGAGTATAGTATACTCAACCGCTACACTAAGTTAAATTATTTCCAATTTTTGGAAAGGGTTTTGCACATGCGGCCTAATAGTTCATATAGGATTAGAATAGTAAATCCTGAAGGAAATCATGCCTGAAAATTCATCCATATTTACGTGTTGAACCATGATGATGTAATGAAACTTCCAGAGAATTATAGATTTCAAGTCAAACAAGCCATTTAAAATGCCGGCCGAAGCAAATGACATTGCATGGCGGAACATTGTTACTATGGCACAAAGTGACCAAAGTGCTTAAAGCCAAGATGGAAAAATACCGTAATTCATTCATCGTTATGCATGTATTCTTCAAATATTTTTTATGGGTTATAGGGAATTTTTCCTAGGGGCTAAGGTGCATTATGCTTAACCCACCAATACGCAATTGACGCTTATATTCACGCAAAGTAAAACGATCAAACCAATCTGCATTAAGAGCAATCAGATTAAAAGCATTACAAAAATTCCAGACATTAAAATTCCTGATCTCGTTCTTGAAATAAAAGTGAGTACGCTGGTTTGGTCACGATCTTTGAGCTAATTCTAAACGGATGGTGAAGCAATCTCTGAGAGGAGAGTCTACCTAGAACAATACGAAGAACAAGCTTGAAATCGAATCGAACGGAGCCAGACTATTGATTTGGAACAGTTAATCGACACAATTTGTATTACTGAAGTGTTAAAAATCCGCAGTTACTTCACCAAGTTGAACATCAGCACCATTGAAATTTCAACATTTAAAACATTATGCAGTTGATTTTTGTACGTTTTTTCTAATAAAGTAACTAAATCACTTTTTTATTTATTTAATTCCTAGAAAAAATTTGACAATTTTAAAATGTCATTTCCCTGGATATCCCCAATGACGATTACGAAAGATAAACAATTAATTTACCTAAGAAAAGGCTAAATTATTATTTTAAATTTAACATGAAACTTGAATATATATATTTCAGATAAGCTACGAATAGTTTTGAGTGAAATAAATCAACAATATTAAATTTTATAATATTTCCAATGTTGCCCGCTAAGTACACTGTCATTTCACAGTAAAAACATAAAAATCGGTATATATTTCATATTTGAGATTTAAAATAAGAAGAGTAGTGATTAAATGCCTTGTTTTGTTTTTAATTTGTTTCTAAAAATCAGTCGCACGCGTTTGTTCAACAACTGAGGTGTGTGTTAATCGAATTAGGAGAATAAATCCAAAGGAACCAGCGGGAACTTCATTCCCCTTTTGAAATATCAAATACAAAAATATATAAACAAGATGACGCGTATGCGCTCAAACAAACCAATACAAATAAAATAACCAATACTATATTTTTTGTCGGTTTGCTCACCTCGCGCTTTAATTTTACGTATAACATCGACACTCAGAGGTAAAACGAAATCGGCTTTTCGGAGAAGTTTTAAAAAAACAGTTAATAACGAATTATAACAGTACAAATTCTGACAAATATAAACAGTTTTTTACAAAATTAATATGCGGGAAAATAATAAAAAAAGATAGAATGCAAAATATGTGCTCAAAGTTTTTGAGTTAAAAGCGAACTACATCTCTGAGATTTAAAGGATTTAATCTTCTCTATGATAGCAAAAACAGGTCAGATTATTCTTCTAGAGAATCAGCTAAACGGTTTCTCGAACAAGACTTACATAGTCGAATCTGTCCCGGTAAGAAAGATTTTGTTGCGGTAATAAAATAAAACAGAAAAGATATTTAAATGATGCTTTAAAGAACTTGCACCGAAAATTCCTGCAAACTTCGCCAAACATATATGTTAGCTATAGCTTTTTCTATAAAGTTTGCCCCATTTGGGTTAAACAAATACGCGCAAACGCAAGAGAAACTTGTAACTGTATTACACATGCTAATTTTGAATTTCTGGTTTCCTCCTTAAATTTGTGTGTTGCAATAAAGAATCCAAATATCTTCTACGTCTGTGTTTGGCTTGTCTAAAGTTTCGTTGAAAGAATATGATGGCGAAAATTAAGCCTTTTATTTAAAGAGCATACGAAAAAAGAAAAGATTTTTAACAAAAAATTCAACAAAAAAATAATTATTGGAAAAACGGAGAAAAGAAAAATTAAACAATTAACTGAAAAGCATTTGCCTTGGTTTTTACGCCATCAAGGAACTAATTTACATCAGTTCATGGAAATTAAAAATTTGAAGGATCGCCTTGATAATGTTGGAAATTTACTTCCACAACAAAGACAAGTTGGTTCCAAGAAAAAGTCGTACAAAATTTGGTCAAAATCGTTCAACCAAAAATATCGCCGCGGTTGCCGAAAATGTGCACCAACAGCCGAGAACAACAAAATCAACTACCGCCACATGTTAACATCTTTTTTGTGGCCATAATTCGAAGATATTGGTTTGGTTGACCTTTGGTTCAAGTAAGATGGTGGGCCAAGCCACACATCGCGCGTTACAGTAGTAAAACTGGGTCAAAAATTCGATGGCTGCATTATCAGTCGAAAAGGTAACTTGAATTGGTCGACAAGGAGCTGTAATTTGATGCTTTTGGATTTTTATTTGTGGGTTGCCGTGAAGGACAAGTGTTATAAAGATAATTCACAAAAAATTGAGTATTTCAAAGCCAATATTGCAAAAATCCAAAATATGCTCAGAAATTAGACCGACCGAATGGAGTACGCCAAAGCCAGCCGCGGTTCTCATTTAAATGAAATAATTTTCTATAAATAACCAGGAGAGTTGTACTTTCAAACAAAAAACCAATTTAGAAATATATTAAGCCGTTTTGTTTTATAAAATTTTTAAATTTGAACTTCTTACCGGGACACCCTTTACCGGGTGTTTTTTTAAGGTAAAATATTTCAAATATCTCGGAAAATAAACACTCTACAAAAAAAAATTCTCCGCTCAAAATTTAATTATTTCGCGGCAGAAATACATTAGTGATAAAATTAGTACACCTTTAAATTTAAATTTAAATAGGAACCCCTATTTTTTCCATTTCTAGATTGTAGTTTCGGTTTCTACAGCTAAACAAAAGTACGTAGGAATTGTCTGAAACATTGATTTATGACATAGATGGCGCTGTAATAGACGATGTTTAATTTAATCTACTGAGCATACGGTCGATCGTTGATCGTTGAAGAGATCAGACGTGCTTTGCTCGTTCTCTTCATTTGAAAATTTATTATTTATTTAATTTAATTTATTTTAATTTCATTTTTAGTTAATGTGTGTACGAGTATGCAAAGGGAAAGTGATGGTTCACAAAAGTTTAATTAATTTGTTGTATTGTGCTGGTTTTGGGTTTTATATAAAATGTTTTAGTATTAAAAGGATCTATTTTGTGATTAATCTATTGTGATAGGAGTGTGTGAATTATGTAAGGTATTACGCAATGATTATAAATGGAACTCTGTCACTATCACAGCGTACAGGTAGTATTTGCACCATAGTAAAACACCATTTATTAGTAGTTATCATTATATTAAAATTAATAGATTTACAGTTTTTTTCTATACAAATTAATTCTTTTATTCAGAATTTTACCAAATTGTTTATGTTTAAGACATGTCTTTTTTTTATTTATTTTAATCTTTCTCTTTTTAACCAACATAGTTTTAGTAAAAACAATTGTGTTTCATATAAATGTCTCTTCTAATAAATTTAAATTGCGCGTACTTCATTTTTATTACATATATTCGTTTCGCTCTAACCTATTTAATATAAATGTGTTTAATAATTTATAGGTTATGAGTTGGAAACATGTGCACTTATATAGCATGTAAAAAAAATGTTGTGTTGTTTGCGTTGTTTATATAACTGAGAGTCAAGTTGAAATCGAGTTGCATTGTGATATTTATTTTTGTGTACCGCAATATGGCGATTTGAGAAAGTTGATTTTTTCGACTAAACGAAAACCATTTTCTGGCGGAGTTGTGTTTATTTGTGTGTGTGAAACAGTGAAATGGATCGAGGACTCTGTTTTCCCAAAGAACCAGGTTCCAATGCATATTTGTTATATTTTTTATATTTTTATAATTTAATTGTAAATTTCGAGCGGAAACTAATTCAATTTATTACAGCCAACGCCTTGCAGAAATTAGCCCATTAATAGATTTTTTTCCAGAGAAACACTGCAAGATTACAGAAAAATGGTTGCAGATTGGAGTTCCTGATAATATATGATAAAATGCAGAGCAGTTCATTATAATTGTGATTGTGCTAACTAACAGTAGTTTGAATATTGGCTACCGGGAAACCGGATCAATTCTGGCATTACTGGCTTACCCTTCTTTTCCCTTCAGCACAAAAAAAAATACTAACTATCGATCGCTTAGGTGTCAGTAACCGGGTCGAGTCTGTTATAACTAACATTCCATCAACTCCTTTGGTTTTGTTATATGTAACACGGGTGTACGATAGTGCCCGGCATTCCGGGAGTTCCTGGTTCGTCCTTGGCCATACGCTATAATCAATCAATCTACTGAGCACGTCTCAATCTAAAATAACACGTTTTCGATGTAAATACTCGAAATTAGTCTTAAACTTATATATATATATATATATATATATATATATATATATATATATATATATATATATATATATATATATATATATATATATTTATGTATATATATATATATATATATATATATATATATATATGTATATATATATATATATATATATATATATATATATATATATATATATATATATATATATATATATATATATATATATATATATATATATATATATCAGTCGTGATTATAACATAATAATACAGACTTATTTTCGACATACAAGATTCGATAGGTGATGGATAATTTGAAATACTAACGATCGATCGATCGACATGAAAAGTTCATTTTAAAAAAAAGTCTAAAAAAAAATCCCAAAGAAACAAAATAAAATTTCAGTGGATGACATGCGACGAAGCACATAAAGTAAACAAACAAAAAATGTTCTATAATATCGTGCAGATATTATAGAACATATTCGGATAACGAACAAATTCTTGTCTTGTTCTGCAATTTGCCGTCGCACCACACCGTTCCAATATACACCATATCTGTATATACCTCTATAATAACAACAACAATATATAGTAACACAATTGATTTAGAATATTAGAATTATTACATTTTAGTCTTGATATCGATTTGCTTCAGTGATTTGGTGTTTAAGGTTATTTAGCAAAGAATAAAATCAAAAAAAAAAAAATCGATGCTATAATGGTTCAATTGTAAATGGGGAGGGATACAGTTCGGGGACTAGAATTATATTTATCATATTGATGACGATATTGTCATTAAATATTCAAGGTATGCACGAAAAATGTCGCTATTTCTACTTGGCCTTCGTTATGATGTGGTTTTAAGGTATTTGGCATATTGTTTTTTATAGGTATAGGTCATATGATCATAAACTGTTGATTATCTTAATTATTGGAAACTACTCTATTATCGATAGAAGGTTATGTTAATTTTTTTTATGTTAAAATTAAATATCAAACAAGAATACTAATTTTCAACCACAATAAAACTAACGACTATCCTAAATAACCCCGACTTACTAATTCCAAATACAAATTGAACGCTTTTTAAGATCATTCCAATGTCAAATGAACTTAACAATTAATTACACCACATTTCGATACACTTTTTCAGAGAAAATCTTTCAATCTCTTTAAACTTTAATAATTTAGTTGGCTGCGATCTCATTAATAAAATACGCGGCGATCGAGTATTGGTTGCAGGATTGAAGAGTGACGTAACACGCATTTAGCCACATTCTATTCACTTTACAAATTTGATTTAACTCCTTAGAACTAATCCATATAGGATCTCTGTCAATGGATAATCTTTGATATAGTTTTAGAACAGCGACCTTAGCACCTTCCAAATATTGTCAGAACCTATATCTTAACAGTCCTTTTACATCAGTTTTGTTTATTTTTGACATAGTCATACAGCTAGTCCTAGTAACGGCAGTTGGCCTGGAGACGGGAGGCTGCATATTTCGGCTGGGTTTAGCCTGAATGGACCAAGAGAAGGAGGTTTCGCCGGATAATCTGGGGGAACTAATCGGAGTAATACTGGGTTGTGATGAAAATGCGCATCATACAATCTGGGGAGGCACCGACATCAATGATAAGGATGAGTACTTATTTGATTACTTATTAGGGACTAAACTTGTAGTGTTTAATGTGGGGCACGAGCCCACTTTTGTTATCAGTAACAGGCAGGAGGTACTGGATGTTACCGTTGCTTCAGTCTCCATTATATATATGGTCAAAGAATGGAAGGTGGCAAAGGAATTTTCCTTTTCGGATCACCCTGTTACCCGGAAAGCCTTCAGGAATCCTGGAAGGACTAACTGGAACAAATACGAGGAAGTTTTAGTACGACTCTTACCAACCGATGCTCCGAAACCCCCAGCCACAGAGAAGGAGCTGGATTTCCTGGTGGAGGAAATCAAAGCGCCTATAACTTGTCCTTGGACACTGCTTGCCCCAAGAGAATACCTAAGGGGGAGCAGAAACCAATATGATGGTCCAGGGATTCGGGAATCCTTTGTATAGGGTGTAGGAAAGCATTAATCAGAGCAAAAGGCTCTAGGGAAGCTCAGGATTGGGACTCCTAAAGGAAGCACCTTAAAAAGTATAAAAAGGAATTAAAGAAGGCGCAGAGGAGGTTTTGGAGACTATTCTCCGATAAAATGGAAGGTGTTTCGGAGACCTCGCGCCTCAGACAAATTTTATCTACGAGCCCAACGAGCCCTAGTTACTTAATTAAACCAGATGAGCTATGGACAACGTCTAGTGCGGAATCATTGGCACTCCTGTTGGAAACCAATTTTCCAGGTAGTGTGGATGTGTCGACGGAGCTGGGTAGGAATAGGTAGTAATAATCGTCGGAGTGCCCAGAGGAAATGGTGTGCAAAAACCAGATCCTATGGGCACTAAACACTAAACGGCTTTAGACCCTATAAATTGGTAGGCGCGAACGGTATCATTTTAGTGGAATTGCAAAAACACACGTCGAGCATTCTCCCATGGCTGGAGGTGATCTTTAGGGGGTGTTCAAAGCTGAATTATATTCCTAGGAAATGGCCGGAGGTTAGGGTGATTTTTATTCCGAAAACAGGAATGAATTCACAGGCCTACCCAAAGAACCTAAGACCTATAACTCTATCATCCTTTCTGTTGAAAACATTGGAAAGACTGATTGACGTGTACATACGTGGAAAAATAAAACCCAGTAATTGGACGACTTCTCAGGATGCGTACTGGAAAGATAGATCTCCATCTGTGGACATGGCGCTGCATTCCCTGGTGCGAACAATTGAGAAATCAACCCACTTCAAAGAGTACTGTATGGTAGCCTTCCTCGATATAGAGGGCGCCTTCAACAATGTCAGGACGGAGGCAGTTCAGGAAGGACTGTCTTTTTAGATGTGGACTACTCCTTAAGGAGGTTGATAAATTAGATGCTAGAATGCAGGTATCTTAACGCGGAGATAGGGGAATCCACCATTAGGAGGCGAGTAGTTAGAAGAACTCCGCAATGTGGTGTCCTATCACCTCTTTTCTGGAACATAGTAATCAATGGACTACTTTTGGAACTAGAGAGGGAGGGAATAGGGGTAATAGCGTATGCAGATGACGTAGCGATCGTAATCTCGGGTAGGTACTTAAGCACGATTAAGTCATGCGCTCTTAATCATTACAAAGTGGGCCAGTAAATGTGGGATGGGTATAAATCCATCCAAAACAGAGATTGTACTCTTCACCAAGAAATATAAAATGCCGGTAGTCACCCCTCCTACCTTAAAAGGTACGGTACTGGCCTTTACTGATAAGGTAAGATTTTTGGACAGTAGGCTAAATTGGAAGCCCAGTATTTTAGAGAGAGTAAAGAAGTCTACCTTGGCTCTGTACTCATGTAGAAACGCCGTCGGTAGGAGATGGGGTCTAAAACCAGAGCTGGTACACTGGCTCTTCACCGCTGTAGTCAGACCGATTCTGATGTATGGGGTGAGTATGTGGTGGCCAGCACTAGAAAAGAAAACTTATAAAAATATGATAGAGAAGGTACAAAGAACGGCCTGCTTGTTAATAAGCGGGGCACTGAGGACAACCCCTACACGAGCTCTAGAGGCTATGCTCTACCTTCTTCCTGTCGACATCTTTGGTAAGCAGAGAGCGGCAACTACAGCTTTTAACGAGATGAGTCATCTCAATATTCAAATAGTCTGGGTCCCCGGTCATTCGGACGTTCCGGGAAACTGCAGAGCTGTTGAACTGGCAAGGAAAGGTACAACTCTCCAATTGAAACCGGAAAGGGCAAATCTGGGGAGGCCTATAGCAGCGATTTTTATGGCGCTTAAAAAGGAGGCGATAGCCTCGGCACAGAAGGGGTGGAATAATACCATAACATGCAATGTAGCGCGGCAAGTCTGGCCGAAACTGGACTTAAAGCACTCCAAAACACTTATATCCCTAAGTAGACCTGACTTAAGTATAGTCGTGGGGGTGCTCACAGGACACTACCCCATTGAAGAGCATGCAAGGAGGCTTCTGTCAATTGCAAATGACATCTGTAGAAGCTGTATGGATCAGAAGGAGGAAGAGACTGTGAGCCACTTTCTCGGCTCGTGCCCGGCGCTAGCTTACAGGAGGTATAAACATCTGGGCAAGAATTATTTCGACGGCCTTATGGATCTCGAGTACTGCAATTTGCAAGATATCTTATGATATCTCGCACATTGCGTTAGCAGCCACTCTAACCTAACCTAACTTACAGCTAGTCCTCATGAGGCTACTTCAACTTCTAACTATCAGCAACTCCTTTCCACGAAGGATCCTGCAATCCTTGCATCCATTTATGTTGATTTCATTTATTAATGGTATTTTACATTGTCTCTCGAGCCTCTCTTTTGATGTACTGGCTGGGTCCATTACTATAATTTGTAATAACCTCCCGACATTATCTCTAAAGGCAGGTTTAGAGGTCGTTATTAGACGGTCGTGTTCATGGACTAATCTAAAATGTTCAAACTAGTCTATTTTTCCTGGGTTGGATATTTTGACAGTTATGCTTTACTTTATTAGCTTCATGTCTTGTACAGAGGGATGGCAAAATAGCTTCCTACAATAAAATGTTCTACATAAACCAGCAGCTGTGAGTGTAGTCTTAGTAACGAAACCATAGATCTCTTGCTTAATAGTTGCAATCTTGTTGAAGAGCATGGCTTTTAAAAGGTTCAGTGACACTAGACTTTATGTATTTAACTTATACTTATGTATACGCATTTTAACTAACAAAAGAGCTATATAGTAGCAAGTATGCGTCTTCACATGGTATGAATGGTAACTGGTTTAGTAACCTGGCAAAGCATACTCAGAACAGAACAATTGTTGTAATCCGCAAAACATTTCTATCTCTAACTATTCGTTATGACTATTTTTTGCAAATTAACAGTCTTCAGCCAATGTTGGAGTTCGGCTACGTAATCAGCAATGGAATTGTCTAAATACTGGTCGCTTTAAAAAAATATTTATGATACCTTGGTTTCCATTAGACGAGGGGAAAATTATTAGATAACCTCTCAATTATCTCCTATACTAATAATCCACTAATATTTTTAGGTCATATCAAGTTTCCAAGGAAGCCAAAAATGCCTGACCTGCACAATATCAAGAATGATGCTTGCTTGAACTTCGCCTCCACTATTTTGTATAAGCAACACAAAATAACTCAAAAGTTGTTGACTAATCAAAAATTTAGCGTAAATTGTCTCACCCTTGAATTTGTAATCTTTGCATACGCATGAAATTTGCTAGTTGGTACTATGGAGGGACAGGAACAACATATACAAAACATACACATATAAAGTAATAAAGAAATGAAACAAGACAGCATTTTAGTTGAATCCCATAAATCTCTTTACAACCTAATACAATTCCGTCATTACTCTAATCAACCCTAATTATGTACTAATCTCGATATCTTAATAGGTATATCCACTTCTTTCTCAACCAACAAAACTCATTACATTAATTCTATGTTCATATCCATTATATAAACCGCAAACCAATTAAATTTCATATAAAAACCTTGTGTGTAACACATGAACCGGAAATTCAATTCAATATTCTCAATCAACCAAAGAAATCTTATATAACTGTGGCCTTAGTAATTCTGGTAATGGTTGGGCTATTAACATTTTTTATATATGTATTCTAATAACCATATATCGCGCGACCGGTAAAGTGATTTATTCAACAACAACAACAACACAAAAGATTCCCTCGTTCGTAATTAATTATGGAAATTGGTTTTTGAAAAAAATAAAAACAAAAAATAAAAGAAAATTAAAAATTAATGGGAAAATTTGTTCGCATATGGATCGGTGGTCCATTATACATTAAGATCGTTTGCTGATTTCGTTTAATTGAATCTTATACACAAGTAAATCGCGTTTTAATGATTATTTAAACGATCAATCGCGCTAATGATCGTTGATCGCTAGAAAATATCGAAAATATGTAGTCATTCGTTTTAATGGTTTCGACTAAACTTATGGTTTATAATGGGATGAATTATCTATATTTGCGCGGTGTTAATTTGAGTATTTTTGTGTTTATATATGCAAAACTTTCTATCGTCATATAAAATTTCGAGGCGTGGCTCTTGACGTCTAAAAAACACGAAAAAATATGATGATTCACTTTTATCAATTAAAAACGATTTTTTAAGATCACACCACCGTGAGAACTTGTCAAAAGTTCAGTCATGTCGTTGCAAAGTGTTTTCAAAAAAGTGTATTCGGTTCGATATTATTTCATCAATTAAATCAATCAATCAATATTCAGATTTGTTAGTGTTAAACACTTTCTCATCATTGAATAAATAAAAGTCGAGTCATCTATAGGTTTCTTTTTGAACTATGTGTCATTTTGTCATTAGTAACACACACCACAGTATTGGCGCACTCAAATTGTTCTATACCCTTGACCATAATATTAATACACATAGTATTACCATGGTATGTTAGCCCATTGACGTGGTAGATGTCGCTACTGGAATCGTTTTAAAATAATCAAAATATTTGTAAATGTATAATCGCCTAAATGTCATATATTTATACTAAATTTTAACGATATCCTATCGACCCGACATCTGGAACATGAATGGGTAAACTGTTCTTATGATGGTAGTACTATGTGTATTTATATTATGCCTTGACAAAATTCGAAAAGAAACTTCGTAAAATTCGCATGATAATACGAAATATCGTTGTGTTTATCCACCCCCTTGCAATTTAGAGCTTTATCTTACCTCGGATCTCATATAAATGAATGAGTGAAGTTAGAGGATTTTGAGCCAGAGAAACTCCTAAAAAATCTATTTTTATAAATTTAGAAAATATAATTTACGTTTTTAGATAACTTCATTTGATGTGAATAAAAAGTCATAAATCATAATACCTGGGTGGTAATTTTGTGGTGCTATATCACATTTGGTGATATAAACTGTGATAAAATGAAATAGTCTGTACTTAATCGGTGCGCTTTATGGATGAATTATTGCACGTCGCTTATTGATTTGAATGAAAAAGACATTAATATTTGCTGTCTTACTTACACTAGTACAAAAAATGAAAAAACCGATTGTGTTGTCAACAGTATTTGCTGTCTTATACTTACATTAATATAAAAAGTGATATGTTGACGTTTCTACATAACCTCAAAATTAGTCATATGAAGGTTTTATTTTAAGTGCTATCTCATCTAGTGATATACAATAATTTTTGTATGTTATTTTTTCCTTATTTTGAATATTTTATTTTATTATTAAATAAAATATTCAAAATTACGAAAAAAAATAACAAACACAAGAAATTAAATTTCAACAGTATTCAAAATTATTATATCACTATGTAAGATAGCACTTCATAAAAAACTTTCATATAATTAATTTTGAGGTTATGTAGAAACGTCAACATATCACTTTTTATTCATCACGTTCTCGACAAAATTCATTGTGCAAGGTTTGTAGACTTTTTTGGTATACATTTTATCACCAAAAATTCTACAAATGTGATATAAACGATAGATGTCGCTACTAGTATCGTTTTAAAATAATCATAATATTTTTTTATGTATAATCGCCTAAATGTCATATATTTATACTAAATTTTGACGATATTCTATCGACCCGACATCTGGAACGTCAATGGGTAAACTGTTTTTTCTTATGATGGAAGTACTATGTGTATTTATATTAAGGAGGATAAAATATATAAGGAGGATATATTAAGGAGTAATAAAATAAATTTTATTACTCTCCGAATTGTAGGGTTATCAATTATATTCTCAGACTTCTATCATATTAAGCTCAAGTCCTAAACATTTAACGTTGTAACATGTATTCATAGCATAACACTTTGGAGACAATAGGGCCATTATCAAAAGAAGTATTACGCTATACAATCATTATAAATATATCTTAACACGAAATTGGAAAGATGTCAGAGCCATAGAAAAATACAACATCGCGAACCAAAGTATCTCTGCCAACAGCTGTGGTGGAAACTGTATTCCAGCGGTTGGAGCAAGAAAATGGTTTAAAAATGTGCAATTGAGACTTTAAGCATGCTCTTATTTATACAGAATCCTTTAACCGAAAAACACTGTAATCGCGCCAGAAAGAAATTCAAACTACTCCGACACATAAAGATGCGTCCAAGGTCAACCAATGACAGTTTGGTATATTAGTACCACTCAGGGGATTTTCTAGAAAAAATGTGTTCATGAAGCTCTCGCATTTAAGAGCATAGAGGCAGTCAAGAAATTCCATGATTTTATTTACTGCCAAGAATTTAAGTATTGTGACAGAGCCGCTTCTTGAGCTTTTTACCATATATGTCCCAACTCCACTGATTATGTCTCCAAGAATGATCCTTTACAGTAGTTTTCTTGGCGAATAATATTTTAATTCCGTCTTCTGTGCCGGGAAAGATTTAAATAGCGTTGAAATGCAGATGGCCTCAGTAGATTTTTAGTGCCAAGTTCTATGGTTTTTGCTGAGGAACAGAAAATGTTTCTTATATACAGACAACGTTCAAAAATCTAAAATAAATGCCAAGGACATTGCCGTTTCAACAGCTAGACACCCGGTACTTTCTCAAATTCATCAATGGATACTTTATTTGGCTGGCCAGCTTGGAAATTCGGTAAAGGGTTTCAGCTATATTGGATTCGGTGGACTGAAATAAGCACCCTGCAAGGATGCCTTAGCTTTGGAGTTATATAGCCATAATACCAACATTGTACATGTTACAAATTCTGGAAAAAAGAGATACAACAGACAAATCAGAGAGCGCCTTACGCTTTAGAATGAATTCACCTGCGGTATACGCCAAGACGAAGAAACAAAAACTATCAAGGATAAATATTTTGCAGTGTTCGTATGTTATGCAATAAATGCTTTGCAGCACGTCATTTTTTCAAGCTTTTTCCGAAAGCTTGAAAAAACGGCAAAATAATTATCATTAAAAAGATAGCTGAAAGAGATCCCACCGACCGAAAATGCTATAGCCCAATCATAGCTATACTAGTTTTGAGTAAATTACTCGAGGAATAAAGATAACTGGCAGATTGATGTACGTGTTCGAGAGGAGTGGGCGGTATAGTGAACCTCTTCAGCGACTGTAGTTTCAACTTTCAAAACTTAAGCGGAACAATCTGGACAGCGCATTAAAATAGTTCCCTGAAATCCTGACGGAACAGCTTGCAAAAAAATATCCTGAATGGCAATTTTTACCAAATAGACCATCCACATGGGTATGTTATGGGAGGTGGGTAGAAGCTAAAACCGTAAAACTTCATCTATGATAAAGATTTGTCAAATAGAAAGTTATCTAAGCTCACGACCTCCAGCTTGAAATACTACGTTCTCGTAGCTTACATTTTGCGAGTTTTTATGTTAAACGTAGGTCTCAGTATGAAAAAGACTTTTTTACTGATTTCTTTGATATTCTTGAAATATGACGTGACATCCAATCTTTCATTAAAATCTACTCAAGCATTTTACAGTTTCGATTATCTGAATTCGGACTCCATTCGCACACACCAAAGGTGGCCGATGTCGGGCCACCTTCTGATGTCGGGTGTTAACTTAATTTGAATCATTATTACTTTGGTAGACGAAAGTTCCATCTTTTAGCTACAAGACCAATCGTGTTGATCATTTTAATCATAGCGTCCTCTATGGACCGATTTTCTCTGAATCCAAACTGATTGTCACTATACCTCCTACTCCTCTCGAACACGTACATCAATCTGCCAGTTATTTTTATTTCTCGAGTAGTTTACTCAAGACTAGTAGTACTATGATTGGGCAATAGCATTTTCGGTCGGTGGGATCTCTTTCAGCTACCTTTTTAATGATAATTACTTTGCCGTTTTCCAAGCTTTCGGAAAAACTTCTCTATTTAGTCGCTAGTTTAGGGCGCGTGTGATAATAGGCCCTATTAGAGGCCATGGAGGCTTCTAATGAAACTGCTCTCCAAACTTTTGGAGTTTTAAGCCTTTCTACGCTGAATTTATTTATGAAACCCCATGGTTACGCATTATAATGCTCTGTAAAAAAAACCTATCAAGGCTACGCTGGCTTTCCTTGTTAACATCGCGTATTCATTGTGCCATGCTACATAACTGTATGTATTTAGCAGTCTTGCCGTAGGGTCCTCCTCTTTCTGATAAACCTTGCGCATCCTTGCAAATGTTGTGGTTTGCCTGTTATACCAAGGAAATTTCCCTTTATAAGCACCTTTCCGTGGTATGCTTTTGTCACAGACACCGATGAGCGAGCCTGTAATTATGTGTTCTTCTTCATGTATATCGTCATTGGATGTCCATGTAATAATTTCTGACCATCCTTGCCAAGTCGTTTCCAACAAGTTTTCGGAGTTTAAGTGCATATGATTCATTGATCTCTTTTACTTCCCATTTGGTAGCTTTTCTAAAAAAAAACACAGTACTCACAAGTGTAACATCATTATCTTATTCTCGATTGTGGCAATAGGTGCTTGGCTAATCTTCTTTTATAATAAGGAGACCTCTTCTTACTACAAACTCTTCAACGATGATTCCTATTGGAATATCGAAATTATAAATGTTTTTTTGCTAAATATCAGGAAATTCTCCACACGAAAGACAAGGGATAAACAAATAAAGCAAGGTTCTTGCCAAAAATCCGTCGGAGCCTACACCACATATGCACCAAATGCAGAACCAAAATACTACAATAATTATTGAAACCTGACGTGTTCCAAGATTAGAAAAGCTATCTAACACGTAGTTATAGAGGTCGTGTATCCAGCACCAAGAAATTGTTGGTTTGATTAAAATCAGCAATACTCCCTCAGAGTGTGTTAACTCCCAAAACGAATAGGCAGCACAATATACATTCAACCTTGAATATAATTGATTTGCCACTTGATATCCGCAACATTTTTGTTCGCTGCGACAAGCAAATGGCAATCAAATTTCTTCTCAGGTACTCCGCAGAAGGTATTTGCTTAGAATTAGTGAACGAGCTCCGACCCACGATAGGCAAACAACTCCGTTCTTCCATGACCGCCAAGAAGAATAAAATTTAATTAAAAAACCAAAATTCGATCGACTCCAATGTAATACTCGTCGACTCAACAGATGGTGAAGCAAAAACACTAAACTCACCGATCTTCAAAATTCATCCTGTGGTGAATTTACAAAATCCAAAAAAAAAAAAAAAATTACGTTAGTCACGATTAAATTTCTCCACCATATATAGGGTTAATCGAAAAAAATCTCGATCTCGATCTCTCGCGCGGTATTACGCGCATATATAGGCTTAAAAACGAATCGTAGAAATGATGATGAATTATATCGTGTTGAGGTTCAAAAAGTTAAGGTGAGATATTTTTGTTTTTCATATATATATATATATGTGTGTGTGTACCTTTTAGGAATTAAAATCGTGATGAGATTCGTCTTTTTAAATTTTTAAAAGTTAAAAAAAAAACTCTGCATTTTAAACGAACGTAAGTAAGGAGAGATGAAATAAGAAGTTTAGATATACAGCAGCCACCACACAAATAACAACAACAACAACAACAAGTAGTAATAATAATAATAATAAAAATAAATAAATTATAAGAAATGAGTGAAGAAGTCGAAGAATTGTTTTTAAGGTAAGAAGAAAAAATCACTGCTACCTGAATAATCTCTTATATAGTACATAATATATTTTGGTTGAGTTTGGTTTGTATTTTTTTTTTTTTTTAACTTCTTCAGCATTTAATACACTCAAAGCATAAATACATGAACATTAATTAAAAAATTTACTTTGGTTTGGTTGGGATTTTTTTTTGTTGTTATATTGGTACAATTTACTTTTGATTTGAAAAAAAAAAATAAAGAAATTGGAAATTTTTTTTATCATCATCGAATTTTTTATTTTATTCGGTTTAATGTCTTAAATGAACTTGTTATGTGGTATGCTCACCTTGAACATGTACATATTATAATTCGAGTGTGTATAGATAGCCTGAAATTGGAAGTACATGACTTTATGATTATTTCCGTTATTATTGTCTATACATGTAGGATCAGGCGTACATGTGTAAATACACGGATTAATTTAACTAGTTCCACCTGTATATACAGACAGTAGTTCTCACCATCATGTATATAGCATTACTGATTGGAGCGAGTAAATGTATATCGATTTATATTATATCCGACCTTAACCAATCGAATTATAGATTTACAATTATCGATTAACGATTTTTTTTTTGTAAGTTCGATTTTAATTAAAAGAATCGTTCGATACCCAGCAAAAAAAATCAAAAATCATCTCAAACGAAATCGGAAAAGATTTTCAACAATTTTTCTACATCGAATTTGTTTCACTTGAACTACGATGAGTTTTTTTTCAGATTTGTTTGAATTACCACTGTCCGCATCTTTTTATATATAGTACATACATACAATAGATTCCATCGATGCCAGTGTTCTCGCGCGTCTCTCTATTCTATTCTGCGTTTTTTTTTTTTTTTATGAAATAAAATTCGAATACAACAAACAAATAAATAAACAAAACAAAAAAAAAATAACGATAATACCTTCTTGCTGCCTGGTTTTGTGTGTTGATTTCCAAAAAAAAAAAAAAAAAAAAAATCAATCTTAAGAAATTCAGTTATTGACCCTCGATATAAGAAAAAGGTCAGAAGAATATTTGTATAGAATTTCAAATTGATTTTATTCCTCTTATACGCTTAAAAGTTAAACCTCGATGGTTTCAAATTATTTATTTGGGAAAATATTTAAAGACGAAAAAAGTGGTGGTGAAAACTGACAATGCATCAGTTGTGGCTACGGAGCACCGTAATGTGATTTAACGTTGATATATGTTTTTGCTTAATTAAATATTTTAGACGTTCTCAACGAAACCTTCGTAACCGTGTTTCATCCGATGATGATTTAGAGGACTATGATGTCATTATCGTAAATGAAACTTGGTTGGTTCCTGCCTTCAAAAGTGATCAATTTTTTTTCATCAAATTATGCTGTTTTTCGCCGTGACTGTCATAATTCAGCCGACTGCTCTAATGTTGGTGGTGGTATTATAATAGCTGTAAATGTGCAGTATAATTGTCAACAGATGGACTTCGAATCGTGCAACGTTGAAATGATTGTTTTTAAAGTGACAATCGATAAAGTCACACTATTTATCTGTGCAGTGTATGTCCCTGGCAAGTCGTCATCGTTGATTTTGCAAAATCAACCCTTTCAACAATTCAAAAGTTTCATCTATGGTTTTTGATGCTTTATTTGGAATGGGTCTTAGTCAGTGCAATGAGGTACACAACCAACTGGGAAGACTTTTGGAATTAGTTTTTGTGGATGATGATTTGTTGCCATCTGTTCAACCTTGTGCAGACCTGGGCTGTTCTTCCAGTATTTATCATACTCCTATTTTAATTCGGCTAAGCTTTGAAACTTGTAATGATTATATTCCATATTATAATAATAATGTTATTTTTAAATTTAGAAATGGTGAATACGACCTTCTGAGAAGATACCTGACGGGTTAATTTTATGATGTCTTATATGCGGGAATGAATCTATATATTCCAAAAATGAAAATGAATCTTTCAGTATATTGTAAACCATGGTTTGATAAAAGGCTGATTAAATTATATAATCGCAAATCGAAAGCTCACAAGCAGTATAAAAGAACTGGGTCTTCTAGTGACTATGCGCTATACTCGTAACTTTGGAGGGCATTCAAAGTTTTGAATCAGTTTCTTCATGGCAACTATTTACTAGAAATCGAATCTGATATTAGGGGAAATCCATCGCATTTTTGGCATTATATTGAGTCTAAACGAAAAACCAGTGGTTACCCATTACCCATGAATTATGAGGATAGTGCGGAGGACTTGTCCTCGGTTACTAAATTATTTGCTAAATTTTTTAGGGCGGTTTATGCTGAAGATGATTCATCATCAACTGCTCCTGATCTGTGCACTGAATCCAATAATACTAACCATGGGATCTGCTATTGTTGCTTTGAAGACGTCCACTGGGTCGGACGATATTCTCTCTATTTTGCTGAAGCAATGTTCTAGTGCATGGCGTTTTTCCAAAATTATAGGAATCCCTGTATATTATCCCAATACAAAAACGGCAGGGCTAACAAATTGGGTGGAAAACTATAAGGGGATAGCAATTTTGTCTGTGACCCCTAAACTTTTTGAAAAATTAGTAAGAGACTCTTTAATATTTGACGTGAAAAACTTAATTGTTTCTCAACAGCAGTTGAGTTCTGTGCGGGTAGATCAACTACAACGAATCTTGCACTATTAGTAAGAGATACAGTTTGTTGTTTGGAAAAAAGCATTCAAATGGATGTAATATACACTGATTTTAGCAGGGCGTTTGACAAAATAAACCAAAACTTACTTATTGATAAGCTCACAAAGCTGAACACGAATAAAGTTCCAGTAAAATTGATATCATCCTATTTGTCACTTAGGTCTCAATTTGTCCGTATTGGGGATATATTTTCTAGGCAAATCCAGGTTTCATCAGGCATACCTCAGGGTAGTCATCTGGGTCCATTACTTTTCATTCTATTTGTAAATAATGACTGCTTTCGGTTCTGCAAATGTTTGCTTTATGCAGACGATATTAAAATTTTTGCGGGGTACGTAATATCGAGGATGTGCTCTTAGTTCAACAGGATCTAAATTGTTTTTTTAATTGGAAGAGAATACATATTGCTTGTTTGTACAGACTCGACGGCGTTGTACTTGAAGTGGTGTGCGTGATTAGCGATCTGGGTGTCCTGTTTATATTTAATCTTGATTTTTCTAACCACATAGACAAGATTGTGGCCAAGACTAATTCGATGCTGGGTTTTATTAAGGGGCTTGTTAGTGACTTTTCTTACCCATAAACTCTTAAAACATTATAATTTTCTTTTGTTCGACCAGTTTTGGAGTACGCTTCGGTTATTTGGAGTTCCAGTTATGTGGAACTGATGAGTGGGTTGATGAGCTTCTGTGAAATATTTTGATCATTCTTCTTTTAATACTTCCATACAGATGTCTTCGTGAAGTTCTGTAATTTTTCCATCATCTTTTCAATGTCGTTGAGTGTTAGCAGTAAAGCTTGCTTACGGGTTTGTTGTTCTGTACCAATGCTTTTGCTGAATCAATTACTATATAGAGAGCTCGCATCTTTATATCTTGATGCTTTCCTATAACTGTCTTGCTAGTTTATCTGATGTTGTATTTGCTCCTGAGTTGCTCTTGTGTATTTCACTCAAATTGTAATGACTCAGAATTCAGTCACTGTTGCAGATCCTTGATTAATTTTTTGTATATATCCATCGTAATATTTATCTCTTTGTTTTTGTTTTTCTGCTTGTTCCATCCTTTTTTGTAGTTATTGTAAAGTTTTGCTATCGATATGGCTAACTTCTCTTGATCTTTGGTTAACGTCTCCAGTGTTCTATGTACAGGTTCTTATAGTATCGTTGCTGATAAGACACGGTTTCGAATGTCTATCTGCTATTTGCTGTATCAAATAGTTACAGAACCGATTCGTTTAGACCTCGAAGAACCAATATCTATCCTGTTGTTGTTGACGGGATAGAATTTTAATAAGATAAAATAAGCTTTGAGTGGACAACAACTTTCCATTGCTTGCTTTATTTTTTCCATTGCATTTATATGTTCAGTCCAGCTGGAACATGAATCTGTATAGACGCATGGAGAAATTTCAAATAGGTTAATCGAAATGTCCATCGCTTTGTGATGAATATCATTTGAGACAAATGGAACCAACAACTCAATTACATTAAAGGAACTAGGATAATAGGAGAATATAAGGTCAAGATATCTACCTACTTAATTTCATGTTAGAATGTATATGTTGTAAAAGCGACGAAATACCTTAAAACGACATCTGTCAGTTCAATCAGTGGCATGTGCAGATAATATATGTGTAATTGGACTGAAGTACAACGGTGTTAAAAAACTACTGGATCCACTTGTACGATTCTCGGCTTCCGTTGGTCTCAAACTTAATAAGTCTAACACCAAATATGTGATTACTAGTTTTAGATACCAAGAAGCAATGGATTATTAGTGATGATGCCCACACATTTTTAAGGAATGACAATTTACCGATATCTCTTCCGATAATTGCAAAAGTCGAAATAAATTGCAAATGCAAAAAAACTGTACAAGGCGTTGATCAGATCCGTTGTTATATTATTTATGGATGTGAGAGTTGAACCCTACGGATGAGTACGATAGATTGCTAATGACATTCGAGAAAAGAGCCATGCGCATCATATATGGCCCGAGTTCTATTCAAGCACTATTTCTGAGAGTAGAGTTGTTATTTGGCAGACACAGAGGTCGCTGTCGGTGACTATGGCTCTTCGGAGTAGAGAACGGTTTACCTTCTTTGGGTTGTCTATAGAACGATACAAAGAGCAACCTCTCGTTTCGGCACGAAACGACACAAATATGATATATAAAATTTATCCCAGTTATATCCCAGTTTTTAGATATATCCCAGTTTTTAATTTTAAAGCATTGGGAAAATCTCGTCATCCATGTAGAAGCTTTTCTGATTTGTGCTACAAAAAATGTGTAATGGAGTAATCTTATATCATTTGGGAGTGAGTGATAAATGCTTTTAGACGATAAAGATCCATGACGGAAATTTCTAGAGCTAGTAAGAGCAAGCTAGAGTTGTTAATTTGAGAACACGGCCGATTGAAGTTATATTCCACCCTTCCTATCCTTACTGCTTCGAAAGTTATAGGTCTATGTTTGAAATATGATTCGTTGCTGGTTTGTCAAATGTATTGGTCGTCTCATAATCGCATGCAAGCGATCATCCATTGATGTCAAGCAAACGCCCATGCCTGCCGGTGAGTTAAAGTTGCATTTGATCCTGCGTTTCCTGTTGTCGCCGACTCTAATCAAATTTACCTTACGGCAGTTTTGTATGCATTATGACTGGAGTGCGTTCCTAAACTATAGAGCATTGTAACAACTGGACATGGTTTCAAACCATTGATTGATTGATTTAGAATGTACGACCAAGCATTAAGCAGGATCTCCTGGATATATGGCCGGGCCCACCGAATACCCGGTTTACATAAACTTGGAAGGATAAAGCAGGATATTAGTTAAATTATAACTAATAAAGTAGCTAGAAGTAGACGCCGGTGCAGGCACCATAAGCACAGACATACCAGAATACCCATGCACATATCTACACGCACATGTCCGCCCATCAACACACACCATGCATAAAACAACCCGGTCACCAACACCCCAACTATTGCATTGCGTTATAGAGTACAACTCCAGCCCTCCCAAACCGCCATCTTCCAAAAGCATCAGGGAACTTCCCAAAAACTTGAATATAATAAACAATACAGTAAAAAACGTTCTTCGCTTTCTGAAATCTAATATCAATAAAACTAACAACATAACTTATAAAAATTAAAACCCCCTAAATGCAGCCTAATTACAATACAAAAATCAACCTCTGCAATTCTAATAGGAAAGAGCGTTCATATCATACTCAAAATTCAAATACCAAATACGCATTACAATAATTGAATACGCATCCATATTCTATTCTAAACTAAATATGTATACCAATTTCAACAGTAAGTGGATTACTTTGGTATAGAAAGACATTGAAAACAAATTTAGCTAAATTGAAAAGAAATTTAAATTTACGTAAATTAAATTGAATGAAGTCGATTCATATAAAACTGAATTTGAAGCAGCTTTTTTGGTAAATTTAAGGTTTCTAAATTCACTAAATTTTTTCCAAAGCAATACACTTAGTACAAATGTCACACAAAAAATTGGTCATTCTATTATAATATGTATATGAAAAAAAGCTGTTATTGGTCTCCTCTGTCATTTTTCCAATACATTAGTGTACCAAAAAACAATATTTACACAAAAAAATCAATTTTGGTTTGCATCCTTGCTAGCACATTGAGTTTTTTGACAACTTTTTATTTATTTTATTTTTAAATTAACTATTGCGCTTTCACGAAATTTCACACTTTATAATTTCATCACTGCACTTTAAATTCAATATAAACTAAACTATAAACTATTATTCTACACTTTTAAACACTCAGCACTTTTTAAATTACGCTATAACTATTTTAATTATTTATTTTTTTTGGCAGCGATCAAAACACACGTCTGTTTCGATCATTAGTCGAGACAGCCCCATGTCAAAATGTATAAAACTATATGAAGAAAAATTAGATTTATCGTAGTGTGCGATATTTAGTATCGTTTATTATAATTGTCATAGCAACGAAAAAATTCAAATTTTTATTATACGGGATTGGTGTATTCCAATACTATACGTTTGAGTTACAGTGTCAAATAACAGGTGCGCTACTTTCCATGTGTTTGATACTTCTTTCTGCGAAAATTTAAATATTTAAAAAAATAAAAATTACACTATTATAAATTTAAATAATAAAATTAATATTTTTAAAAAAAAACGTTAAAAAACTGTGAATGTCTTTGAATTTCCAATTTGTTTGCTTGAAAATTAAATTCCAAAAAAAAAATAATACTGTTTAAGGGCCTATGCCTAATCTATTTTGATAGGAAACAGCTACGAGAGACCTTTCTAATTTTTAGTTTTACTTGAATTTCTCTAGATAACTGTAATGTGGTGCTTAATGTTATGTATATATTTTAGTGCTCTGAAGCAAATCGGTTGAGCTAAACCCGACTGGTTTAAATATTTTTCGGCGTTGTACTCTACTTTGCAAGTAGAAAGACTACTTGAAAGCTAACCATAAAAAGTTTAAATAGCATTAGCCCCAACCCAGATTGCATGGAAAAAATATAGACTAAAACCACAATAAAACCTCCGATCGCCCCGATTGGAAAACCCGGTATGTCAATTAGGTGGGTGGTGCATACTAATTTAATTTTTTTTTTGTTGTTAAAAATATAAAGCTTTACGTGTAATTTTCATTTTATTGGAGAGGAACGCCCCAGCATTTAATATACAACTCAGAAATCATCTAAGATTATATATATACTGTAATAATTCTATTATCTCGTTCTCTTAATAATTCTTTCTTTCGGATTTATTTGTATGTTTGTTTGTTTCTTGTGCGTTTTGTTATTATGTATATTAAGAAATAACCGCCATTTGAATATTTTAGAATTTTGTATGCAAGAAAGTTACAAAACATTTAAAAATATATGTTTACGGCTTTTAGATTTTGTACAAAACTTTTCGAATGATTAATTATGGATGAATACAATGCCGGCCAGGTAACATATGTCTATGGCCTATGATGAAATTAGATTAAATTTAATTATCGATATATTGAATGAAATGATTTATGATTGTCAGATGTTGGATGTATTGATCTCTTTTATGGATTTACAAGCGAACACTTTGTGACATAAATTAACGTATATGGGTGTTTACAATATGCATGAATTGGTTATATTGGCTCCGCTTCACCCAAATACTTGTTGGCTTATTTACTGGGGTTTTAGTCATATGTTTTGCCTAGTATATGTTTTGCCGCGAACAGTCTTTTACCTGATTAACCACGGCTTTCAATAAAAATCCGGGCAATTTTATTGGGTTTAGGGAATTCAAATAATTGTTTGCCCCCAAAAAGTTGGTTTCGCTGTCGTTGTATATAAATTCCGCACATACTGCGTCCCGTTCAATAGTTGAAAGTAAAGATCATATGTCTCAATGCTATACATTGCTTTATAGTGGACACATTTTTGGCTATCAACTTGCAAGGTATGCTTTCAACTACCAAATTTGTAGGATGTAATCATCCCAAGGGTACTTTGGAGCTTCAACAACAGTTATGGTACTAAAACAGTAGTCAGAGATGACTGGAAAATGAACTCTACATTTTGCCTGTGAAGGTCTGATAAACGAAAATGTAAACACTCTATGGAAGGTATTTAAAATTTCGGTTGGCAGTGCCGCTTAGGTTACTCTAGAAATGGTGAAATGCGGGTCAAACGTTTTATTAGGATTTGACTCAGATAGAAATCCAGCTTTCCTTATCTTCTATTTATCCATTTATTTACCGAATTCGGCAAATTGTCCCATTGCGCCTGCCACTCGTTCACAGTTTCCACACGAATCGTATTACGATTTTCATAGGTAATGGAATACATAGTTAGACATAGATGCTCTTTAGATTATAAATCGACTGGTGGCATTTCTGCTTTGATTCACACGGCCTCATCCGAGGCCGTTCTATAAATGCACAAACTATACTCTTATGAGTCACAAAACCTATAAACACAAAGCCACTTGCTGCTTATGTAAGCAATTTTTCATAGCACTCATCCAAATCGATATAACATATACATCAGAATAGATAAAACCAAGTTACTTATTAATAATCTGCTACTCGGGCGAGCACTTCCTACGTTCGGCAATTTTCACAGATAAAACTCCATTTACTCTTTTAGTTTTCTCACACACAGTGCCCAAATGAGCTTTAAATGATAGTCTATCATCGATTATCACTCTCACAGGTACTTAATAAAAGGTTTAGCACAATCTGTTCCACCCACTTTAACCATTATGTCATCCATCCTTTTCATACTTGAGATCAGAAGTTTTTCCGTCATCTGTTCTGCCAACTGCAAATACCCATAAACGTTAAAAAATCCTGAAGTACTCTTACATTCCAGGTCCATGTCTGTTCTAACAAGGCGTACACAACGTAAAAGCTAACAGCAACCTCCGGTCATATGATAAATCGTTTGTGCCTCTATTGCTCTCGTACTTTAAAACTCTATTTCCAGCCCATTCCAATGTGATCTTCTTCTCCGAACTTCCTATAAAGCTTAGACTTATCCTTCAAACTCCTACTTTGTTGAGCTTGGAGACCATATTTAAGGCATTCGAAACATTTTAAAGGCTCGTTAATTTCTCGAATTCTGTAAATCACCCAACCAATCCAATTTCCCTTTCTATGTCATATTCTCTGCTTTTAGGAAGGCTAACCAGCGCCATTTGTGTCTTCCGATAAGAAGCTTTTAGCGTTTTTATAGAGCCAGCTATTTGCGGTTAGTCCCCAGTGTTTTCTAACTGTAGCAAAATCTCTCTCCTCGTTTGGCGAATATGAATAACTTTTTCCCCCAGACCAGTAAGTTCTGAGTCCACTTTCACATTCTTTAGCAGTTCGGCATACGATACAGCTCTCTTTTTCATCATAAGTGCCTCCGGTCGAGTTGGTGGCTTTCGATTTATTTTGTGCCTTATTGGTGCAACCTTTTGCTATTCTGGTTTATCTTCTTCCACTTCTTTCTCCAGTTTTTTTTCTTGCTCTAAGGCTGGCTAATGTGTTTCTTTTTGCCTAACTGTAGCAAGTCTGGGGAGCTGAATCCCTCTTCTTCATTCGTCTGCATTAGAAGCATCCATGGTTTCACTTATTCCTTTATCTTGATCAATCAAAATAGCTGCTGGTTTAGACAAAGGTCTCTCGTCCCTGGAGGGTACAATCTCCGTATCTGAAAGTATCTTCATATTATAAGTGTGATAATCGAATTATGCTTGATGAGTATGAGAGATGGCTGCCGACCTCAAAAGTGGCGATGATAAAAATTATTGAGCTTTCATCAATTTCAGTCGCCTCAAATGTAAAACATTGAATACCGACTGTGATAGTAAACTCACCCGAAATTTAGATTTATTAGTTTCGTTCTTCACTTTCATTTACTACTGAATGCCTACAGTATTCATGCTAAAGCTAAATTATTTTTGCTTGGTGTTCTGGATTATAATTATGATCTGTACATTATCTGAGAGAAATAACTATATAGCTATAACTATAACTATAACTATAACTATAACTATAACTATAACTATAACTATAACTATAACTATAACTATAACTATAACTATAACTATAACTATAACTATAACTATAACTATAACTATAACTATAACTATAACTATAACTATAACTATAACTATAACTATAACTATAACTATAACTATAACTATAACTATAACTATAACTATAACTATAACTATAATTATAACTATAACTATAACTATAACTATAACTAAAAATAATTAAACGTTTCGCGGAAAAATTATTTGTGTTCAAAATTAAATTTCTGTTCAGAAATTTTGCTTAGAAACAAAAATACTTCGTACATAAAAATAATAAATCTTGCACAAAATTATAACATGAAAAATTTTTTTTGCTTAACAATTATTTTGCCGCTTATTATAAGTGATTTTTAATAGCATTTGCTTTAGAATTGATAAGTCAATGTTTGTCATTTACTTTTTTAAGATTATTTCGTGTAAATGTTGGCAACGGTTTAAATAGTCTATCCGATATGTACATTTTTTACAACTTATTTCAGCATTTCGGCTGGTATCTCGCTAATGGCACGTTTAATATTGTCTGCCAATTCTAAACTTGTTATTGGTTTATTGAAATAGACTAGACACATCACGAAGCTCCCATAAACATGAGTTAAGAGCCATCAATCGCACGACTATTGTGGCCAATTCACTCGACCAAACGTGAAATGAATTGTTCACAGTACTCATTTCTCAATAAGTCCATGGTTTTGCGTGCTGTGTGGCATGTGGTACCCTCTTGCTGGAATAATATATCAACCAACAATTCATTTTGGGTAAAAAAAAGTCCGAAACATCGAACTGTAGCGAGCGCCTTTGACGGTAACATAAGGTCGGGACCATCTTTATTTTTGTAAAAATGCGGACCAATAATTCCACTGGCCTATAAATCGCACCAAATAGAGTTTTATCTGAGTGCATTAGCATTCTTCCATTACCTGTGGTTGTTCATCACAAATACGCAATTTTGCAGGTTAACTTTTTTTTGCATTTAACCAAAAACAAGAGATTCGTCTCTGAATACAATTTAAAACATTTATTTAAATAAAATCCAATAATTTGTTAAGAATGTTCGGATGTAAGTCTTTCTATGATGAAATGATGAAATGGCCGTTATTTTGAAGTGACTCCTAGTAGACTTAACTAATTATTTAATTTAAATAAGCCGCTTCTATTTGCGAAACATGTGTTCCAAAATGTTTGATGATCCCGGCTTCTACATCCCCTGGAGTGTAAATCTAAAGCTCTTTGTGAGCTGCGCGAAGATCAGCAAAACAACTTCACGCGTGCCCACGATGGTTATCAAAGGCTAGTATTTAACTGAACATTAAAAAATTATAATTCTTGCACAAAAAAATTATTATTCATGCACAAATAAATGAGTTTTCTGTTAAGAAAAAAAAATATTTTGTGCATAAAAATAATAAATAAAGCACAAAATTGTGTGACCATTAAAAAGTAGAATTTTTTAGGCTAACGGCTAATATCCCTCGCGGGCACCCGGGACGTTATTTCGCTCTCCCCGGTTAGCCCTTCACACAGCTTTAAATTCACACTCCAGAGGACGTAGGAGCCAGGTTCAAGAAACTTGTTGGAGCACATGATAAGCAAATAGAACCGGCTTTTTTAAATTAAAAAACTAGTTTTGGCTACGGTTCCCTCCGAAAAAACCGGGTGATTTTTGCTTTCGGGGTTTTCTTGTATATGTTTTTGCCATATCACGCATGATTTTCGACAGTCAGTTGTATTCAGTTAGCGTTGCCATTACTTTCATCCGAACAACCTTTACAAATTGTTGTATTTTATCATCAAACATTTTTAAAAATGATTACTTAAAATTGTGGCCACTTTAATCGTGCCGTTGATGGCTTTTTACTATTTTTTATGGAGCTATGTGCAGTCTTCAGTCTATGTCAATAAACCAACAACAAGTTTAGAATTGGCAGACAACAGTAAACGTGTTATTAAGGAGATACCAGCCATCCCCATAGTAAGCGATATAATAAGCGATAATAATAATCACCCATAATAAGCGATAAAATAATTGTTGAACATAAAAAATTTTTTATGTTAAAATTTTGTGCAAGATTTATTATTTTTTATGTATGGAGTATTTTTTTTTCAAAGCAAAACTGCTGAACAGAAATTTAATATTTGGTTGTAAAATTTTGTGCACAATATAATTTTTTATGCACAAATTGTTTTTCCGCCGAAAGTTTAATTATTTTGATGGTAAAATTTTGTGCATAATTTATTTATTTGATGTACGAATAATATTATCCCGTTATCAAAACCGTTAGTTTTAACAATTCCACTTTTTATAAATGGAAGTACAATTTTGTGCCTTATTTATTACTTTTATGCACAAAGTATTTTTTTTTCTCAACAGAAAACTCTTTTATCTATAATTTATATAAATTACAGATTAAAGAAAATTATTTAACACCAAAATCAAATAAAATAATCGTTAAACTGTCAAAATACAAACATCTAATTGATATCGATCAAAAGTGAACAAAAGTTTGTGATAACAAACTCTTGATGGAAAACTCTTTATACCAATTACAAAAAGCATCACTACACGCACAATACTCTAAACTGTATCATCTTAAATATACTGTCGCTTTAATGATCTCATTATTTTTTTGCCGTTCTTTTGATTTTATTTATTTAATGGATTCATCGTTAACAGCAATTTAATTAATTATTAAATAGTTGATGCCTATAAAGTTTATTATTTTTATGGAAACATTAATTTAATTTAAAAATTTTACAGTGAAATTCGTTTGAATATTTATGAATAGCACATTTCGTTTTGCATATATGACTTTATATGTATGTATATGAATTAGTATATGGTAATGAGTTCAATTTGCATATAAAATTTGTCAAACGATATCAAACCGGTCCGTAAACATCTCGATCGGTGAATTATTATTTTGTAGTGTACCGTATCTCATTTAGTTGTTGAAACAGTTCAAAGATACTTAAGACCCCGGTTAATGTATTTAATTTAACATTTCGATTATAAATGTCAACACAAAATTTTTTTTATGTAAATGATTTTCAAACAAAGATCATTAATAAATTATCGTTTCGATTCGATCAAACCAATCAATTATTGGGTATACGTTTATAATATGCAAATCGAAACATGGTCGATCGGTCGGTCACTTTACATTTTTTTCTAATTCTTATGTTTTTATTTTTTATTATGGAATCATGATGATGACCCACAAATCTTATCCATTTCGTTTGGATAAATAATTTTCAACCACAGGTGATCTAAATATTTTGACTGATTTATACACTATATATATCGACTCGTATGTAAAAGCTTTTTTATTTTATTTTTTATAGATCATTTGAATTTATAATTTTTCTTATGATTTTCTCACGACTTTTATGTTAAACAAAAAAAAATAAAAATAAAAATAAAAAAAAATCTGTTACTTGAGTTCAACCAAATAGTTTATGGATGAGACTGTTTTTCGACGTTCGAAACTATTTATTGATGAATTATAATATTAATGATCGTAAATTTAATTTGGTTCAATTTATTATTATGATTGAGAAGCAATATGGTGCCTTAAAAAAATCGTTTGGTTTAAACTTTTTTACTGGTTCAAGCACAAAATTCGTGTTTCTATAATAGATATCGTTGCAATAAAACTATGAGCTTTGATTAATAATAGCTCTTTTATTTTAAGGACACTGAATTAAAACATAATTGGGTAAGCTTTAAATTGTCGTGATATTATATCAAAACTAAATTATTTTAATGTAACGTCTTTTATTTCAAAGAGGTGCTAAATTCTTAATGGGGTAGCCTAAATACCTTCTAATTTTATTGTATTCAAAAATATTCAAATTCGGCTTTTTTGAAGACCCCATTATCACTCACCAATATAGAGATGTTTGAGTTCTATGACAGCGTCATTTATCAGTTGGAAAAAATGGAGTCTCTTCAGTTCGTTTTTTAAGTATTCCTGGGGTTCGATTCTGTTTCGATGAAAAGAGAATGAAAAAAAAAATTTATCAATATGTTTTCATTTGCTTTTATCGTTTTATTTTATCATGAACATCGAAAATGCGATTCCGGTTTACCAAATTGATAAAATACATTAGTTCTGAGTTTTTTACGTGTGATGTCAGTGAAAACTGTTATACATTTTCAGTTCAGTGTTATATATGTTTATATATCTAAATAAAATATATGTCAAAATTTAAAATAGATTTTTTGTATACACAAATTTATATAAAATTATGTCTTATAGAAAAATTGAAGCACATTATTACGATTATTATGGCTAAATTAATTATTATTTAGTAAAATTGAAACTCGTGATTGACTTTTAAAATTTGTCATTAACAGAATACACACAACACACTTATAGAATACACACATATAGAATACATACAACACACGAACCACAAACATTTAGGCGCAAAAAGAATAATTTTATCATCGGCGATAAACTTTTTTCAGCAACAAAATCAAATTGATAAAATATCTAAGTTTTTCACCAAATTTGACACAAGTTTATCGTTTACCACGAAAAAGGAATCGCGATTTGTGTTTTATCGATGATAAGTTTATCAGTTATCATTATCATCGAACCGGAATTGCACCCCTGGAGTTCGATTTTGTTTCGATGATATAATACTGAAAAAAAATTAATATCATCAAGTTTTCATTTGCTTTTATAAGTTTATTTCATCATCAACATCGAAAACGCGATTCTGGTTTACCAAATTGATAAATTACATTAGTTCTGAGTTTTTTACGCATGATGTCAGTAAAAACTGTTATACATTTTCAGTTCAGTGTTATATATCTAAATAAAATATATGTCAAACTTCGAAATAGATTTTTTGTATACACAAATTTATATAATTTTATGTATTATTTTGTAAAATTAAAACTACGTGATTAATTTTAAAAATTTAAGATTAACAAAATACATACAACACGCATATAGAATACACATATATAATACATACATGATAAAACACACCAAACACATAAATTTAGGCGCAAAGACAGTAATTTTATCATCGGCGATAAATACTTTTCGGCAATAAAATTTGACACAAGTTTATTATTTAACACAAAAAGGGAATCGTGATTTGTGTTTTATCGATGATAAGTTTATCATTTATCATTATCATCGAACCAGAATTACATCCCTGATATTAAATTGATTTAAAAGGAAATACAACATGAGACTTAACAGAAACAAATGCCTTTATTTGAGCAATTTAAAGTACGTATAAAAAATTACAGAAGAAGAAGAACATAATACTAAGCAAGAGCTTACCACGTGGCTAACAACTTGTGACAGGTTTGGTTAGACTACATATTCTAAAATTCGCTTGCGTTGACGATAAACGATATTAACTACTTTATCATTAATCTATAATTCTCGCGCTGAAAATGTTGACGAATATGCTTTGTTCTGCGTAAGAAAAGCGGTCTTACCTCATGACAGGATTGTTACTAAAGACAAGTTGTCGAGCGTTTGTCTCTTGAATCGTTTGCCAATCAATCCTTCTCTTACATAGCCGTTTTCCAGAGGAGTGTTCAAATTGCTTGTACCTCCCTTCACTGGCATTAAATCATCTAACTGAACGCGTCACACAAAATAAACAACATTCTCGTCGATTTATGCTGTATGGTTGAACAACGTGGTTCTGACAACACATCATTCACTACTTTTGACATTTCATAAATATTGACATCCAATCATTATTTTTTCAAATCAAAAACTCAACAGCCCTTATAATTTTCGCTTTAACCGACCATGATGTACTCCTTGGATATCGAATCAAATTTCAAGCGCTTTTGTTTTGCATAAACAAATCAGGTTTTTGGCGGGCATAACAGCGTAACCCTAAAAGATTTTGTCGAGCTGAGCGTCAGAAAGCTTTATCCCAGTATCTAAACGCAAGATTTTGAGTTTTTGACCCGTTTGATTTTTCACAAATGCCTTGAAATCTTTAAAAATATTAAAAGTGTTCGAGTTGTTCTCGATGAAACATACAGAAATTTTTCGCCTAAAATCACCCAAATTCGTTTTTGTATGTGTTTGACTTCGTTTGTTTTACGTACTTAGCTGTTGAAAAGCCCTCTAATCTCTATCATTCAAACAAAATTCTAGGAGTAGCGTGATTTATTAAGTCAGCCGAGATTTATGTGCTAGAACTCTCTATCGCCATAATCATGGGCTTGTTTTCGTCCTTAATTCTGGTTAACAACAATGTGCCAACCTGTGCCCATATTGAAGTGCCTACCAAACAAACAAAGATCGATAAATAAAGGGTTTACAAATTCAACATTTCAGAATCTGGAAAACTTTTTGGTCTTTAGACCAGAGTTCAGATCATTTTCCATTGAAAAAGAATCCACCAGATTTATCGTCGCCAGAAATATTTCCTCATCAAATGATCGGAAACTCACTGTATTAGTTGGGAAAGCCTAGATTTTATTAACTGACAGTCAGCTTTTGGATATTACTTTGAAACGGTTAGACATTTGTCTACTACAGGCTCATAAATCAAACGGGCTTTATTGTATGCATAGTAAGGTTCTTGTAACAAGAAATCTTTTCACAGGTCATAATTCGAATCACCAAGAGATTCAACTTACAAAAATATAGTAAAGTTTGATTACTATCGCTAGTCATCGACGATGGAGAACTGATGGTTGGAAGTTGAGTGGGTTTGATTATGGGATGATTTATAGAAGGCGTTTAAAGATGTTGGGCAAACCAGACGCCGAAAATAACATTATTATTATCGGGACTGCTGGACGAATACAGACTGATAATTAATGGCACTGAGGCCTTCGGCATAAAAGTTTCCACCAATTCGATTAGAAAATGTGGTTTTAGATACCAACAGTTATAGACCAAAAAGTCTAGACAAGAAGTTCACTTTTTGCACCTGCATGTCCTGAATGACTCCTTGTCCACCAATTTTTTGCATTTTTTATGAGCAAAACTTTAAAATCCACAGAATTGTATATTGATCTGTTTGCTTCGGCGCCAAAAACTTAGTATGGAGAATAGTTCAACGAAACCCCAAATAAAAACAACCGTCTATCTTCGAAAGTATTGGTGACATTATGCTGAAGGCTAGTGATGAGAGTGTATAGTCAACCCAAATAAAGTTAAGTATATGTTCCAGATGTGAACGTAAACCTGTTATCGGTCAGCAAAATTATAAAACCCAGTGTTGGACTACAGAGGGTTAAATCTCTATGACCAGACCAACAATCACTATAAATAACGAAAAAAGAATATTCATCTTTAAACTTCTAGATAATTTGGCTATGTTGTCTGTTGCTGGAAATCAGAAACCCCTTTATTTTGGTATTTTCCCGAAACAGTCCATGCAATTAATAATGTTGTCATAAGAGATTTTTCCCAACCCAATCTGCTTAGAATGACATCTTCAATGAGACATCGGCATGATATATGATGAAGTGATCAACAATAATATATTTAGCACGACCATGAGAATGAAATTCTACAAGGGACCAACGATGACTATGGGCTTCCTGAAACATTTAGAATTAATGTGGATAAAGGTAAAAAAGGTACCATGATCTCGCAATATACATATATTATAACGCAGAATTGAATGATCCAATTTGAGTACACTGCAAATGCGATCGTGGAAGCGGTTATGCTTTAGACTGAAATCATCTTACCGGATCATCAGCAAAAGTTCCCGGAAACTAAAAATAGTCCAATGATGTCAATAGGTAAGTTTCTGCAAATCGTTGCGATAGAACTTTCAATGAACCCAGAGGTGATATGAGCCTTGATACTTTTGATTTTCGACATGGTACACAATTTTGGGATTTAATTCATGATTTGCGGATGTATGTCAGTCTAGAAATGATAAAGTCAATAATCTGGAATCTAGAACAATCGGAATAGTATACGCAGTCAATAATAATATCATAAGTGCGAGTTATCACAAACTGCTAAGACCGACTCAGCTCAGAATGACAACTACAATGAGAGCAACATCATCTGATGAAGCGATCAAAGACGATATATTTAACACGACAGTGAGAATGAAACTCTACAAGTGACCAACAATGATTATGGGCTTCCTGAAACGATTGAAATTGGCACAGATGACGTTGAAGTTCAACGTTCTTCTATATAGGCAACCGAAACTTTTGAAAAGGTAAATGATTCCATTAATTTCCACGTATGTCAATTCATTTAGTGAAGCCTTGTATATTTTGTTTCTTTTAGGCATTCCTGACAATCAGTAAAGTTTTAACAGCTCTAAAGTCTTGAAAGTTTTATGTGTAGATACAAGGAAGTCCTCTTTCCAACTTTCGAAGACATATTATCATAATCATACAGCTAAAAGCTCAATACTTAAGAACAATTTATAAAACCACCTAAAAATTAAAAGCTCTTTTTAACAGTAAATGCAACTTTAGAGCTTTTGAAAAAGTTTAGAAAAGTAAATTTAGGCACTCCAAACGTGTTTACAAATTGTATAAATCGAAAGCTTTTAACATATAATTTAACTGCACTTGAACAATTTATTTATAACGTTATGGTCTTAAGGTTCATTAAAAGCTTTCAATTCTAAAAAAAATTAACAATGAAGCTTTTGAATTTTTAACTAACCTATATTTGGTAAAGTATTAGGTTTTTTAAGGATAAATGAGCTTTTGTTTTTTAAAACTTTTAAGTTTACAGAAAAAGTTTGAAATTTGTTCGTTACTTGAAACTATAACCAAGGCGAAGCTATAGTTTTCTTTATTTTTTTAAAGCTTTTAATAGAAAATCTATTAATAAATGTAATTTACACAAATTACGAAAGCCTTTAATTTTCGTTTAAAAGCGTTTAAAATTAAACTTTAAAGCCTAAAATTAAGCTTTACAAAAGAATGTGAATTTTTAAATTTTAAATTGAAATACAATTAGGAAATATTCAACATTTAAATTGGTTTCGAGTCACACAAAAACTTTAAATCGGAGCTTTTATATTCTTAATTTAAATTTTTTTTTAGATTAATTCTATTTATCGAGCTTTTCTTTGGCAAAGACTTTGGTTAAAATAAAACCCTTACTATTATTGTAGAATTAAAGACTGGAAACTGAAGATGAATAAAATATTTTAAACTGGAATTACAATTTGTTGTTTAAAGCTTTTAATGTTAAGGCATAATAATAAATTAAACTGCCATTTGAATTAATTATATAAAGCTTTTATTGGTATCAAAAGTTATTTTTATTAAAAATATATTATTTAGAATAAAGTTAATTTTTAAATTGTGAAATTATAAGCTTTTTAAATTAAAATGGAAGCTTTTTCGAAACAAATTATCTAAATAAGCTTGGTTTAACTAGATTTTTAAAATATAGATACGCTTAAGCTCTAAATTCGAAGGTTGAGTAAACATGATGCAAAGCTTTATTATTATTTTAAATTTAGATCAATGCTCAGAAACTATCTAAAAACACCTGATTTGAGGTGAAAGCTCATAAATTTTAGATACAATGGGAAGTCTTATTAGCATGCACTGAACAGTGTTGATTATGTAAAATTATTATGTTTTATGTTTAAAAATGTAAAAGCTCAGTATTTAAAAGCTTTAAATTAAACTAAATTTAATTCTAATTTTGAAACTTTTTCAAAAACATTTTTGTTTGATGTTTAGAAGAGTATTTTGTTATGAAAGTGGTATGATTCAAGTTTATAACTTAAAACGCTTTTTAAAAAAGTTTTATCGTTCCTTAAAACCACTATTAGTTTGTGATTGTTCTATAGATAACTAATAAGCTTACAAGAAATATTAAGATTTCAATAAGTATTTCGACATAACCTATTTCTTTAAAAAGCTTGTTCTTATTTATCACTTTAAAGCTACAACTGCGTGAAAATACTACTTGCCAAGTTTTTACTATTAAATGAATGGTGTCAAGCGCTGTAAGAAGAAACGGCTGATGCTCCAAATATATTGAAAATTGTATATGGACAATGAAGACTTCTTTGAATATTATCACGATCCGAATTTAAAGTGTAAATCGTTATATTTTAGCGTCTTAATGACACACTACAATTTTACCTAATTTTGCATAACCGGTTTTATGAGCCAATGGTGTAAAATTTATAATTTCAAGAAAAATTTCAAATAGCTAACTGTCTGGTAGTTCCGGTGAAGTTTAATACTTAAATCTCTTAAGATAAACATACCTTATCACAAATTTCAAGATAAGTTCCCATATATATTTTGTCTAGATAAAAACTCCTAGCAAACAATTTACTCACATTTACCACTTGCATTGTACAAAACTAATATAAATCGGCCTCGATGGGGTTAGCGTGTGGTCTTTAAACTTTAAGAATATAAACTTAAAAATTAAAAAAAAAAAAATTTAAATACAAAATAACATTTTTGTTTTCTGTACATTTTAAAGAAAGGTTGCATAAGGGTAAAAGTCAAATGATTCTTGACCTTCGAATTTACGGAGAGAACACAAAATTGAGAATTTTTATATACTAACAAAAGAAAATTGTAAGACATGATTGTAAATTAGTTATAAGGGTAAATTTGTAAATTTTTAATAATTTCGTACGGGGATTTGTGGTTTGTGCAAAACGAGGTAAAATAAGAAGGTCACATTTTTGCGGTCAACTTATATAACATTCTATACGCATTTTTGTTTGGTTTATTACCAAAAAATCTTTTGAGTATATGCAAGAATTACCATACACATAAGAATTATTTCTTGAATTAACAGAAATGTATGGATCAAAATAAAATTTGGATTAGGCTTCCAAAGCCAAATATTTAATAACTCATTAAACCATGAGACAGACCATCATCTATGCATTAAAAACATAAAAAAATCACACCAAGTCACTTATAGGTTATTGGTATCTTGTTGCAGTTTTTGGGTATTATTCATGTTCGACACTGTTTTGAAAATGTTACGATCCTTTGCGAACCTTTCAATTAAAAATTATTTCTGTGATTCCTTTAACAAAACTGATAAAGTCCCATGGTGCAACGTGGGAACCTCAAGGTACAACGGAGGTGGCTGAAATAAAGTCAATTCTTTTGTTTTCCTTATCGATAAATTGTGAGCGATTGCTCAGGTACTTTGGATTGCTCCAAAAACTAAATTTATACGAGACTGCCAGTGTTTTGCAGTCGCTGGTGGAACCAAAGGCTTTAGCAAAGTATATACCTCATCAACCAGCTTTTCAATTTCTTTTATCGTGCTGCTGCGGTGAACTTCAAAAAGTTGGTTTCAGTTCTGAACGAATTGCATACTATTAGTTCAAATCACTTTGGGATTGATGAAATTGGCTTTATACTTCTCTAATAACCGAGCAATTGGCGCAGTGGTTAAAGCTGCGGTGTTTGGGACGGGAGGTATCGGGTTCGAATCCCAACGGGGGAGGGTTGCAAAAGGGATTTTTCATCACCCGATTACGATCGGTGATGACGATGAATACAACTATGACCCCCTGTTGGAGTGCAGAATCCATGGGCCCGAACCCTCGCTCATGTCAGTACAGACTGGCTGGAGCAATGCAATGTGCAGATGGATTTAAAATCGAACCTGTATTCGTGCATCCTCGATTTGGCTGGTGACGGCGTTAAGGCAGGACGTTAAAAATTAACCGCGAAAGGTTGATTTTATAATATGAAATGTTGGCCCAAGTTCCAGTTTTAAATATTGGTGTCACCCTAGTTGTTTTCTACTTATGGAACAAAATATTTTGCTTCACTGATTGATTAAAAAGTAGGCGCACAGAGGAGTTACGGAATTTGTAAATTCTCTTAGTAATGAAACTGGAGAACACGCATCCATTTCCGAATGATTCCAGAGTCTAGTGTATATCTTTTGAATTCCCATCAAGAAATATATCTGCATATTGGATTTTAAAAACCAGTTTAATAATTGCCATTACGAAGAACTTTAATGAATGTGCCGAATGTAGGAGTTGTTTCAGTAAAAACTGGCAAGGTGAATTCTGCAGTAATCGCCCAATGCGATTAATTTTTTCAAGGATAGCTCGGGGGTGGATGGCAAAGCTGGCTGTCTGGTTTTCTGCGAGGAATTAAATCTAAAACTCTCTTTTCGCCTACCTCATTGGCAGAGCTCATTGCAATTAAGGGAGCCATAGATTGTATTAAGCATACAAAATCACAAATGAAAGGTGGTCAAAGCATAACTCATGCGTCATCACGCGGCAGACCTCAGCAGAGTGAGTGTTAGGGATATTTATTGCTTCGTCAGGAGCTCGAATTGGTTTCAGTAGTGAGAGGTGGAGAAGAAAATTCGTTGTGGTAGGGCTATGGATATTTTTTGTGTCTATGCCACGTCTCTGAATTAGGCCACGTAAACCTAAAATTCAAGACAGATTGCTTCGAGCAACGACCATTTGAAAATCATCATAAAGACCCACTTACTAACATTAATTGAGCGGTTTACATGTCATACCACACCGTATTTAAGCAGAGCAGTACTACCTCTAAATTATGTGCGGTCTTTAATCAAACATTATTGGTGTGACCTACTATACAACCCGACCTGATTTCTATATTAATAAATTGGCGCCCGTACAATATTGTCAAGTAACAATATTGCAAAAAGTTACAAAGAGAATTAATTGCGCCAACGACCGGCGAGTTTGGCTACAATTTCTACAATTTCTATGTCCTGTGATAAGAACATAACCAAAAACCTTGCTGTCATTTCTCGAACTTTCACTCTTTGGGTTGGATTTCACATCTCCGGTTAGCAAAAGTAGTGTGGGATTATCGAGTACATGAATAAGTTAAATGCACTTGGCTAAGTTACAGAGATGAATTTCCATAAATTTCTCAAATAAGACTACCAACGTGGCCCAATACCAATTTAACGCAACAATATTGTGAGTTGCGTGGTTTTAGCGATGGGTCCAATGCAGCATATTCAGAAGCTTTATTTATTTCCGAACTCTTTGTGATGATGGCACTATTTGCATCGGCCTAATAATGGCAAAAATTAAGATTTCTCCGATAAAGTCGGTATCGCTATCTCGACGTCTTGAATTGTGTGGTGCCCTTTTCAGGGCTCTGTAAATGCATATCACCATTGTGTGATGCATCACTAGAATGAAGAAAACCCGGCCGATTGCACTAGCAGATGAGTGTCACCTATAAAGTTTATTACAAAAGCACCCACTATGATGGACCAATACAATGTAAGTGAGCTTACCAAATCAAATAAAAAACTTGGTTTTCTATCCATAGACGAACTCAATATAGCGCTAGTGGTTTGGTTGAGACATGGCCATCAGATATACTTTAAAGAAGAGGTTAAATGCTGCACCAGTAATTTACCTATATTAAAGATAAGTTGGCATCACTCAACCTCGTGGATGACGATGGTGTATTAAGAGTTGGCGGTCGGTTAGAACAAAGCTATTTTGCACACTCAACGAAACACCGTATCATCATACCCCGCAATAATCCAGCTACTATTATGATCAGAAATCAGTTTAGAAATCAAATCGACCGTTTCAACATTTTGGAGTCGACCATATGCTGGTTCAATTTTATTGCGAATGCCCCCAGGAAGAAGCTACATATAAAGGATATATCCATCAACTTAGAAATCGGACAACAGTACTACATTGGTGAGAGCAGCATCAGAATTAAATGTTAACCACCTCAAAGCCATTTGAGAATGGATGCCAATTTCAGACATTGAAGCCAATTTCAGACATTGCTGAAAATCGACGGGAACAAATTGGGATTTTATTCCTTTATTCAAGCCTGGCAGGTTTAATATTTGAATGAGAAGCTTTTGAGAGTTTTCTTTTCGATTAGGATGACAAAATAAAGATATCATAGTTGACAGTTATAAAATTGCAAGTAAATATATCTGCCGATAGTCCATCTTTTAAATTGAATCGTTTATGATGTTGTAAAAGTGACTTCGAACATTTTCGAAATAGTGTAAATTTTTTTAATTAATGATAATCATCTCATATTTCATATATAATGTACACATACGTACGAACGAACAAACTCGGGTGATAAAAGAAATCCCATTCATTACTGTTAATTTCTACATATACATATCTTCTCCATGTATATCAATCAAAAACTATCTAACATCTGTTCTAACCTATCTACATACGAGATACATTTTTATATACATTTCCGTTAAAAAATTATAAAATTTAATTTAATTTTTGCTCAAACCAACAACAAAATTAACTTAACGCAACCGACTTAAAGATGTATATACTTAGATACAATTTAAGAGTTCATTGATATCGTTATACGAGATGTTGATGGTGCTGGTGCTGGTGGTAGTGTTGATGATGATTTGTAGTTTACTAAAAAAAATTAAATTATGCAAAATTTAAATTAATAAAAATTTTAAAACAAAAAAAATTATTAATTTCATAGTTAATGGGATGAGAAAATCTTAATTTAAGATGAGATTTTAATTCAGATACTCGGCGTACGACTTTAAGGCAAGAGAATTGATTAAGATTTTTTGTTAGTTTGATTGTTAACTGACCGGTTTATTGCTGAGTGTTTTTGTAAGCTTTGATCTGGTAATTTGGTGTTTGATTAACGTTTATGACTTTTTAAACGCTAAATAAATTATAACTGTTCAGGATCTAAAACCAGGTACCGAAACATTGAAAAAAATTAATTCCTAATTCCCTTAAAAGCATTAGGTTCAGATTGTGAGACAAGCTAAAGTTGGACTAACGTTCAGTGGAAAATGATATGTCCAGTATTTTTATTCACCGCAAATGTGACGCACTGGAAAGCTGTAACCAATACATCAAACCATTTAAAAAATTTTCAAGACAACAAGCACACAAAATGCATGTAGAGCAGTGAATGGTTTGGTTTCAGTCAGAGCAGGTAGAATTAGAGAGATAACCAACAATAAATTATACTCCAGACACAACGCAAACTTATTTGTAGGGGCTTTCAACCATCTCAGCCAATTACATTGAATCAAGATGACGTAAAAAATGTCAATGAATTTTGTTTTGCTGATCCATGGTTTCATATTTCAAGTGTCATTGACATGATTCTACGCGTATTCTACGAAGTAATTAAAGAAAAACGCTTAACAGTTAAGCCAAACCTCGATTTGCTGGATATTTTATTCGGTTGGGAGATTGCTGGATATGCAGATGGAAATGTTAATACGACGAGTCAGTACAACTCGATCCAAATAAACTGCAATGATTTTTGGCAGCTGCCCCAACATTTTTGGGTTGTAAAAGAAGACTGTTTCTATGTTCCTCCCAAGGATCAATTAAGGAGAAGTTTTACGCAAGCAAAACCTCGATTGATTTCAATGGAACGTAAATTCGCAAGGGATTCGAACCTTAAGGCTAAATGCACCCAATTTATATGCATGAGTACCGAAGGTTTGAACATAAATGTCGCACATTCCCGATGAAGATGTGTTAAATGTGTACAAACGGATATATTACCTCCTACATCATGCAGTGATCAAGCAAAGCAGTTTATAACGACGATGGACAGATTTAGATGTTGTGCCAAGTAAAGCTCAGTTTCGATCTGATGAGGAATAATTAAAAATAACGATTCGTCACCGCCGTCGTTATAATGGTGACCCCGACATGATATGCAACATGCAACACTTCTTCTGATTTATTCTTCTTCTCTCTTAACTCGACATGGGTTCGTCACATACCGCAGTTAACCAATTTAGAGTTCTCCCCTAACACTGAGTATCTACGAGATCGCGATGGCTTTTGACTGCCGTATTTGCGATGATATCAGCACAAACCTGGACTACGGTTGCTGGTACTGCGTGAACCCGAGTTACTGCGGAAATTTGGTCGAGACCAAGATACCCAAGAATTACTCTTGGCCTGAGTTTTTAATGACCTGAATGTCAACACGCATTCACGTCATTAAAAACTGAATTGCAGAATATAACACTTTTATCTCATCCAATGAACGATTCAAAGTTCAGTATCACTACTGACGCATCGAACACTTCCGTTGGGGCAGTTCTGCGACAGTATCATAAAAAGTGTTGGGAGCCACTGGGATTCTACTCTAAAAAATTATCAGATGCCGAAATGAAATATTCTGCATTTGATCGGGAATTACTAGCAATATATTTATCGATCAAACACTTTAGATATTTTGTCGAGGGTCGAGACTTCACTATATACACCGACCACAAACCTCCGACACGAGCAATACAATCAAAAACCGAACGCAATCCAACGCAAGCTCGCCCCTTGGATTACATTTTACAATTCACTACGGATATCCAACATGTGAACGGTAAAGACAACACGGTCGCGGATGCACTTTCTCGCACAACTGAAATTACTACGGCCACAGTCGAGACTTACTTCGACTACAATAAAATTATCTTAGCATAAAAAGTAGACCTAGAACATCAGAATTTACTTTCTGGTTCCGAATGTCACTCAAATTCACTGAGAAACATCAATTGGGATCAATCGCCCATACATCGCAGAACCATACGTCACACCATCTTTACAACTTTACACAACATTTCGCATCCGGGTGTCCATGCAACACGTAAATTAATCACTGCTCGTTACTTTTGGCCAAGCATAAACAAAGATATATCCCATTGGGCACAATCTTGTTTATCATGCCAACGTGGTAAAGTCCAAAGGCATACCAAATCACCTATTGGACAGTTCGAAATCCCACAAGATCGTTTCGAACATATCCATATAGACATTGTAGGACCACTTCCTCCGTCTAATAGATATTCATACTTACTTACCTATGTCGATCGTTTCACTCGCTGGCCCGAAGCTTATTGCATGACAAACATGTCAGTGGCAACCATTGCCACCACATTCATTAAGAACTACGTATCACGATTCGGCGTTCCTCTCACAATTACAACCGATCAAGGAACGCAATGTACAACGGCTTATCATCCACAAGCCAACGGCATGGTCGAACGTTTTCATCGACAACTCAAAGCTTCACTAATGGTCCGAGGTAACACAATTCATTGGGGTTCCGAAATACCTATCGTATTATTCGGAATTCACGCAACTGTGAAAGAAGATCTTAAGTGCTCACCAGCTGAAATGGTTTGCGGTCAATCCATCAAGCTACCCGGTGAGTTCTTTATCAAACATCCTCTTTCACCTTAATCAACCAACGACACAGTAGTCGACGAACTGCGACACACTATGCAAAATCCTATTCCAACATCCACTCGTCAATCCAAACAAAATAATATTTTTGTTCCAAAATCACTGGACAAATGCAATTTTGTTTTCGTGAGATCGGACAAGGTTCGCACAGGACTATTTCTTCCCTACGAAGGCCCGTATAAGGTCATACGTCGACTTCGCAAACAATTTGTCATATCGATCAAAGACAAAACACAGACGATTTCAATATACAGATTAAAACCCGCTATGGCATACTGTGTTCTGCTGAACGTCGACCAGTCACACTAACACATAAATCTGTCAACATCACCATATGAAATCCCAACGTTTTTACTAGAAGCGGGGTAAAATTTAGAGTTGTTAAAAGGTAACAAGCGTTATAAGTTCAACAAAAACTTTCGTATTGTCTGTGATTGCTCATACGAATTAAGCACAGGACTATCATTGAATGACGAAAAAAAAGTTTCCAGAGAATCCATTAGTTGCTCCATTACAGAATAAATACAGTACCAAGGTCATGTCCTCAAGATTATTTAATGTTACCAAATCAGATTTGTATACGTGGATGATTTTCTACCACTAAGTGGTAGAAATATTACAGGCACCAGTGGATTTATGTTACGCCTGAACTGACTCTAATCTTGCCCTGCCATGGCTTTCAACCGTTCCTAGAAAATGGAACTGTTTCGTAGCAAATCGCATGAGTTTCATAATCAACAAGCTACCGAAAAATATTGGCAGCATGAGTACCAACAAATCTTAATCTGGAGGACTGTACAAGCCTGGGGATTTTTGTTTTGTTGTTGTAAAATGCATCAACAAAATGGACAAACTTTACGGATATCACAAACCAAAATTGAAAGTGTTGCCTAAAAATAAACATCTTCAGTGGAATCTGTGATCGAGAAGTTTCCTTCTTACAGCGGTCACTTTTGAGAATTCTGGCCAACTGTATCAGATACATCAACAATTACCATCGTAAAATAAAATCATCCTTCGTCACGTGTGAGTAAAAAAAGCTGAGCAACGCGGCTGCTTTAAAAATGAAATACACGAGCTACAAAGACATAGTTCAATCAAAAAAGGAACAATTTAGTTGCTCCGCATCCATTTATAGATAAAAAGAGTCAGTAGAGGCCGTTTGCATTGCGTTCAAACTCGAACGAAGCTAGAAAAACAGATCATAGGTAACTTACCTTCTCCGAGAGTAACTTTAACAAGAGAACTTTATAATGTTGAGGAAGACTATGCTGGGCCTTTTTGCATCAGTTCCAAAAAAGGAATTCTCAAGGAATATTTCGGTTTGTTTATCTGCGTTAATCATCGTTTCCAAAAATGTTACACCATCTTTTGCAAAAATTTCTAATGCTGTCCTAAGGGTACATTTTTATGCAACAAATATGGTTCTGGAATGGTAAGTAGTGAAGCATCTTTTAAGAAATAACCTGGTGTTAGTACTACTTCAAATGGATTTGCCGATATTGTCATCAGTGGCCTAGAACTGAGACATGCCTCCATTTGGGAGATAACTGTCAAAAGTTCTTCTTTTATTAGTGAGCTTCTATAGAATATTCGGATTAAATGATACTTCATTGCTTTGACTGCTGCTTCCCAGAGCCCCTCAAACTTTGTTTGACATCCTGGGGTAGCAAGACTGCTATACATCTTTTTTTCGTACCTCTTCCTTTACTAGCTCTGACTTGAATAGGTCCTGCAAAGCTTACTCCCGTTTGTGTAAATAGACGTGACAATAGTACTCGTCATTTCGACCTGCTATTAATTGTAGTTGTTGTTGTACACTTATTTTCTTCAGCCAGGCCTAGCCTTCTGCCGTTTGTTATTCCGTATCTTTTTCCAAAAAGAGCTAGAGTTAGCTGTCTATCGCCGTGCATTATTTGTACATGTGGTACATCAACTGTTAGCAGCTTATAGTTAAGCGGTGCTTTGAATGTAAAATAATTGGATGTTTGGCTCACAAATGTAAGCCGACACCAACATAAATACTGCTATAAAATATTCATACATTTTCAAAAATCAATTTCCAGCCAAAAAATTAGGCAAGGGGTTAGCCCACTAATTCATGGATTTTCATGATAGTAGCGAATAAATCGCGAATTAGTGGTCCGATTGTGATGACTAATACCTTAATCAACAGCTCCCGACACCAATAGTAATACTGCTATAAAATATTCATACATTTTCAAAAATCATTTTCCAGCCAAAAAATTAGGCAAGGGGTTAGCCCACTAATTCGTGGATTTTCATGATAGTAGTGAATAAATCGCGAATTAGTGGTCCGATTGTGATGACTAATACCTTAATCAAAAGCTCCCGACACCAATAGTAATACTGCTATAAAATATTCATACATTTTCAAAAATCATTTTCCAGCCAAAAAATTTGGCAAGGGGTTAGCCCACTAATTCATGGATTTTCATGATAGTAGCGAATAAATCGCGAATTAGTGGTCCGATTGTGATGACTGATACCTTCATCAAAAGCTCCCGACACCAACATAAATACTGCTATAAAATATTCATACATTTTCAAAAATTATTTTCCAGCCAAAAAATTAGGCAAGGGGTTAGCCCACTAATTCATGGATTTTCATGATAGTAGCGAATAAATCGCAAATTAGTGGTCTGATTGTGATGACTGATACCTTAACCAAAAGCTCTCGACACCAATATAATTAAATTAATTTAATTAATTTTTATTTGTTTAATTTTTCAATAGTGTAGTGCTTCAGACACTTGTTTTGGGAGTAAGTTTAAGGATTTCACCATATTCAAAGCTGAATTATTGATAGTGACAGACTAATCTTCTCAGTTTAAAGTAATATCCAATAACGGTTTGTTTAGTACCTAACTTGATTAGCAAACATATGAAAAACTTTGGCAAGTCATATCCTATTAAAATACTACAAGGTCTCGACCACCTTCAAATTTTCAAAATCCTAAAATCCAATACGGAAATGGAGATACGTGGATATTAAATCTTCGATTACACAACACAAGGCAATAAGGAAAGACGCTGTCTCTTGTATGTTGTACGTAAAAAAAAAAAATTAAAATCTGAGAGAAACGCGAGTTGTAAGCGCGATTTGATTCTTATGCTGTTGTGTGGGTATTATAAATAAATGTATATAGAATAACAACAATAATAATAATAACAAGTAATAATAATAATAATAACAAAGAATAACAAAAACAACAAAATAATAAAAGAGATAGATTAGCAGCTCACATGGCCTCTGGCATGTTTCATTATTATATCATTTTTCAATATCTTCTCCACAGTGCACCCGTGAATAATGCTAAAGTACATTTTGTTGTTGTTGTTGTTTATTCCTCTATAGGTTTTGTTGTTGTAGCTGGTATATATATATTATTACCATTCTATATATCGTCTTTAAGACGGATTCTATACAGTGGATTTCAATATTAATTAATTAATTTTTTGTATAATGATACGGTTAATTAATTAATTTGCAAGTGTGCTTCAAACCAAAACTAGATTTGAGGTTATTTTGTGTATGAAACCGCGGTTATCTTCCGCGTGGTATAAACGTTCAAAATGTTTAGATTAATCTATGTTGTCTAAGCGCCACCGATAATTCAAGTTTTTCTATTATTATTTTTTTTTTTCAAAACCTGCTAATAAAATAACTTTTGGATGTTGTTGTTGTCTTCTTACTTTGTTGCTTATATTTAGACTTTCTTCAGTTTTCAATTTTTTTATTTTGTTTTTTTATTATACATTTTACATATCTTTGGCATCTGTTGTCGGGGGGCAGTATGAAAAATATCAATTCGGACTCATTGAGAAAGGTACGTGGCATTAGAATAATGGTGCAGAAGAGACTTTGAATATAAAGCTACCACAGGTAGTTTGAGACCAAATGATACGCTCTGCAAAAATAGACACCGATTGTGATACTCTTAAATAAGCATGAACTCTGCCAAATCCCTGATTGTAAGGCCACTAATAATGCCACATTTAGGAAATTTCCAAAATCGTGAAATTACGTGATGGTAAACCCTGAAAATATGTGGTGTTAAACCCCTTAAGACATAGAAATGCAGAAAATATCCCACAATCCTGAAAATATGTAATGGTAAGTCCATTAAAAATTGTTACCACGTTTCAAAAAGGTTTAAAGTTTAGAAAATACAATATAGAGGTAGTTGGAAGTTCCATTTTCCTCATCTTAGAATGCCTTGGTAGCAACATTATAGGGTGTTTGGTGTCTAAATCTAGCTTGATGTTGGCTATGAGACCTCCCATTCGAAGTATCTCTTGTTTGTTAATGAAAGGATTAATTGACTGGATATTATTTTTCGCTGAAACTGATCCATATCAGCATATGCATCTAATTTCTACTTGAAAATTCTGACGTTGAATTACTCTGCATATTTTATAACGAGCATACCTTCCTGATGGTATACTATTTTCCGAATAATTGTCTGGTTCCCTTTTAAAAATCTTTTAGCGATACACCGACAATACCATATGATGCGGAATAATTTGTTCATCATACATATCCTTTCTATCAGCTGTTCAAAGTGACTGACTGCTGTGAAGCTTGTGACTGAAAATTTGCGTTTTAATTCTAGGCCTATTATATTATCACTAGTATCTAGTTGAAGCCATGCTGGCCCAGTCTTCCATAATATATGGTTCTTTAATTCGTTTGGACTAGCTCCTCTAGTATCGTAATCAGCAGAATTTTCTTAAGAACTTAGGTGTCTCCACTGTACTGGATTTGTTCTTTTTTGAATTTCTAAAATTTTGCCACGGTGAAAGTTTTGTATTAGTAGGGACGTCCCCAAATCCATGATATGCAATCATGGAATCAGTTCAGAAGTTCACATCTGTATTGAATACCTGCCGTGACTTAGTTAACTTTTCCATAAATTTTGAGAGAAACAAGGATCCGCATATTTCCATTCATGGTAATCACAATATTCTTTTATATTGGGCTACCTAAGTCTTTAATGAAAGTAGAGCCACCTTAATTTTGCCTTTTTGGCTGAAGCTCCTAGCATAGATCACTCAGCATACTTTTCAGAGACATCACTAAATTCATAAATATTTATTGAGGATGTTGTCTCAAAATGAACACATCTAGGTATGGTTATCTCCTCTAATGAGGAAAGAGACATATTTTTAAGTCCTTCCATTACAAAGATAAAGTCGTAGGTAGTGGTCCATTCCAGAAGAGCCCTGCTATCCAAAGCTCCTGCATCATTAATTTAGCTACTATTGTAATTGGTACTAGCCGTCCAAGGGGATCGAAAAATTGTCCACTGTCTGACAGCAAATCGCGTTCCGTCGAATTCTTGTTTTTAGAAGTTACTAGTGAGATGCTAATTCGAAATTGTCTGTTGTTGGAGTCCAATGGAGCCTTTGAGCTCTGAAAGATGATTCCATTTGCATTTGCTGTTGCCATGCCGGTAATGCCCAATCCTAACTTTGTTTGTTTGGCAATAAATTCATTTGGTAGCCCTTTTAAAAGATTTGCCATTATTATCTGTTCTTAATAATCGGCACCTAATAGTATGTCGATTTGACCGAGTTCATGGAAGGTTGAATCTGCTCTTATCAAATTGTTTGTGTGGTTCCAACTGTTTGGCTTAACCATTTCTTCATGCAGGATTCATTGTTATATTTTTAAAAGCCAAGGCTATTATCTTTAGTTTGAAGTTTGATAAAAACCTTGGACTAATACTGAATTCTACTGTTGAGCGCACTTTTCCCGCTTCTGTTGGTCCCGCGTGCTGGCTATGTTTGCTTTAATCGGGGTTTTTATCAGTTTTAGTTTTAGTTGCTACTTCTTCGGTAATGAATGTCATTGTTGGAAGTTTCAATTTCTTAGTTACTTATTTTTTAGTGTTATGGAAACTGCAAAGAGCTCCATAATATTTTTGACATTAAAGGCTTTTGTTTTCTATCTTTTGTTAATAGTATTTCTATCTAAGACTGATAGAGCTTGAAATTGCTTGCAGTTGGTCATTTCGTGATCGCCGCTATAATTAGCGTAAATGATGATAGCATTAGCCATCGCAACATGTGTTGTTCTCGAGAGTGCGGTAAGTGATTGGAATCTTGTTTCCAAGAAAGTAAAACGCTATCCATTGTTTGAATTGACTTTGGATTTTGTATCGAAGTTTCGTAGTTGCGATAAGTCTCAGCATCTAGCTTTCTAACTTTCTGATTCAACGATTAGTATGAGTAGATCCAGTAATGCATTAATATGAGTGCTGGCCAACATTCGCTCATCTTGATATCTGGCGATTAGAGTGTTCCATGCTGTCAAATAATTATCTTCAGTCAATGGTAAATCTGTACAGATTTACTGAACAAGCTGCATAGAAAGCTGTCCACTACTTACTGTCACCATAAAACAAGAAATTTCTATAGTAGGTAATTTGACCTTGGCACGCCTTTTAGGATCGCTTTAACGTGAATCTATTTTTCGTTTTCTTGCAGGTAGATAATGACGGGTCCGTACTCTAAGTGCATTTAAGCAAATAACGGGTTTTTGAAGTATTCATCTTCAATTTCTGCTTTAGTAGCATTTGCTAAAACCTCGTCGAGATTGTGATTAAAGGAGACCCAAGCTTTTGTAAGCTTCTTTATTTTTATCTCATTGTATTTTTTATTGAGGTTATTGTTTGCATGCTATTTTAAGATGCTGCCAAAATAATTTTTTAAAAGTTTGGCAATTTGTAGTTTGTAGCGGTGTTCCTGCAATTTATCCGCTAGCTTTGGTACTTTGGGTATATTACTGGTGCAACTCCTTTATAAATTATGTAGACCGAGATATCTTCTTCTTTATTTTCAAAATGCTATTTGGCCTGTTCCTTTGTTGGGCAGATTGTTATCCTTTCAGTGGATGTCTGCTCGTTTGTTATAGTCGTTTGTTGGCTTTAAAGTACCAATGTGGCGCATCCAATTGAGTATCTTTATTCTGATTAACAGTACGTAGACCTTTTTGTTTCCATATTACTTAAAATATGTGATGGGTTAGCCTAAAACCAACACAAATGTTAATACAAGCCGCGCTGAAAGTTTGGTTGACGGATATACTAATACAAACGGTACGTTTCGAAATGTGTATTAGTCAAATAAACGCATATATAAAACGCATTCACACTCAAGTATCACAAAAAAATCGTATATTTAAACCTCTGTATACGTAAAGGGTTGTGTAAAAATTGTTGTTGCTGCACATTTCGAAAGTTTTCAAAATCTTAAAAATGTATCGATAAAATATATCTATTGCTGTGTGCCTTAATCGACTAAACTAACTAAACTAAATTAAAACGAGTTAGTTGCTGCTATATCTAGATGGATGGAACTACTACAAAAGTCGCGAACTGTGCTTCAACTTGAAACTAAACTAAACCAACTTTGAACTGCCACCTATGAGGCAATAGCGAAAGCTTGACAAATTTGAAAATATTAGTTTGAAAAGTCGATTAAGGCACGCAGCATAAATTCTATATTGGAAACCATATTTTCCCATGCTTTATTTCCGAACCCAAGAGCAACCTGCACTGCATGATTTAGTTTTCAACCAATTTTTTAGTGCTTAACATCAAAATGGTGTTTTGTGTTTTTTGAAGGCAAAACTAAAAGTCCCATTCACCAATTTGCATTCAAAAATTAATTATAGAAACGAATACTGGAAGAAATAACACACACCGGCAAATAGAAATATCGACCCTCAGGGACACGAATCGGAAACTGGAACGTCATAACCCTAACAATTAGAAACAGAAATGAAACTTTACAAAATAGAAATTCTCGGAATCAGTGAACTGAGATGGAAGAACAGTGTTCTCTGGACGAGATAATCACTTTGGCATATCAGCCAAAGCAAAGAATAAAGGAATGCAAACCAATTAATAGCAGAATAATAGTAGCAAGATTCCATTTACAAACACAAAATACAACCATAATTCAGTGCTATGCCCCAACAGTAAGGCCCAAATGAATTAACCAAGGATGAGTTCTATGAACAACTACAAGCCACAATAACAGGATACACAAAAATGATGTCAAGATAATACAAGGAGAGTCCAATGCCAAAATTGGATCAGACAACACCGACCTATAACAACCATCATGGGTAAACAAGCATTTGACTCTTCGTGAGAAGTTTCTCACGTGATTACAAAATGTCAGGTCAATGAGAAGTGTAGACATCTACAGTGACCATCAACTAGTAATTTGATACCAACAGATAAAAAGATGTCGATACAAGAAAAACATTCCGCGAAGCACTCATACCTCAAACCAATGAAGCAGCCAGCAGTGTACAACAATAATGGATATAATTTGAAGAAGCCAATATATCGAAACAAACTATTACTTTATCAGTAATAATACTTAGAAGAAAACAAAAGAACCCCGACAACTCAAGTTGCAAATGTGCCAACAAAACACGACAGAACTAAAACGTCAATACGGGAATACGGCACGTGAAGTCAAGAAAATGACAAGGAATGATCGTAGATAATATACTGGAAACATTCTCAAGGCAGTAGAAGAGGTTGCAGCAACCTGAAATATGCACACGTTACATCAATGCATACGACGGACCTCTGGAAAATGTACCAAAATTTACCACCAATAACGGATGAATCTGGTCAAATCTAAAAAACAGATGAAGCACAATTGAAGATATCGAAATAATATTTCGGGGAGATCATCACCAACAATACACAAATCTTCTAATTAACAACCAGGCCTCCGGAACGGACTGAAGTATTCAAAGGGGACATAGCCACAACTGTAAGTGCTTTAACATCAATAATCACAGAAATACCGATAATACCGTGAAAATGGAAAGAAGGCTTGATCATAACGATCCCCAAGAAAGATGACCTGAGAGAATGCAAAAATTGACGGGGTTTATCCCTCCTCAACAAAAGTATAAAGATATTGGCAACAATCATTCTAGACAGAATTTCACCAACAACCTACTCGATACTTAGGAACGAGATAAAATCGGTGTTGCTCTATGGCTGTGAAACCTTGGAACATACGCAAAATATCATATAAATTACTTTGGAGAACACTGAGGGGCTTCTGGCCCAACAAAATTTAAAAATGTTGAGCCGCTAAGGCAAATAAGTCGAACTGTTTTGAGGCCGAAATTAGGAAACGCAAATGGAGATGGATTGGCTACACCCTAAGGAAATCACCGTATGACATAACAAAAAGAGTTGAACTACCTCCTGTAACTTCGAAAAGAACGAAACTAGCAGAAGTGAAACAACACGGGAAATCATGGGCGGAAATTGAATCAATAGCCCCAACAGAGTTAGATGATTCAGTCTAGTAGACGCCCTATGCTCCTAAATTGGAGATAAAAGGAAAAATATATATATAGCCATTCAGAGGCTAAAACGAATTGATTTTCCTAGGGTTCAGTGCGTTAACTTGGAGGCCTTGCAAAGTGAAGTTATGCCCGACCAACTGAAGGTTGAGTTATTCTATATTTTTAAAATAAAAAATTGTTAAAGGGCAAAACTATTGTGGCACAGCTCTCAATTGTGACTTTCAAAAAAAATATAGGACTTACAACATTCATCTTCATTGATTTGTATGAAACCGAGCAACATAGAGGTGACTATATTGGTACGAGGTTATTGGTACTGGGCAGACAGGCTTAGTCAATTTTATTGAACGATAGAAGTTATTTTTCGGTACTGATCAACGAACATATAATCGCTGTTTGATGATATCGACGCCAACATAAAATCCAGTAGTTGTAATTAAGGTCGATGGCGCCTGATTATCGGTTCATTGAGGGCCAGTAATGGCCCTCAATCCAACCTTATTACTAAATTATTTTTATTTTTAAATTTAATAATAAATAATTTTGAATTTATTATGATTTTGAATCCAGCAACAACATTACATTTTTATGTAAATTTATCAAAATATGTTGGATGTTGTTGTTGTTGTTGTTGTTATTTTAGAAGAAACTAAAAGATTTTTGTTCGAACTGTGCTCACTGCTGGATGCTTTAAACAAAATCAAAAAAAAAAAAAAAAAGTAACAATAATAGTGCGCTATAGTAGTAACAATATTTTAGTTTTGGGTCTTCTTTGTCGTCTTCACCTTTTTCTTATATATACATACATAAATATTACTCGTATGTACATACATACATATATATACTCACTTCATCTTTATTATTATTACTATTATTATTATATATGAATAATAGTAATAATCATAAATTAACCAAAATGATACATTAACGTGTCATTTAAGAATTTTAAGACGTTATAAAATAACTGATACCATGAGATTTTATGTCTTACTTATGTTCGAGATGATACGGAACATATATTTATAGATTTTTTGAAATTGAAGATGAATTTGTATTGTCTGGATGTGATTGATATGTGATGAATTAATAAGGTTATGTTTATTGTTTTGGTTTGTATTAGGTTTTGGGTTTTTTTTTTTTTTTTAAATCGAACATCATAAATTTTAATATCATATATAGTGTTTCGTTTGCCATTAAATTTTGAGCACTCGGCTTAAGCCCTTTCTAAATTTCGATTTTTCGTTGCAGTAGTTCTTTGAATTAGCTTTCCAATTTGTACATTTCCTTAGGTCACCATTCATGAGAATTGTAATGGTAAGGCATCCTTTAATTTTTAAGGTATTTCCACAAAGTTTTAAAGTTTTGCTAAGATTGCTTAAGTTTGCTTAAGTTAAGTTTCACAGGAAAACGAAACTTACGTTTCAACTTTGAAGGTTTGATTACCAAAGATGAAAAAGCACAAGATCAGAATCTTGTTAGCATTATAGAAACTAACCACCAACATTCTGATAATGTAAATGTTCTATGAGGGGCACTAAAAACTTCGTTTCCTCAGGCGACCCTAGGTATAGTAAAAATGATTAGTTTGATGAGGAGTATCGGTTTGCTGTCGCGTAACAGAATGTAGCCTATAAAAAAACGCGAATAGGTAGAAGGCTAAAGTCATAAGAGTACAACTACTCGGCAATGATCATCTCGGCAATGATCATTTGGGACCAAGATGGAAACCTCTATGTTTACTTCGATGCAGTGCTTGATACTTGGAAGGAGCATTGCTCTAATTTACATAACGTTCCACAAATGTCAAATGCTGTATTGGAAAGTTGTCAAATACAGACTGCCGGAGAGGTACCGGTCGAAACTGGATATTTTTCAACTGGATTTGACGAAACAGGATAATCCAAAACTGGATATTTTAAAACGAGATAAAGTGCAAAACGAGATATGGTACAAAACTGGATATTTCAAAACAGGATGTTTCGACGTGTGATTTAAACTTGATTTTTTAGGAAAGTTCTGGAATATGGTCAATTAGGAAGGAACTCGACGAGTTCCTAACCGATTATGATGAAATTCGATATGTAGGATGAAAATGGGATTTAAAAATGATTTTTTGGGTAAGTTCTGGAATATTGCCAATTAAGAAGGAACTCGGTCAGTTCTTAACCAATTATGATGAACCGATTAATTGAAGGAAAATTCTATCTCTCTGCTTAAAATTATTCAAGTTTGAAACCTTATTGGCCATATTCCAGAGGTTTTCCCAAAAAAGGTTTTAAAATCAAATTTAATTACACAATTAAAAACAAAAAACATTAAGTGAAGGAAAATTATATTTTTCTCCTTAGAAATATTCAAGTATGGAACCTTACTGGCCTTATTCCAGAACTTTCCCAACAAATCATTTTAAAATCCCATTTTCATCCTACATATCGAATTTCATCAAAATCGGTTAAGAAATCACCTAGTTCCTTCCTAATTGGCCATATTCCAGAACTTTCCTAAATAATAATTTTAAGATTAAATCACATGTCGAAATATTCTGTTTTGAAGTATCCAGTGTTGTACCATATCTCGTTTTGTACCTTATCTCGTTTTGTTAAATCCTATTATGATATATCCACTTTTAAAATGTCCAGTTCTGAGGGGTTCCCCTGCCGGAGATATGAATAAATGACCCATCATACGAGGAATTCATAATGAAATATTTTTTCGTTCGTATTCGATTAGTACGACAAAGCGAAGTTATGCCTGATGGAAAGTAGAAAAAGGAGTTTGATCCAAATGCGAAAACTATCGGGGGATATCTCTCTTTTGCCCAGCATACAAACTACTGTCTTACATAATATTGGAGAGAAGCACTACTCTGGTGGAGGAAATTATAACTATACTAAGGAGGATTTCGCCCAAATTAGTCAGTGGATCAAGTTTTTTCGTTGAGGATGATTTTTTCTAAATATCACGAAACATCAGGTGTTCTTGGACTTCCAACAAACCTATGACTCAATCCTCAACGGGATAGCTTATGGTTTGCTTTTCATTATCTGGGAATATCCGACAGTACTGCAGTCACAATGCTGTGTCAAAGTTGATAAGAAGCTATCAGGAATTTTTGCAATATTAGTGTTGTACGGCAACAGATCTTTCATATCATGTTAGAATTTATCTTTCGTAAAAGTGAAACACCGCACGACAACATATTGTACCGACATTCCAATCAGGTTCTGGCATATGCAGATGATATCTGTGTAACTAGATTGAATAGCAACGGTGTCAAAGAACTATACAAAGATCCTCTTGTACGATTATCATCTTCCGTTGGTCTCAAAATCAATGAGTCCAACAAAATATATGATCACTGGTTTTAGAGATCAAAGCGCATTAGATTTTAGTAATAGTGACCACACATTTGAAGGAATGGCAAGTTTCCGATACCTCGAGTCCCTCATTACTCATGTTAATATGATAAAGATAGTGATTATTTATTGTGGAAAGTAACCAAATATCTGAAAAGGTCCGTTATGCGCATACCACCAATAAGAACAAATAATGTTCGCCTGGCTAAAACCAAAGAAGAAAAAGCAGAAAGGTTCGCGGATCATCTCGAGAGTACCTATCACCCCAATTTAACAACACTTTATCCTGAGATAGGAATGCTTCCTTCAGACTCCGTTATGTCCCTCTACTTTGGAAATTTGCGGAAGTGATAATGATACCTAAACCAGGTAAGCCACCAAGTGGATTAACCTCGAATAGGCCAATATCACTTCTTCCCATCATGTGAAAACTCTTTGAGTGACTATTATTAAAACGAATTAAACCAGAAATTATAAAACCAGGAGTTATTCCGTCCCATCTGTTTGGATTTAGAGAAACATTCCACAATCGATCAAGTCGATAGAATAACAGATTTCAGACATATTTTCACAGGTATTTGACAATGTCAGTCTAGATGGTTTAATATTTAAATTGGAGAAAACTCTGCCATTTGAGTATTACGAACTGCAAAAGTCATACCTGAAAAGAAGATACTTTAGAGTTAAACAGGAAGGAACTTACTCCAGCACAAAAGAAGCTAAAGCGGGAATCCCGCAGAGGAGTGTCTTAGAGCCACGCCTTTTCGTACTGTTTACAAGCGACTTACCACAGACGAGCAATACAACTATCGCCATACTTGCCGATGATACTGCAATTCTAGCTGTTGGTGACACAATCGGTGAAGTCACATTCAAACTACAAATAGCCATAAATAATATACAAGATTGGCTATCTAAGTGGAGAATTAAACTCTACTCAAATTAACTTCACTAATAGGTCAATAGAACTACTATCTTTGACTCCCAATAATATCCCTGTACCACATACAAATCAAGCAAAATACCTTGGTATGAACCTTGATGCAAAGTTAAAGTGGAAATTACATGTTAAAAAGAAAGCAGAAGCTTCAGTTAAAAGCTTGAGTTAAAATATAGAAAAATGTACTGGTTAATTGGAAGAAACTCTCAATTATTCATTCATAATAAACTAGTGCTTTATAAAGAAGTGCTCAAGCTGGTCTGGACTTATGGTATCCAACTACGGGGATGCACCAAAACCAGCAACCAACAGATACTTCAACGATTCCAAAATAAAGTTCTTAGAGGGATTGTAAACGCCCATTGGTACACTCGTAATAGTGACTTTCATAGAGATCTCGGAATAGACACAGTCGCAAGTGAAATAAAGAAATGTGCTCAAAACACCAGGAGAGGCACCATCATCACCCTAATATTGAAGACTACTTCATCACAAGGGTATTATAAGAAGACTCAAAAGACTAAAACCTTTTGAGTTACCTGAGTAGTGCGCATAATGCAAAATCAACCAAAACGACACTTTATGGAAAGTGAGAAATAAGAATAATATTAATGGGATCAGTTGCTTTTTTAGCATTATTTTCTGAATCCGGATGCTGGATTATGGGTGGGACTTTTCACGTAGTTCCATCTATATTGCCGTCCACTTTTTTCGATTAATGGATGCATTAAAGGGTAAATAGTTCCATTGGAACCAACAAGGAACAAGGAACACGTTTAAAACCTACATGAACAATATGCGATTTTGAGAAAGCTAGTGTGTTCAGCATTTTCCAGCTTATGCGAGTTCGGAAAGTTTGTCAATCCAAATTCGAATGATAAAAAGTTTGTCTTCCGTACCACCCAAAAAAGTACCTGCTTACATGCGAAATTTACTGATAGTGGGCCAAGAGCAATTTGACAGTGGTTTCAAAAAACTACATTCGAAAAACAATCGTAAGTATCGATATAGTTCTCAATTTTGGCGGACGTGGCACAGGCGTCTTAAAGTTGTAAATTTTATTAGTTTCATCTTTTCACACCTGTTCTGACCGTTCACTACCTTTTAATTTATAAATAAAGTCACATATTGCAAATCTTCGGTTTCTAAAAACTTAAATAGCAAACCCCCTTACTGCATTAGAAGTTTTGTGAAATTTCCGGTTGACATTTTAAAATTTTAACATATAAGATTTAACAAAACGTGATACGATTCATCCGGCGAAAGAAACATGAATGAAAATATATTAGAACGCGATTGGTATTCAACCTCAAGCCAATATAATTATGTACATATAAAAAAAAAATTGTGTGTATGTACCTTCTAGGTACATAATATTTATTCTTATGTACACAAAGATCTTGATTTGAAGAATGAAAATTTTTATCCAATTTTCCCCGTTCATTTTTCATTATACAATTTATTCATTATTATTATTATTATAATACGCGTATTTGAATTGAAGCAAAACTACTATCTAAATGTATGTCTGTATATATATGCTGGCTGTATACGGTTTACATTTTAACTTTAAGAACCTCTAAGTAAAATAAACTCTTACGCTAAATAATAATAATAATCATTTTAAATATTGCAATCATCTGCTGTGTATCTAGCATTAACCCTTTGTGGTGCTAAATCTTGAAATAAGTTTTGGATTATTACGTGTAAACTCTTTTATATCTTCGTAAACACTTATTATAGGTCTTACTCCTTCATGGCCTCCTTCCTCTCTCCTACCTTCCATAACGTTGCCCCTTCTAGCAAGTACCGTTCGTGTTGCCCTATCAACGTTCCCTACATACCATTACCTACCTACATGTCTATACCTACATATCTATATACATAACAACCGTCCTAACGGATGAGGATCACCCAAACGAACTAACGCGATTCACAAAGTAAAAGATGATGAACAATACTCCAAGGCATATTATGAGTTAAAAATCAAACTTCGAACCGATTCATGGATCTCGATTACACAAAATCACGAAGAGATAATTGGAAACGCAAGCGAAGAAGAGCTTAAAAACAAGTATTTTAGCCGAGAAACGTACCAGAACCTACAGCAAGATTATGAATTCACTATAATATATCTTCAAGACCATCTTGCAAAGGATGTAGTGAAAGATTACTCAAAACAAGAAGTAAAACGATTCAACATCAAACTTCCCAGGATCGAAATACCCCCAAAAGATGCGTTTATCAGTCATTGCAGGAATTCCAGCTAAGCGCTTAAGCTACCTCAACATCTCGCAGGAAAATTATCACACTGCTTGGAATATTTTATGTTCCAGATATGATGATAAACAGATTCTCACAAACACGTACATAAACAGTATTTTAGATTTACCGAATTTATCATCAGAATCCGCTGATGGTTTGCGATTATTGCATGATAATGGATTTGGATGTCTTCATGCAATTAAAAACCAAGGAATCAATACAGATTCTTGGGTTGCTATATTGATGAACATTCTAACAAAGAAGCTAGACAGGGAAACTCACCGCTTGTACGAGACATCTCTGAAGAACACGAAAGAAATTCAAACAGTGAAAGATTTTCTAGCCTTTCTACAAGTAAGCTTCCAATCTCTAGGAGTATTTTCTCGAGATAAAAGATATAAAAAAGGAGACATACCAACAAACAACCTCATCCAGTAAAGCTGCAAATTTAGCGGTTACTAAAAAACCCGTTAAATGTTGTTTCTGCTATGGAGAGCACAATCTACCTGAATGTAAAAAGTTCCAAAATCTTTTACAAATCGAAAGAAGTAAGGCAGTATATTATAAACCACTATGCCGAAGATGCTTGCTTCCGGAACACAAACTCCCATGTAATAAAAGTTTTGAATTATGCAGAGGTTCACATCATAGTCTGCTGCATAGTGACAACAGTACGCGCACTAGAGTACCAGAGAGTATAAAGCCCGCTAATACAAACGTGCAAGCAGCACAATTATGGAATCGGAAGTGTATCTTACTAGGAACCGCTTTAGTGAAAGCATCGCCAGGAAGTTGATTACTAACCATTATAGTTGATAATCATGATTAGAACTGCCAACGCATTGTGGAGAGAAACTTCAGAAAAGTATATCATGAAATATAAGTTAACAACCGTCACGTATGGTACAGCAGCTGCTACTTATTTAGCGGTAAAATCATTACAACAGCTTGCCATCGATGAACAATAAAACTATCCTAGGACGTCTAACATGGTGTTAAATGATTTTTAAGTGGATGATCTGATTTCTGCCTTATTCATCCAAAAACAAACCATTGACTTACTAAATAGCGGTGGATTTACCTTAAGGAAATGAGCAATAAACAATGCGATTCTTTTGGAAGCCATACCAGAACATTGAACAAACCAAAATCGTTTGGAATTCAAACTTGACGATACCATTAAAACTCTTGGACTCTTTTTTGGAATCCAACATCAGATACATTCGAGTTAAATGTCATCAATGCTAGATCTGATATTGGGAAATCTACCAAACGCAACCTACTTTCAAATAGCGCAACGCCTTTTGATCCATTAGGCTGATTGGTTGGCAGGTCTGTCTTGGGACGACGAACTTCCGTCACACCTATCAACAAAATGGCAGAAATTTAAAAACATATTGCCACTTCTAGAAGAAATATCTATCCCACGTTGGATCCAATTTGAGAACAACAATTAAACAGAGTTACATGGATTCTGCGACGTCTCAGAAAAGGCATATGCTGCAGCCATATACTTGAAATCTATCAATGAAGGTATCACTAATGACTTCTCACATCAAAAATGAAAGTTGCTTCGATTAAAAATTTACTTTCGCTACCTCGACTTGAGCTTTGTGGAGCAGTGCTTCTCACTTAATTTATGCAAGTTATATAGAAGCAATGCAAATTCCAGAAATAACTTCGTTCTTTTGGGCTGATTCAATGATAAAACTTTCGTGGCCAATCGAATATCAGAAATTCAATCTTATTCTAATCCAGCACAATGGCTTTACGTTGGATCAACAAAATCCAGCAGATTGTGCCTCAAGAGGTAACGGTCCAAATGAACTAAAGAACAATCATTTATGGAAAATAAAATGTCAATTTGGAAACTAAGCTAATTGTGACACTTGCAACATCAGCAATAGTTAATCTATATTGCTGATGTTGAAAAACTGGATAGCGGACTTTGAATTTTATTATCTGTCAAAGAACTAAATGAATCCTGTAACGAGCTTATTAAAATAATTCAACTTGCAGAGTTCCAGAATGAAATCAAACAAATCAACAAAGATGGCTCAGTATCAACAAAAAGCAACCTCCTTTCGCTTAACCCATTTATTGATGAACAAAAAATGTTGCGAGTGGGAGGAAGAATAACTGATTGTAACCTGAAATATGACATAATAGCAAAATGTATCACGTGTCATCGATTCAACGCTTTAAGATGATGACGATGAACACAACTATGACCCCCTGTTGGAGTGCAGAATCCATGGGCCGAACCATCGTCCATGTCAGTGCAGGCTGGCTGGAGCAATGCAATGTGCAGATGGATTTAAAATCGAACCTGTATTCGTGCGTCCTTAATTTGGCTGGTGACGGCGTAAGGTAGGACGTTAAAAATTAACTGCGAAAGAGTTGGGAGAGCTTCGGCCCCAGAACAGATTGCAGAGATCAGAAACAAAAAAAACGCTTTAACGAGCCAAAACACAGCTGACTGAAGAAAAACACGAGGCCTTGCAACAAGCAACTCCTCAACTTCAACGAATATTATCCGTTTGGTACCGAAACGTTGATGGTCATAACATATAAAATTATTTGCTGCCGAAGAATCACCAAGATTTTGATCAGTAGAAATTTGATAATTTGGGGAATTTTGTCTAGACTTTCTAGAACCATAGTTCTTGCGACCGAGAATTGCGACGACGTCGAGAATTTCAATTTGAACGAATTCGACAATTACGCTGAAAAATTTCTGATAATTGTGATAATAGAGATTTTTTGCTTTCTATTTACTTCTGGTTAATCGGACAAGTTGAATTTTGAAAACTAGAACTGTTTAGCTCGTATTGACAAGAAGACTTCGTTTTCAAACAGAGTGAACACCATTTGAAGTTGCTACAACAACCTCTTCATCCAGAATTGACGAATGGCCGCTTCGTTTAAGTTGTCACAAGCGTTCAATTTCATGGTTCTCAACAATTGAGGTGGCTTCCTGTCACCAAGTGCAAGCCATGCATTAAGTTGTTCCTTTTTCATTTTTCGACTAGCCATATGCACACAGATCATTTCGGGGTTAAATTCGATATATGGTTGAGAACTTTTGGAGTTAGTAATCAAACACGTGAAGTTGTCTTGGTGTCGTGCATCCAGAACTCCATCCGCATACGCATATTTAATTGGGGTGTGACGGTTATACAAGCTCCTCGCACTGCATTCTGGATAACACCAAAAGTATAACAATTGATCGGCATAGTAGGCCCTGATTGGTTAATTTCAAACGGAAGAACCCAGGCGTCGTAACTGGAAATGATCAGTGCATGACTGAATGCATAAGCAAATTTACTTTTGTCATCAGTATATGGGTGGGAAACCCAGAACAAAATAATCCATCATAGAGAAAATAGATAAGGAAGAAATGTACGGTGCAAGGAACGGAGACCCAGTGCCGGCGACTGGAGAGAGTGTGCAAGAATCTTGAGATCTCCAACAAGTAAAAAAGCTAATTCAATAGGAGATATTAGAAAGAATAATCAAAATCCATCAAGAAAAGAGAGTGAAAATAAAACTACCTCAAACATAGAGAGTGAAAACAGGAATCTCTATGCAAATCTGAAGACTCTAGAAGAAATTGTGTCAAAGTTGGATAACGAAGTTACTTTACTAAAGAAAGAAAATGAAGACCTAAAACGCATCATTAAAGCGGTTCGACATGTAAACAATAAGGATACCATCCAATACCACACAGATGAAGAAGAACTCGAACGAGAAATTCATCCGAATAAGAAATCTGAAAGTGATTCTCAGTGAACTCTCGTGACAAAAAACCTTAAAAAAGAGTAACAATAACTATGGAAGTTACTGACGAAGACGAGCCACCAAAAAAAACTGCTTGGGCATTGAAAAAAGCAGGATCATCACCAGAATATTTTGGACAAGCAGCACCCTACATGAGTAATGATAAAACTCAACAGAAAGAAAACCAAAAGCAACCAGAAAATATTGAGCAAGTAACCCGGACATCTGTATCGGGTAATGCAACTACTCAGAGCAATAAAAATCCTAAACCAGAGAAAATAATTCAGCCACCACCTATAAGTATAGTTGGTGTCAAAAACTACCCTACTATCAATGCCTTGATAAACAATATCACGGATAAAGATTACAAGCTAGTAGTATTAAACAACGATGTCTGGAAGGTGAATGTACCAGACCCAGAAACAAATCGTACACTTACCATGAAGCTTAACGCTGACAAGTTTCAGTGGTATATACTTATGAAGATAAGCAAGCTAGACCAATTTAGGTTATGGCTAGAGGGCTACACCATATCTGTGAAAGCAATGAAATAATAGCTGGGTTACAACATAAAGGTTTAGATAATCAGGATGCTGTCAATATGATAAAAAAAGTCAGAACTGAAAGCGATAAAGGAAGCCGCGAACTAGTAAGAAGGACACTACCGCTCATTGTGCTTACGTTTGGCAATAAAGAAAACATCCAAAAGATATATAATATTCGGGCAATTCAAAGCATGAGAGTTATAATAGAGCCAATGAGGAAGAATACTTCAAAGATAGTCCAATGCAGAAAATGTCAAAGTTATAATCATACACAGCAATATTGCGGGCGTGACGCAAGATGTGTCAAATGTGCTGGTAAGCATCTTACGAGCATGTGTACATTAGACATAAACACTACAGCAACATGCATAAATTGTAAAGGACAACAGCCTGTAAACTATATCGTTGTTGTGAAGTAGCTAAAGAATTGCAAAAAATTAGAAACCGTGCAAGAAATTCTAAGCAAAATCAAAGAAGCCCTGGTACAACAAACCAATCGAATAGTAAGGGATTATAAAATCGACGCATCATATGCAGAAGTTGCTAAAAATCAAGAATCAACCACAAAAACAAATAGTACTGGCTAAGTTCAAATAGATTTCATCAAAACCGTAGAAGCTTTAAATAAAAAACTTGACGAGCAAGCTAAAATAAATTAACTTATATTTGACCAATTGAAAACTCTATCATCGTAATAGTAATATGGAATGCAAATGGGATAATCCATCATATTCCTGAGCTAGAAATATTCCTAAACACGCAAAAAATTGACATATGTTTGATCTCTGAAAGTCATTTTCATAGATCTTCATATTGCAAAATACGTGAGTACAGTTTCTACCATGCTATATCCAGCAAAAAGGGCAAGAGGGGGATCTGCCATTTTCATTAAAAATAATATAAAACACCATGAAGAAATGAAGGAAAGTGACAAGTGACAACAATCACAATTTCATACTAAGAACAAAGATGTAAGTATCTCAGCTATATACTGTCCACCACGGTATAACTTAAAAAAGAAGAATACGAAAAACTTTTTCACTCTTTGGGACGGTGGAAAGCCAAACAAAAACAGTAATGATAAAAGGTCGTTTAGACCAATATCTCTACTTCCTACTATATCGAAGATATTTGAAAAATTACTTCTGAAGAGACTAAAGCTTATAAAAGAGGATAACGATCTTATACCTGCTTATCAGTTTGGATTCAGAGAAAAACATTCGACCCTAGAGCAAGTTCCCAGATATTATAGAACGTACTCTAGATACGAAAAAGATATGTTCAATCCTCTTATAGGAGTAGCGCAAGCATTTAATCGTGTATGGCACAAAGGATTAGAGTACAAGTTACATCGAGATCATCCCAAACAGTATTATGAAATCCTAAAATCTTACATAACCGACAGGCATTTCTGTGTAAAATATGAAGATGAATTATCGGATCTAAAGAAAATTTCACCAAGAGTGCCGCAAGGAAGCGTTTTGGGCCCTATCTTATATTTCCTGTAAACACGAGACATACCACTAATGAAAGAAACAACCATAGCTACATTTGCTGATGACACAGCAATTTTGGCAGTTGGGAGCAATGTAACGCAAGCTACAGAAAAATTACAAACATCGATTAATACAGTTAGTAACTGGATGAAGAAATGGAGAATTAAGCGCAATGAAACAAAATCGGTTCATGTGAATTTTACTAATAAAACAAACTATGTCAGTATACCAATCGTAATAAACACTAAACAGGTCCCTTATGCAAATACAGCAAAATATCTAAGGATGACGCTAGATGCCAAACTTAAATAGAAAGAACATGTCAAAAAGAAAAAGTACGAATTAAACATCAAATACAGGAATATGTATTGGAGTACTTCGAAATATTGTAAATGCCCCGTGGTACATTCGAAATGAAGACATGCACCGTGACTTAAAGATGGATGGCATCAATGAAGTAATTGCAGTTTATGCTGTTAAACATGATTCACGCCTTCGAAAACATGAGAATTTGGAAATACGTCGTATGCTGGACTGTCCGATATCAATACAACTAAAATAATAATTGATTGCAAACTAAAATAATACTATATTATAGCAAATATTTATTTAAATAAATTGGGACTAGCCCAAAGATAACAAATGTTCACAAATGTGAATTAAAATTAAGTCAGTTGTAATAATAAATAAAAAAATAAAAAAAATAAAAAATATTTAATTGACTCCGATGAAATTTCGGCAGCCTTGAATTGATGCTCTAGATTTTCAAACCATATGACTGGATTCTGAGCTTATAAGGTTACGGAGGTTTAAATGCCACTCGAGTAATTAAACCAGCCGAAGCAGATGAATTCGTTGAAACCTGTAGATGTTTAGTAATCATAGATGCCAGTTGCCCTGGCGTAAAGGTAATTTGTCGCGCATTATCTATGTTAACCGATTTAACCGATTCTCCGTCCTCATCATCGTTCGCCGAGAAAAGAGCAGTTGGTGGAATCTTTCCACACTGCACGACGCGCCGTAATAGATACGAAAAGATCATAAACAAAGATTTCGAATAATGTATACCGAACCAAGTGACAAAGACAATTTATGGAACTATGAATAAACTCTTGCACGAAGAAAATAATTCAGTACTTACAATTTTTTTCTAGAAACTCGTCAAAACTGGGGATCCTTTGTATAATGAAATGTTTTTCTTCATGTTAATATGGTGGTTGCGTGTTGAGATCTCGTACGACAGGATCACGTTGGGGTCATCAATTTGGGTGTCGGAAATATTTAGTTTTAAATATATTTAAAAATAAAATTTTAAAGATACATAGGTTTCTTTATTTAAGAATATTTAAAAATTGTCCCACTAATATTTCATTCACTACTAAAAAAAAACAAAGAAACATTTATATTTATACAAAATTTGTTTCTCAAAGCACTTGCGTTTGATCGAAAAAAGTACGCGTTTCCATAATTTGCCTGCGTTCTATGTTCAACTTGAAGGTGTGTTTCATGTCAACATCGAAATAGGACTCCACGAACGTAACCCGGTATCGGTCGTAATGTTTACTTATTATAAACAAAAGAAATCGCATGCAACCTAAGATAAGTATTATGTCTTTTGCAGTAGAAAAAAAAATAAATTTCACAAAACTTCCAGTGCATATCCCGATACTTATTCAACAGGTGTAAAATTTTGTATTTATTTTAAAGAACAGTGATGATCGCGTGCAGTAATAATATTTTTACAATTTAATAACTGTATGCGAAGTACATACACTAAACAACTATTCGTAATCATCGTTATCAAGAGGTACAGCAAGAACAGATCAGTATATAAGTTTGCATCGTTGACTTTGAGCGCATATCACAATATACTACAATACATTCATCGGTGTACATATATCAATATCAATTCAAGCTCAAAATGCTACTAATTAATTTCAATCAAAAACCGAAGATATACACATAACATTAAGACAGATTTATGGTGTATTCGATTCACTTCTGTTCTACTTGTCAATCAAATTCACATAACTATAAAAATCCGATTTTAATGGTCACTTCCGTTTCTGCTTGTGCGATGTTTTGCTGAGATGTGATTATGTACATGTGTGTGTGTGTTTTCGTCTTGATTATTTAATTGCCATTTACCATGTAAATATAATATACAGCACACACATGACATTCGACTAGTATTCGCCCACACACGTTACCAAGGCATTCTAAGACGAAATATTATAAAAATCTTAAATGTTATAATTAAGAATTTTGCCTCGTCGTCGAAAGGTCATTTATAGATTTGACCTGTACAGTGTTTGAGTGCATATTACGTATACGTATATGTGGTATGTGCGGTGAAATTTTTTTTTTTAGTTTTCTATTTCATTTTATAGTTGAGTAACTATACCTGATATCGATTACAATATAATTAATGTTGAAGTTGTACTTTTTATACATAACATTGACCTTTTGTGGCTTAACTTGCTCGTATATATACTTCTTACTTATATACGGACGTGTGTATGTTTCTATGTATATCATAAACAACAATTCAATGAATCATTTTCGGTTGTTGTTTTTGTTGTTGTTAGTTAATCTTTTAACTACTGCGCTTCATTTCTATAGAACATATAATATAACAAAAACTAATTTATCACCATAAAAAGTAAAAAAAAAAATTTGAAAGTTGATGTATTAGGTTTCACCGCGGTTCGAGACTGCATTGAACCGACCGAAAATTAAATGAAAAAGTGTATAAACGCGCAGGCGCAAACGAAAGTTGAACCACTATCACTCGTATATGGTCTGCTTGTTCGTACCGTATCAATATTGAACCTCATCGGAGGTTCAATATTGATACGGTACGAACAAGCAAATATTGATACGGTAAAAATATTGATACGGTACGAATCCTATCGGATTCAAATCCTATATCCAAATTTTTGGCTGGTAATTATCCTCGTGGTAATTACTATACAACATAAATTTATTATCGAGTCTTAGTTTGCTATCACATTTCAACTATAAGGTGAAAATTGTACTGCTGATCTAATTGAAATGATTGAACATTTATTGGCCAATTTATGTTATGTTATGTTATTTTTCCAGAAAGCTTAGAAATCAGATTAGTTTACATTATATCCAAACGCAAGTTTTGACATCTAGTAAATGGAATATTAACCACATAAGATTTCAGAATTGTTTCTATCTTTAAATTCACGATTCAAATTGTTCTTGAAGTCAGACAACTTCGCAGTATAATAGTTAGTTAGTTAGTTTTAGGTGGCCGCCCAACAAAAGGACGAGGCACAGACACATATGGTCCGTAGCCTTACCACAGAAATTGTGGTAAGAGTAAGAGAAATTGTGGGAGGTGAGTTCCCAAAAACTTGAGTCTGTTTTGAGACAGACTAAGACAGTTGCATAATAAATGAAGTATTGTTTCCTCCTCTTCTTCGCCGTTACAGCTTCGACAATAATTATGAAAGAAAGCACCAAGTCTACTGGCATGCTTTCCAATAAGACAGTGTCCAGTAATGACACCCACAACCGTGCTAATATTATGCCGTTGCATAGATATTAGCAGATTAGACCTTTTTAAGTCCAAATTAGGTCAAATCTGCTTAGTAATTACACATGAGGTGCAATTTGCCCATCTATTGTTTGTAATTTTACGAGCTTCTTCTTTAAGGAGTGATTTGCATGTAGCAAGTGGTACTTCAATGCCCATCTTGCACGGTAAGATGAGCCAAGTAATACATTGTTCCGCGAGTTCATCGGCTTTTATATTCCCCGTAATATTGAAATGCCCTGGCACACATATAAGACGGATATTGACCTGTTCAGCCATCTCGTTAAGAGATGAGACAACTCCGGGCTACTTTCGACGTGATAAAGCCTGATTGTAAAACTTTAATAGCAGCCTGACAGTCCGTAAAAATGCCAATATCTCTTTAAAATATTACATGATACTTCACCAGTTGATATCATTACATGATACCAGTCTATGGCTTCCTTGATTGCTATAAACTCTGCCTGAAAAATACTGCAATGATCAGGGAGGTGGAAAGAGAGATTTACATTTAGTACTTCGCAGAAAACCCCTCTGCCGACCTTTCTAAACTCTAGTGCTTAAATAGGATTTAACTGCACCACTAATACACAAGGTAGCAGTTCTTTGCGCTTTCATCAGCAACTTTTGGTTCGCCACTATATTTAAAGCGGCCACCAAACTGTAACTCCATACAATAGAACTGGTCTTACTACTGAGGTATAAAGCTAATGCACAATGTAAGGCTTAAGCCCCATTTTTGCAGGAGTAGAGTGCTATCGTAGCCTTTTTTACTCTTTCCAGAATATTAGGCTTCCAGCTATCCAAAATGAGACCCAAGAATTTCACTTTATCTGCGATGTTCAAAACAACTCCATTGCGAGTTGAAGGGTGAAAGCGAGGAAGTTTGTATTTCCTGGAAAAAAGAACCAACTCAGTCTTCAGTGGGTTAATATTAAGACCACAACTATTGGTCCATTGAGTTAGAATGCCAAGTGCATTCTGCATAACATCTCTGAGGATCCAAGGATATTTACTGAAAGCGCCAATAGCAACATCATCTGCATAAGCCACCACTTTAAAGCCAGTTCCTTCCAGGTTTAGTAACAAGTCATTTATGACCAAATTCAAATGAAGGGGTACACTGCAAGGTGGTAATACACCACCTTGCAATGTACCCCTACTTACAAATCTACGGATGGATGATACACCTAGATTCGCTGGTATGACTCTGTCTTTAAGCATTTGATCAATCCAGCTTCTAAGTGTCACATCCACTCCCAAATTTGAAAGTGCTTACGTTTGAAAGGCACCCCCGATATCACAAAAGTTCACCAAAGAGAATTCCTTATATTCGAGGGACTTCTCTATAAGACATAAGAGGGAATGGAGAGAAGTTTCCACCGATTTCTCTTACTATATGCATGCTGAGACGCTGACAGCTTTGCAGGCTCGATTGAGGGTGCTTTTGAGGTAAGCCTCTTTCTGTCTTTCTAGAATTTTCAAGAAATAAGAAGATAAGTTAATAAGCCTAAGGTCTTTGGCCTAAGGTCAATTAGAGCGTTTTCCCGCTTTTGGTTTATAAATTACATTTACTTCACTTTGGAATGTGGCATAGTTAAAGGCTACTTTTGAAAATCACCTCAAGCCAGGGAACAGTTAAGTCAGTGGTTTTATCGGCAGAAATAATGCCATCCAGGCCTACAGACTTGAAAAATTTGAAACTGTTTACTGTCAACAAGATAGTTCTCCTATTGACAATTTTCCCCGCGAGGCCAGTAGCCTTATTTGTCTTTGGCAAAATAGAAGCAGAATTGGAAAAACCCGGAAAATGATTTTCCAGAAGAAGCTCCAAGGATTTTCTACTTGTTGTAGTCCATTGTCCATCCAGCCGTTGGAGATAACTTGGAATGACGGGATAAGTGTATAATATCTTACGTAGCCTAGCTGCTTCAGAGGACTCCTGTATTTTATTACAAAAAAGTCTCCAGGAATTGCTTTTGGCACTTCTTAGTTAATATTTATACGCTATAAGGACCTCCTTATAGAAGTCCCAGTCCATGTCAGTTTTTGTTCTCTTCGCGATTTTAAAGAGCCGCTTGCATTTTAAGCGCGTTACCTGTAGTTCCTTCGACCATCATGGTGGACGAGGTTTACCCTTTGGTCTACCAATGAGACATGAACTTGAAATAACTTCATTAAAAGCATCAGACACCCGGTCTACTATGACATCTAGCTCCGGTATTGTATCCGGAGATTTAGGAACTAGTGATGGTAGAGAGTTACTTAAAAACATTCTGAAAGTATTCCAATTGGTCTTCCTACGGTTTCTAAAAGTTGCAGTTTCAAAATATTTTATATTCAATCCGTATTGAAGATAACGATGATCAAAAAAGAAGTGTCGCTCAGACACTTTCCAATTAATTAATCTATTCGACAAGAAATTCGAGACAATGGTAATGTCTTCCTATTTATTACTTCTATAAAGGTAGGCTTACAGCCTACATTACAGATTGATAGGTTAGTACTTAGAATATAATCCAAAAGTGACTCACCTTTCTTATTCTTGTATCAATGCTTCCCCAGATCGTATGATGTGAGTTCGCATCACAACCAGGGATGACGCCAATTTTCCGTTTTTGAGCATCCAAAACAAGACTGCGCACATTTGCAAGTGGGAGGTTTACCCTGTCATGCGTCAAGTAGCTTACCACACCACTTGTTTTGGCTAGCATCGCTAAAGACGGTGTGTTGATGATAATGACAACCGATCTGTTGTCTTCTTAACTTCTTCCACCCTATCTTCCAGTTGGAAGTTGGCAAATCCGGTATGCTAATCTGCAACAATTCCAAAATATATTTTGGATTGCTCGGTTCCACCGGAATCCACGCCCGAGCTCTCGGCCGACTAGGAATATCCTCTCATATCAGAGATCTCTGATTGGCACAGGCTGTCAATTTAACATGGTTTCTGTACCAACCACATACTCGACATATAGGAGCCACCCCAGGGTTCTCCTTCATAATCTTGAGGAATGAGGAAGCTAAAGCCTTTTGCACCTTCCTCCAATTAGAGGGAGTGATGCTGTCATCCTCTTGAGCTCCATCAACCACCGCTATAACTAGTGGATCTTTTTTGCACCTCACTAAAAGACCTACCTGCAGTTATCTGCAATTTAGATCTTTTAGCAGCCTTCGGAGATTCATCCTGTGATCTCTGTCTTTTAGACAGAGAGCATTCAGATGAAGCTCCTGGCATTACTTTGATAATCTTAGTAGCCCGCGAAAGCGTGGCTACATGTTTATTCGTTCTCACATTCATCGGAATTTCCTCTATCAAGGCTTTCCATGCTTTTCTCCTAGTATTGAAAGTTGGTTCCAAAGGATCTGCTTTGTCGTTGCATAAATACACTTCCTCACCTTTAGGTATAGAGGGCCTACAGACTAAGTATAAGTTTCTCCTTATTTGGTTTAGAGGGACCTGCATTATTTTTGCACGTTCTTCATTACCCAACTATAGAAAGGGAAGGCCTAATGACCCGTTTCTCCTTATTTGAATTTTCCGGTTTTGTAAGAGTTCCGGACTCTTTATTTTTTATTTTCAGATCCATGTTAGTCCCACCAACATCTGATTTTGAATGTTCATTAGTTTCAAGAACTGGAAGCTTGCACGATTTTTAAATGGGACACCAGATAGGCTAACCAGCGAGTAAAAAATCCGTAAGACACATTGCAAAATCTGACGAATTTTATTTCTTATGGCGAATTTAACAATTTGCCTTGGTTTGAGTTGCATATACATAAAATGATTTGACATTTCCTACGGTTTGTTCCGTAGTTTTTGCTCTGTTAACTTTGTTAAGCGACAATTAATTTAAACGAAACATTTTCGTTCAATTTTTAAAGACTTCACTGGTTAGTATCCTACCGACTCGATCTAACGTATTCTTACTTAAAGTTCGCTGTGTGGCCTATTAGAGTGCTTGTTTTGGTTTTTATTTCCACAACGCAAACTTCATGTTTTTTTCCTGGACATAATTTTGTGATTCTTCCCATCAACCATTAAGCGGGTGGTAGCTTGTTATCCTTGATCAGGAGTGCAGCCGATGTCAGTTGCAAGTTTATTTGGTGCGTTTTCCATTTAGGTTTTGGCTGGAGTGTAATTAAATATGCTAGTGGCTTGCGTTTCTAGAAGTCTTGGTAAACGCATTTTGTGATCTTAAAAAATCAAAGACTTCTCTAAATTGTTTTCGAGTGCCAACAAAATGCATTGCATTGTCGCAATAAATATAATGATATAAGCCTCTTAGACGCTCCCATGTTCATGCATGATCTCAAGATCATGCAAATATCTATGTGCAGAGCATGCGTACTAAAGCACACAAAAACACAGAGGTAAGATTTGTGTTCTCAGACGCCAACACCTGGTACACCAAACGGTATTGTATAGATCACTCTACGGCCTTTCGGCAGCTAACCCATAATCTGATTCATCATCCGTAGCTGTTGTTGACAAAACATCTTTGCCTCTCAAGATCCAATATTGTTGATGGACGAAATTAGATAGCAGATTTACGCCCGGATGTTGGTACTGCAAATATATGTTCTGAATGATGGCAGTGGCAATTTCGAATTTTTTAGATACAATTATGGGGTGTTTGGTATAGGGCAATATAGAGTTCTGAAGACGCCCACCAACTTGTATGATTCCTTCTTGATCCAGAAATGGGTTTAGTGACTTCACTTTGCATTTTACTGCTATCGACTTATTATTCTGGAAACAATGATATTCTTCAGCGAAGTCGAGACGCTGGAAATTACTAGTTATGCATTGGATTGCTATTTTCCAATTACTGTTATTGCTTATGAATCACAGCTAAAAAGTATTGATCAGTCAGTGAATTTTAGTATCCTTTGAAGGCTATCTATAATCTACCCAAGCACACAAGTAGAGTATACCCCCTGTGCATTGCATAGCTTCATATCACTCTGTACTATGACAAGAACGATGGGTCGACATATGAATTCTACAGTGGGTCAAAGTTGTGTTAATTAATATCACCGATCGTAAATTCTCTTTTTGCATTTTGCCCCTACTGCGATTCGAGCCTGGTATACCTTTCATTCTCAGCGCCGCAGCTCTGACCACTGCGCCACTTGTAAAAACAACAACCTTTTTACACTTCGGTAAAAAGGTAATTTGACGGATGCTTCTTGGTATTCAGTCTTATCTTCGTTAGAGGTATTACGGATATTTTTTATAAAAATTTAAAATTTTTTACTTTTATTACCCCTGAAGTTCGCTTCGATTGGAACTCAATGTAATGATTCTTAAAACCTTCATCAGTCTTAAATTACCTTGCCATTGTCAGCAGTTTTGACAATACTAAGTAGTATTCTGAGCTCAAACCGGCCATTCTTTGTCCGTTGTTGACTTAAACCGTTATTCGCAAGTCGCTTCATCAGCAGACAATTGGATTGCGTTGTTTTCTGGAAACTGTTCTATTTTCCAAAAGCACTTTAGTGTCGTATCAATATCGACAATTGTAGCAAACGACTCGATAAGGATTTAACATGCCACCCTTAAACCACCCTCATGTTACCTTTCTTAGCAAACACAATGTTTGCCACCAACAGTAAGTAGAGAAGTTGATAAGGCCTAGAAAAGTTAGGATCGGCAAACTTGAGTAGCATTAATATTAGGGACATCAAATGGTAGTGCCGGGATTGATAACGTAATTTTCAGTATTTTAGTAATGTACGTACGAAGAATTGCGTCGAGGTTAAATCTGTGGGTGTAACCAGCAAATGTATGCTTCCGTGAGCTTTACTGAAAGTGCTTTGCCCAATGGCTGCAATTGTATACAATTGCGGTGAACTACACAGTTCAATGAAATGTTCTGATTAACATCGCAGAAACATTTTTGGTCGCATGGGTGTTTGTTGTCATACCCCAATAGGTTAAGCTCTTCTGAATTAAACTTGTCTTATTCATCTCCGAATGTTCGTTAAACATTCAAAAAATCGTCTATCGTCGATTCTGCCTGGTCGCTCAAGACCTTCAAGCCTAGTACCACTTCATCAGAGTTGCCATGCATCTTTCGTATATTTTCTGAATACTAGGCTGCTCCGTGAATCACCGTAATGCAACACTAATCAACTTTAATGCAGTTCACTTCGGTTACCTTAAATTGCTTCACAAGAGACTAAAGGACGTGGTTTGTTCTTTAGTGTAATGTATGCGTGTTTTAATTGTAAACGCAGCATTAATAGAAAGACCTTAACATGTGAACGTAGCTTAAGTAAAAATTGTAACTACGTTTACGTATAAAAGAATAAATAAACCAAAAAAACCAACTTATAGATATATAAGGGGAATGGCATATGTTTACCATAGTATTTACGTGATACAAGATCAATTCGTTAATTGTTCGTTAAATAATATTTTAGGAACAGTCAACAGATGGCATTCTAATAGTTTTGACGACAAATTAACGAAGGCGCTTTTTGTTTTCTTTTTTCTGTATATAATATCGCCATATTGTTTTTTTGTGAATCATCACAGCATCTTTTTTTAAATCAGATTTTTTATTTAATAACATAATTAATATCGTGTAAATTTTTATTTAATAATTAAAAGTTTGAGTTTATATTATTATCAATATATATGAATATATTTATATGTGACTTTCAAATCCTGTAACTTTTGGTTTGACCTGTGACTTGGATAAAATTTTTATCAATTTTAAAGCGTTTATTTTTTAATTAAAACTAAATAAATAATAATTTTGGTGTGTGCTACAAAACTATTTTTAAAATGCCCCGATCGTGTTTTAATTGTTCAGCGAAGACTGGTTTACATAAAGGCGAGATCAAAGTTCAATTTCTTCGTCTATTCATTCATTCAATTTTCTTCGTTCATTCAGTAATTTTATTTTGACGATTCAAACTTCTAGTGAAATTTCAGAACGAATATCGAAACGATTTGGTTTCCATCTTGTTTAAAATTGAAATCTTTTGACATCATTCATATTTGTGGTTAAACATATTGTGATTTGCGATTTTTTGTCAAAATTTGGTATAACTTTTACACAACTAACCATGACTCTGGGTTGAATAAACTATTAAGCGTCAGTTGGGTACATTTAAATATCACCAAATAAAATTATAGGGTGATAGAAAATAGTAAACCTATTTTTCGGAAACCCTAGGCAAATACCATATGCTTTTAAGGAGAACGTCGATGGGGACTTGGATCGATTATTAAGGTTAGGAGTAATTACACCAGTGCCTACAAGCGATTGGGGTACACCACCATTTCCCGTGTTGAAGGAAAATGGAGGCATTAGAATTTGTACCGATTATAAGGTTACGCTAAATAGTTCGTTAATTGACGATCCAATACCTTTAATTGAGGAAATTTTCAATAAGTTGCAAGGCGGTAAACAATTTTCAAAGCTCGACATAGAGTCAGCATACAATCAATTTGAGCTAGAGGAAGAATCTCGCAAATTAGTGGCTTAGAGCACTCATCGCGGAGTTTTTCTAGTCAATCGTATGCCATATGGGATCTAGCCTGTTACTGGAATTTTCCAGAAATAGTTGGAAAAGCTATTGTTAGGAATTCCAGGAGTAGTTAATTTTTATGACAATATTGTTGTCACGGGTAGAACTACCATAGAACATTTGGAGAATTTGAAAATTACATTTCAAAGATTGTCAGACGCAGGGTTAAAACTTCGTTAAGACAAGTGGAAATTTTTTAAAGATGAAATTAAATACTTGGGACATAAAGTAACAAAACACGGTTTGTCGAAGTCGTCGGAATGTATTGATGCAATAATCAATGCCCTAAAACCGTTTTAATGTCACGGAAGTGACATGTAGATTGGTAAACTATTACACCAAGTTTTTATAATCCAAGTTTGGCCATCGTGGTAGCCACTGATGCTTCAAATTATGGAATATCAGGAGTAATTTCCCATATTGCTACTGATGGATCGGAACAGCCAATAGCGTTCTGTAGTAGAACTTTGTCAAAACCGGAGAAAAATTATAGTGTAATAGAAAAAGAGAAACTCGCAATACTTTTTGCAATATTCAAATTCTATCAATATCTAGTAGGGAGAAAATTCGTAATAAGGACAGACCACAAAACTTTATTAGGGTTATTTGGCGAAACTAAAGGATTTTCACAAATGGCAGCCAGCCGAATTCAGCGCTGGGCGGTAAATTTATCAGCATTCGACTATAAATTAGTTTATGTTAAAGGAACAGATAATATAGCAGATGCTTTATCGAGATTACCATTACGAACCTCGGATTATACTAGTGAAAAATTGTACTTAAATTGTATTCTGGATAAGGACATTGCATAAGACGAGAATCTCGTGAGGTTGGAAACTTCCAAAGTCGAAATGTTAGTAGTAGTTTTCGATGCGGTTAAAAATAGTAATTTTTATGCCTTCCAAATTTTCAAACCTTTTCAGAGTCGAGAAGCAGAATTAACAATTGAGTCTTGTTATGTGGGGACACAGAATTATTGCAGAATTATCACTGCGAAATATCATGGTAAACAGCGTTCATGCTTCACATTTTGGAATTGTCAAGAGTAAGTCTATTGCAAGATTTTATATGTAGTGGCCAGGAACGGACAAAGATTTAGAAAATCTAATCAAAGAGTGTAGATATTGTCTAAAAATATGTCCAGACCCGGAGAAAACCAAACTAGTTCCTTGGCCAAAACCGAATAAAATTTAGTCTCGGAGTTATTAGTTATTAGTTTCGGATTGTGGAACACAATTTCAGTAAAGTATCTTCGCAAGATTTGTAAAGTTAAACAGTATCAAATATATCTCAAGTCCACCGGGACCCCCAGCTACAAACGGTGCAGCTGAGAATTCAGTTAAAACTTTTAAAAAGACATTTTGTGCTGCATTAGATCAAGTGCAAACTGAAAATTTAAATAGTTTGTGTTTAGACGCCATAATTCAGAAGAATCTTTTTGATTACCGAATAGCGGAACATTGTTCGACAGAGACGTAGAGTTATTTTCGATGTAGAGGGGGAAGACATGATTAGGGACTACAGATATCCGAACAAGAAAAGTTGGATGGCTGCTTAAATAGTACAGGTATTAGAGTTTCGAACTTATTTGTGCGAACTGAAATCGGGAAGGAGAATAAAACGACATACCGATCAAATAATTAAAGGTGGTACAACCATTAGCACCCAGAGAAACAGTTGACAATGCGAACAGTTACGACATAATTAGGTTAAAACTATCCGAAAATAACGGTTGTAAAAATAATATTGTATACAAAAATCATAATCCAGAAGTATCAAATGAAATAAATGTTTCAGGTAGTTCTGATGATGATTTTTGGGTTTTACAGAATTGTTTGCAACACCCAAAAGTTAAATTTATAAATCAAAATAAAACAAAATAACCCCGCAGTTTCTTTTTAAACATCGAACAAAGGTGAAAAAAGTTAGTGCTTAACGGGAATGAAAAGGTTCTGTCATACTGTTCAAAGCGACATACGCCTCCACGCAGCAGCGATTTAAACAGGTTAAATGACGACGGCGTGAGAATGCATATAATCTCAACCTAGCTTACAAAAATTAGTGACCTTCACTCTAATCTTGCACCGAACAAAAGAATACAAATAGTGTATAGTTGGGGGTCTGGAAATATTGATTTGAAGCTGATAACTTCACATCTTTCTCGTTATTCGAACGTTGAAATATCTGTGTGTGGTCAAACATACAAATATGTCCATAAAGGTACACCCCAAAATATTCACCTCATCATTTCACCATATCTTAGTAAAATATCACTTAATCATTTTGATAAGCATGTTGCCCCTTTATATATACACACACGGCCATAGAAATTTCTATACTTTGTAATTTCAATTACGAGTACCAACATTCTTGATACGCGGTTAAATAAAATAAAAACGGAATGCCGAGCTCTGTGATGTGACAGAAATGATTATCCATTAATCCGCCTATTTTTAATTTAAAGTTTTGTGTGGTACAACAACAACAACAAGAAATTTGTATAATCGTTACAAATTTTCTTACCTTATATGTGCGCGCGCGATGACCATTTATGTTCTTTGTATGTAAGATCTTGAACAAAAAACCAATTAAAATGATAATGTGTAAGATTTCTCACTTTGGATGTAAACTATTTCCTTTAATTAAAAAAAAAAAAAAAAAAAAAAAAAAAACAACAGAATAAAATTAATCAAAATCGATTTAATTTTTTAATCATAAATTGTAAAATTAATTTGTTTTTGTTTAAGAAGAAAAAAAGTTTGGATCATGATTTAAGATTGGATACATATAGGAAGGTGGAAAAGATTTTATTGATTTTTAATTACTTTACTCACTAACATGTAACTAGCATTACTCTAAGCAAAGACGGCTTTGTTGGTAGAACCGCTTAGCAAATTTGTACACGAAAAGAAATTTGTTTCATTTGTTTCGCTTCATTTGTTTAAGAAAATGTAATACATCATAGATTTAGATCCAGTTCTATCAGTTCTAAGCAATTGACAAATGGATCTATAATTTCATAGATGTCCTAATCTAAAAATATTGCAAATTTGTGGGCTAATACACCTTGCATAATATTTTGGCTGCAAAACAAGTTGTGCAAATGTATTGATATTTTATTTATGTTGGTGTTAAGAGGTTTTGATATGGGCGTAGAGTCTGACTGTCACCTCCACGTAGAGGAAAATTATAGATTACATATTTAATTGAATAATATCCTTGCAGTGTGCCCTGGACAGCTATGTCAGCTAAACGGTCAGTATAGCTATAGAAACATGGTAAACTTCTGGCGTAGTAGGCACCTAGTTGACGAACGACAACGGTATAATAAAATAAAATCCAGGAAGCGTCCGTCTTACAATGAGCGGCTTCTCGGTCTGCGTCTGCACCGAATCGGTCGGCAATATTTAAAGTCTGGCCGTAGATAAAAAGGCTATGGGAAGGACACCCTTAAAATAAACCCGCAATGAATAAAACATCAGGAAATAATACCCCAGGTGGCAGACCTGCACTGCAGGAAAATCCACCCTCTACGGAGGTTAACCCTATTGATTCTGGGGAAGGTCAATCATTGCAAAACAAGCATGACATCATTGGCTCAGACAATTTTATGACTGGAAGTACTAGTGAAAACCCATTCAGAATGGGAAAGTTAATAATGAGATCTTCTATAAGGCCACAAAGCATCTCAGTGGAAAATTTAGCAAAAAGTAATGATCCTCGGCAGATGAGTTATAGTAGTTCTCAACAAATATCTGGGAGTGATTCAAATGATAAAATAATCCAAACATTACAAGCTGAATTAAAGCAAGCACGAAATGAGATCTAAAAATTAAAACTGATGATAGAACAGAGTCAGCCACAAAATGATGATTATACCATACCTGATTCGAGCGAAGAAGAAGACATAGTAGCACAAGAAACAGCATGGCTACTACCAAAATCCAAAAAAAGGAAGCGTTTATAAAAAAAAGGTAATCAAGCAGGTACTGCATCAGACAAAATGGATAACCATCTAAATCCAAAAACAAAATCTCAGCATGAAAAAAATAACACACCAGGAAAGCATACAACTTTTCAAAAAACCAAAGAACCTAAAAAAAGCAAACAAAATCCTCCCCCCGTAATACTTAGCCATGTGACAAACTATTCAGTCATTAACAAGTCATTACAGGATAACAGCATCAATTTTCAAGCTAGAATGATGAACAACAATCAACTGAAAATAAATGTAGGCACCGATACAGATTATAGAAATCTAACAGAATATTTAAACGGTTTGCAGCAACAGTGGCATTCATAGAAAATAAGCATACGCGACCGATAAAGGTTATGGTTAGACATTTACACCAATCATGCAACCCAGAAGACATTAAAAGTGAACTGTGTGAATGGGGTTTAAAAAATCCTTGATGTCGTCAATAAAATTAAAAAGTCTAAGAAAGGGGATGAAGATATACGAATTCCTCTTCCATTATTCATGCTAACCTTCAATAACAAAGAAGATATTAGAAAAATTTACGGAATAAGACATATGTGCCATATGGGAGTAAAGATCGAGACGGTTAGAAGTAATCATATAATTCCGCAATGTAAACGTTGTCAACAATATGGCCACACTCAAAAGTTCTGCCAACACAAACCTAGATGTGTAAAATGTGCTGAGAAACATTTAACTATTGCTTGTGAGAAACCCAGGACCACCACAGCAAAGTGTTCAAACTGTGCACAGGCCTACCCTGCAAGCTACCGAGAATGTCTGGTAGTGAAAGAACTACAAAAAAGAAGAAATAATCAAAATAAACCAATGAGTTTACAAAAGAGTCAACCAATAGAATCCTTTAGTCAACATGTCAGGGGTGGTACATCTTATGCTCAGGTGAAAGGCTAGGAGTGGTATATTTTCCACCTAGATACAACCTAAAGAAATCAAACTACTTGAATATCCTACAACATCTCAACGGGAGATTTATATTAGGAGGTGATTTTAATGCAAAACATGTTGACTTTTGATCTAGGCTTACAAAAACCAAAGGTAACGAACTCAAAAATGCAATAAATGGAATGAGATGTAACATACATTCCACTGGCAAGCCGACATATTGGCCTACGGACGCAGTTAAAACTCCTGATCTACTGGATTTCTTTATATCAAATAAGTTTCATCAAATTTTATTGAAGTAGAGGATAATTCAGATACCATAAGCGACAAGATGATTAGGAAGGAAACAAGACCAACTTTTGTCAATAAAACAACTGACTGGGTTAGCATCAGATCTGAATTAGAAAGCAATATTAAATTGAAAACTTCACAAATATCATTCAATTAGCCGCGTGGAATAACACTAAAAAAACAGCATCCAAAACTACTGGTAAAAGCTACCCAAGAGAAATTAGGAACCTGGTCTTAGAAAAAAGGAAAGCTAGGAAAAAATGGTAACAAAGGAGGATTCCATCTGACAAGACGATCCTAAATAACAAATCACAGCAGCTTAAGCGAAAAATTTAGAAGCTAAATGAAAATTCGTTTTCTTCGTTTCTTGGAAAGCCGTCAAGCTGATGAAAATACTGACTACTCATTATGGAAGACAACCAAAAGAATGAAAACTCCAATCATGCAGATCCCTCTTATCAAGCGAAGTGATGGCTCATGGGCCAGGGATAACAAATCAAAAACTGAAGTGTTTGCTGATCACCTGGCTGGTATTTTCCAACCGATTGCGACCGAATCGGATATTATAATCGAAAATGGAAGCAACGACTATGGGGGCAGAATCCTACTAATAACCCAGAAAGAAGTTAATAGGGAAATAAAATTCAATCTGAAGACCGGAAAGGCTCCTGGATATGATATTTTAACAGAAGAAATTCTAAAGCAACTACCAAAGAAAGCTATTGTTCAACTAACCCATTTGTTCAATGCTGTTATTAGATTACGGCTTGTTCTTTCTGCCTGAAAAGTCTTGCCGACGTTATTATGCTACCAAAACCAGGTAAATTGCCAAATGAAGTTCAATCATATCGTCAGATATCCCTCCTTCCTATCATCTCAAAGCTAATGGAGAGTCTTCTTCTGAGAAGAATGACACCAATAATAGAAAGTAGAAACCTAATACCGGATCACCAATTTGGATTCAGATGTAAACATTCAACAATTGACCAGGTCCACAAATTACCGACATTATAGAAAAGGCGTTAGAAGATAAACAAATTTGTTCTACCTTATTTCTGGACGTGGCAGCAGCTTTCGATAAGGTAGCTAAAAGTTATGCTTCCGGGACCATATGTTGACCTTCTGGAGTCTTACTTAACTGAAAAACTTTTCAGAGTAAGACAAGAAGATGAGTATTCTGAACTGAGAGAGGTAAGGGCAGCAATCCCACGAGGCAGTGTTCTGGGCCCACTCCTATATCTACTTTATACAAGTGATATACCATAGTCCGATCATGTAAGCATAGCAACGTTTGGTGACGACACCGCTATACTTCCAACAGCGCAAACTGTCGAAGAGGCGGCGAATAAACTCCAATATGCAATTGAAGAAATTCACCAGTGGACCAAGCGATGGCAAATCTAACTTAATGAATTGAAATTTGCGCATGTCAACTTTACGACCAAACTATTGGTTAATCCGCCGCCAATCAGCATAAACGATGTCATAGAACCTTACGAAAACTCCGCCAAATACTTGGGTATGACACTGGACGTTAAGCTCAAATGGAAAGAGAATGTGAAGAAGAAAAGAAAGGAGCTTGATCTTAAATATAGACAATTGTACTGACAATTGTACATTCGTAATAAGGATTTGCATCGATATTTGGAGATACCGGATGTAAAACACAAAATAAAAAGATTTGCAACGAAGCATGAATCGAGCTGACATTCGGCTACTGGATAATGAACATTTGGTTAGAAGACTAAAGAGAACCAAACCCTTCAAGCTCGTCAGTATGTGAGCAGCTACCTATTAACGAACAGGCATTGGAGCATCGCTGGATCAAAAGTGACCTCATTATAGTTTAGTTTTTAAGAAATCAGATGTAAATTGAACAAATCACGCGTAATTCCCAAAAGAGTCCTTACACTGGCGCCCAATGTGGGACTCGAAACATATAAATTTCAATATGAACATAAAAGTTCCATACAGCAATCTTATGAGACAAGAATATGTCCTATTGCCATAAAAAACGGACAACCGAGATTTGACGAAGTAAATTGCCTTACTTCGGATCAGAGACAAAAGGTCAATGACTTATTCAGTAAATATGGAGAGGGTTTCACAATGTTTGTAGGACCAATATCAGTTCCATCTTATTCTATGTTTAAAGAAAGACGTGAGATACTTAAGTTGGAATTAAGAAAAAGGTCAATAAAAAAGACGACATCGTAGAAGAATGTGACTTCTTGGGCAGCATCGGTCGTTAAAATTAAATTCTTGTACTACATCCGATAAATATCCTATGCCGCGGATAGACGAAATACTTCATCTCGCTAAGAAAACATTGTATTTGAAGTTCCATTACGATTACAAGATCGTGATAAAACCGCATCCATATCGCCGTTTGGCTTATATCGATTTAAAAGAATGCCTTTTGGGCTTAAAAATGCCCCGGCAACTTTCCAAAGGTTAATCGATCGATTTAGAGCGGGCCTTCCAAATATAATAATATTTGCATATCTCGATGATCTACTACTTCTCTCCGAAACGTTTGAAGAACATTTAATTGATCTTAAGCTAGTCTTCAAACGCCTCAATTAATTTAATTTAAGGACTAATAGGAGCAAGTGTATGTTTTTCCGGAACCATATCAAATTTTTGGGACATATTATAACACAAAATGGTATTAAAACCAATCTCGAGAACATTGAAGGCCTTTCAAAAATGGAGGAACCTAGACTTCTCAAAATATTCTTACAAACTTGTTCATGGTACCGGAAGTTTGTACCCAAGTTTTTGGCTAAAGCTCGTCATTTAAGCGATTTAACAAAGAAAAAATCTAAATGGAAATGGAGTACTATTCATAAAACCGCTTATACATATACATTGCTCACTATGCCCTAGAGGGAGCAACTATGCCCTAGGGAGAGTCCTCTTACAGGTTGAAGGAGTCGATGAGCGTCCGATTGAGTATGCTAGCAGGTTACTTACTCCAACAGAGCGGAATTATGTACCACTGAAAGAGAAGCACTGGCTGTTGTATGGGCTTTAAATATATTTCGGGGTTATTTAGATAGAGCTGAGGTCATGGTTGGAACAGATCACCAAGCACTTAAGTGGCTTATGAGTTTACAAACACCTACGGGAAGACTTGCTCGATGGGCCCTTCTCGTACAATCGTAAAATCGTACAATCTTTAAAGTAGACCTCCCTAACAATCGTCTCCATAATATGCAACAAGCTCAAATTGAGGATGATCATTTAGTAAAATTCATAAAGTGCTTTGAAATTCCAGATCTTGCTAATTGGACAAATCGGGGTTGCCTTATAGAATCCGGTATACTCTATCGTTTTGTTCCCGATGAAGAAAGTGAACAGCCTCAATTAGTAGTTCCGGAAAAGTCCCGAAACGAAATCTTGAAGGCTTTTCATTATTCTCCTACAGCAGGACACTACGGTGTTGAGAGAACCATTGCAAAAATATGCAATAAATATTATTGGTCGAGAATGCGCAGATATATTATGGAATACATCAAAGTATGTGTAGATTGCCAAAAATATAATGTAACAAATTTGAAACCAGCAGGATTGCTCAAAATTCCTGTATTAGAACAGAAATTTGAGGTCCTTGCAATCGATTCATTTGGGTCATTAGTCGAATCCGCAAATGAATACAAATAGATTTTTGTATTCGAAGATACAGCAACCAGATGGGTTGAACTGTACCTCTTGATGCAAAAAACCGCTGATATTTGTTCTAAGATTCTGATAAACGAATTTTTCCTTCGAATTGGACTGCGAAGATAGTGTGATATCTGATAATGGCGTTCAGTTTGTAAGTGCAGCCATGCAACATGTTTCATGTTGCTTCGGGATAAAACCAACATTAAGACCACTGTATCATCCAGCTGCAAATTCAATTGAAAGGAATAGAGATCTTAAAATCCAATTAGTCATCCAATTTAGTTAAAGAAGATCACCGATCGTGAGTTGACTTCCTACCGTCTATCCGCGTCGCAATGAACTCCTCCAGATGCGAATCTACTGGATGAACGCCTGCATATTTAACTTTCGGGTGAGACCTTCGTAATATTATGGATATTAATCATGATTTCAGAGTGGTAGTACAAAATTAAAAGTTTGTGCCTCAAATCACCCCATATTTCTTACAAATAAATGATGTAATGAAAAGGGTAAGAGAAGTCTTAGAACAGAAACAGGATCATAGGAAAATGTATCTCTAGTTCCACATACAAAATTAAAAGTATATGGACTCACAATTTGTAGGTACATATCACGTATCACAACTTTCATCATATATCGGTTCAAAAGATGATACCCCACTACATCCAATTCTATCTCGTGGTAGACTTGATCGAACTGATTTATTTATATCGATTGAAGTCTTCATTTGTCATTTAATAAGGATAATCGAGGATTCAATTAAGGGATACAATGAAAAATAGATTATTGGCTCTAATGCTTGACAAAGCAGGTTACTTGGAATATATTAGGTTGTTTATTGTATAGGTATAGGCATAAGCTTAAGTCTTAAACTACGTTAGACTAATTTTCCTCTTTGTCATTTATAAATTACAAGTTTTGAGAATTTTTTGCAGTCCATACGGGATAGACCACGAATCAATGAGTCAGAGACCAAATGTATGAACTTTGGGCTGGAAGATAAACTCTGGATGAAAAGGTTCTACCTTGATTCTGTTATTTATGGTAATCCAAGAAATAAAGCATTTAAAAAGTTTCGTGTATAGTGAAGTGCCTGTAATGGCCTTAAATTCTAAATATTATTATTACAATTTAAATTTTAAAATTTTCTTTGCATTTTCTTTGTCCGTATATCTGTACAATTTAACGATATGCATTTTAAATCTTCGATGCTATGTAACGATAATTCAAATTTAATGATCCATTGAAACATCGCATTAAACCATAGAAACATAAAAATTATAAAAAAAATTTCATAAATTTCCAGTAACAAATTTAATTACCATGATTCAATTTGATAAATTTTCTAGGTACGCCTACCATAATCCAAACGATAAATAAAAATCATAATCAAAACCTCTTCTGTAAAACTGGTAGTTTTAAGACGTATGGTGTCCGTGTGTGTGTGTGTGTGTCTATTCAAATATAAAATTTAACGATATTTTGCACAAAAGTTGTAGATTTTGTGTAAAGCTAATGGGTAAACGAGCAATAGGTACGTACATGTTAAGAAAATGATAATTACGTTAAATTGCAATATAAATAGTAACTTACCGAAACGGTTAAGGTTGACCTACGGAAAGATCACTGATCACATCATTCATATTCGCGTATCTAATAAGTTGGTAAAGTAAAGCAAAGTAAATTAAAAAAAAAAAAAAAAAAAACTAAAAACATAAACTAGATGTTGATGATCATATTATAGCTTCTTGAAGAAATTAAAATTATAAGCAACAACAATAGCGCGAAAAAAGAACATAAACTTGCATGCTAATTTTTTATGTTGTTGCTGTTTTGTAGTTTATGATTTCAATTTAATTACAAAAAATTCATAATTACTAATTTTGTTTTGGTTATAGTTTTTATTTATTTGCTGTGCACTATAATTATTAATTAATTAATTTAGAATTTATTATTCGAGATATATGTTTTATATTATGGTGTTGTTGCTATTTTATGAACATATTTTATGCGGATGATATTTGAGTTCATCAGACATAGTTCTGTTGTTTATAGACATATTCCATCAATATGAGATATGTATGTGGGTACCAAGTCTTGTGTAAAATATATAATTAGATTGCATGCAAAATTCTTGAATGCATCCCTTTTTGAATTATAGACGTGTCTAACGGTTCCAAGTGTTAGATATGCGCTACAGTGTGTAAATTTGAATTAAAACATGCACAGTTACAACAGTTAATACAGCTATATGCATAGGAACTCAATAAGAAGACATCAATGGCATAGTTAAACCTAATATGTAATTATTTGCATTGAAGTATGTACCTATATGCTCTTGACCCTTCTTCATTGGATTATCTAAACAAACAACACGCGTTTCTCTCGTCAGTCGTCTAAATATATTAACAAAGTCTTAACCATCATGAATTATTAAATGTTATATGTTGCGAGCAACTTTCGATAGTGTTCATTAGGTTTACATATTCAGCAGACAATTAGGCAATTAAGCCCACAAATTTATGAATTTTCATGATAGTAGAATAAAACACGAATTAGTGATCCAATTTTGATGACTGATACCTTTATCAAAAGCTATAATTCTACTTTAACTAGGGCATTCAGCCATTTTTGAAATGAAACCGTTTTGCGCCCGTTACGCAAGTTTGGCATGGGTTGTCGGTCAAAAAACCAAAATATTGAAACTCATCAGAAAAAATTAGCTGCCATTCGCGCGAAAAACTACCGAGATAGAAATTCTGCACGTAAAATTCATCAAATTGCAGACCACAATTCGCAAGCACCTGAATTTGCAAGCAGATATGTAACACGAACCAAAAAAAATATGCATTCCTCGCAAATAGCAGGGCCCTCACATAGACAAGTGCCATTTGTCCAAGGAAATTCATTCCATGGTTCACAGATAGCGGGTCTATCTACAAAATAAATTCCTATACTTCCTAGGGTAGAGTGTCATGGTAATTATAGAATTGAAGCATCGGCCATACCAATTTCTAATGCTGAAATTAAAAGGGTAGAAAATGAAAGGGCAGATATGACTTCTACAGACAACGATTATGAAGACCATGATCAGCAATTTTATTATGATAATGTTGAAAATAATGATAGTGAAGACGGAGAAAACGACATAAGCAATATTCAGTTGGAAGAGTATCAACCATCAATGCAGGGTAATGTTTATATGTTGTACAATCAACATATTTATGCACATAAAGAGTTTTTAAATAAATTTATCAATAACCCATTTCCACAATTATCGATTTATAATGGCTTCAAATCTCCAGAATATCCGGATGATTTACGTCCATTAGATTTGGTTACCGAACGATTAATATCCCCCCGTTTTCCGTTTATGCAAATAAAACGTCTTTGACATATCAATGGCCAGTATGGAATTTAATTGGCATGACATTAACTCCTTCTCTAAATTCTCTGAAGTGTTCTAGATATATGCCAGGGAATACCCTGGCATAAATCTAGAACACTTCAGAGAATTTAGAGAAGGAGTTAATGTCACGCCTTTTATGATGGCAACGACTGAATTAAGAAGATCAGATAGATGTGGCGTAACTCCATATCACATATTATATATGTCAATGAAAATAATGAGAATCAGAGTCAGAGACTCTCTTACCTTTAAACATGTAGGGAAGAATGCTAAGATTACTAAGGAACAGATAGAATCAAAAGCTTACATTCAAGGAGGTATCGAAAGTAACCTAGTTTTTTTAAGACATATACCAAATTCAGCTTGGTATTGGTCTGAAAAAAATGTTTGGCCATTAAGAGAAACTAACGCTATTCTTTACGATTAGCGCAAATGAGATTGGATGGCCAAATTTATTCCAATTAATTGACAAATTACGGAACAAGATAGTAATTTCAAAAAAAGAAGCCGAACAATTAGAATACTTGCACAAGAGTACTCTAATTAATAAAGACGCTGCAACATGTTCACTGTACTTCAACAAATAAGTTAATGTTATTATGAATATATTACAATCAAAAAGATTCAGCCCATTCAAGAAATATAGAATTCTACATGACTCCAAGAGAATTGAGTTTCAACATCGAGTAAGCCCACATGCTCACATTATAGGTTGGTGTGATAATGCTACCGATGATCCACTGGGCAAAGACTATCAAGAGGCTATTGATCTGGTTGATGTGCTCATTTCAGTTTCGGCATCATAAGCTTCAGGTAATATTCAATTAAATACTCACAAACACACTTTCACCTTGATGTAATTTTGTACTTAAATAAAACCAAATATTTTAGGGAATAAATACAAGAAGGAAATAGAACGCCACAAGCGGCTAGTATTAAAAACAAAACAAAATAAAAGCTCTCTCACACTTAATAACTCAACACCTTCACTAGAGCCTTATTTTCCAGTACTCAACTCTTTACAAGATTTACTCCCTTTGAACAGAACCTGTGTTTTTCTGCCGTCACTGGTTTGGTGAGGCTGTCTGCTAACATATTGTTTGTGTTGACGTAAATAAATTTGACCACCTTGTCATGAACCTTCTCGCGCAAAAAATGATGACGTACACCTATACATCCTTTGTTCTGGGTGAAAATGCAGACTTCTCCGTTAGTTGGATCGCTCTTTTGCCGTCGCAGTGTATGATGGTTGAACATTTATTTTCACCTAGCACTCCTGACATATACCCCGCCACCAAATAGTCTCTTGGGTTGCTAAATACATAGCCAAGTATTCGGACTCTGTTGTAGATAAAGCAACTGTTGGTTACTTCTTTGACGCCCATGAAATTGCTCCACCTCTCAGTTTGAATACATAGCCTGTTGTCGAAAGTCGATCTACTGAATCACCTCCCCAATCTGAATTGCAATAGCCTTGTACTACTTCATTTCCATTTTTTTGAATAAGTCAGTTTCATCTCGATTGTTCCTTTCAAATATCGCATGATCTGCTTTACTGCCAACCAATAAGCAAACCCTGGATTGTTATTAAATCTGCTGACAGCTCGTACTGCGAACTGTATATCTGGACGTGATACCTGGGCAGCAAACAACAAGCTCCCTACTGCTTCTTGATATGTCACATCCTTCATGGATTCACGATATGACTTATTCTTCGGCGACATTTCTGAATTAAGTTTCTGATTTAGATCAGCGGAACACTTACACTATTACAATCAGCCATTTGGAAACGTTCTAGTATATTTTAAATAAAATGGCTTTGATTTATTGAAATCGTTCCCGTCTTGCGGTCTCGCGTAATTTGCATGCGCGTAATCTGCATGCTTTTGAAGACACAACTTCAATTCAGCTTTCAAAACTTTTTCGTTGGAAAAAATGAGCAAATCGTCAACATATACTGCCACAATCAACATCTTACTACCATCCATTAAATAGTAAATGCATGCATCTTAATTTGAGCATTTCATGACAAAAACCTTCAAGGCAGTGTCCAAACGCTGATTCCATACACGACCGGAGTGCTTGAATCCGTATAACGACTTCTTCAAACAACAAACACGTTGACTTCTATCACTAAACTTTTTAGGTTGAATCATATAGATTTTCTCGCCCAAATCGCCATGAAGGAACGCTGTAATCACATCCATCTGATCGATTTCTAAATCGTATCTCACAACTACCGCAATCAAAAAACGTATCGACGAGTACCGAACTACGGGCGAGGATGTCTCCTCATAGTCAATGCCCTTACGCTGAGCACAGCACTTCACTACCAAATAAGCCTTGTACCGATCTACTCCTCTTTTCCGTTGTACTTGGTCTTGAAAACCCATTTGCTTTGAATTGCTCTACGATCAGGTGGCAAATCTATAAGCGACCACGTTTCGTTTTCGATTAACGAACGATACTCTTCTTCCATAGCTTTTTTCCATTGAGACGCATTTGAGCTTCTCATAGCCTCCTTCACTGACAATGGATCGTTTGATTCTCCGCAAAAGCTTTGAACTCCTTGAAAACATTCAAGGTGTTTGATTTGTTTTTTATAAAATACACGGAAGTCTTGTGGCTAAAATCATCCAAGAAAATATCGCGAGCCGCCAAATGCATCAACTGGCATTGGACCACACAGGTCAGTGTGCACCAGTTTTACTACTCTGGAAGCCCAAGATTTGCTGTCCTTGAACGGATGGCCAGTCTGTTTCCCCTCTATACAAGTTTCACACTTGTCCTGTTGACCTCCGACAAAACTCATCCCGTCCACAAATCAATTTCGTAATCTCATCAAGCTATCGTGACTCACATGTCCTAGACGTCGATGCCATAATTTCCATGAATTCTCAACTTTGACTCTTAAACATGTTTCACTTGTGTCACTTTGAACAGTAATTTCTTGTTTTTGTCAAAAACTTTGTAATCATTTGCACTAAACTTGACAATTAAACCTTTGCCTACTAACTGACAGTAAGTTTGTGCAAAGTCCTGGCACGTATAGAACATCATGAACTCTAGTATTTACTATACGATTATTCACCGTACGTTGGAGTAAAACATTGCCAATCAATTCGGCCTTCAATTTTGATTGATTTGGAATCGTGACCTCCTCTGATTATGGCACTGGTTTGAGATTTTCCATCCAAAGTTGTTCACATGTCATGTGTGCAGAGGCACCAGAGTCTATATACCACTCATTCGATTTAAAATTGCATGCCGTCCAACACGAAAAAACTGACGAACTGAGCCATCTTCGTATTCGGACATTTGTTTTCGAAGTGACCAACTACGCCACATCCAAAACATTTCTCGTCCTTTACTTGTTCCTTCTTCTTCTTATGATTGTTTGACTTTGCTGGCTTCACGTACATGGCTGATGCAGAGACAGAGCCCTCAACTCTATCATCCCAACGAATTTCTTGAAGCAGTTTGGTTTTTATTAAGTCAGCCGTAATTTTTGTGCCAGAATTTTCTATCGCCATAATCATGGGCTTGTACTCATCGCTTAATCCGGCCAACAACATCATGCCAATCCACTCATCGTCTATTTCCATGCCGGTACCTTTTAACTTGTGGGCGGTCAAAATAATTTTGTTGAAGAAAAATTCCATCGTAGCGCAATCCACTAGTCTTGTTGAAACTAGATCACGCAATAATGATACACGACGAAGTAGACCGGAATCTTCAAACGCCACTTTCAGATTGTCCCAAACATCCTTCGCCATATTTGCTTTTTGAATATGTGAAAAATTCCACTGTCCACTAATAAAACAATCGACGCCTTGTCTTTTGAATCTTCAATTTTTTTTCTGGATCACTTTCCTTGCATGTGCCCTCAACATGTCTCCAAAGGTCATTCATTTGAAGATATGCTTGTACAGCAAATTTCCTTGTCCCATAGTAATTTCTTCCACGCAATTTCTCTATGGACGCAAACGTTGCCGCCATTTTAATTTTTTTTTATTAATTTTTTACACAAAAAAAAATAATTACGCTAAACTCGTTAACCACGAAATTTAACAAATTGAACTTTTTTTTTATTATTTATGTGGGTCTGGCTGGGCCCATAACCTGATGTGATTATGTACTTAAATAAAAAGAAATGTAACCCGAATAAAAAAGACAAGCGTCCATACACGAGGTATTTATTTTAGAGAATAAGTATAAGAAGGAAATAGAACGCCACAAGCGGCTAGCATTAAAAACAAAACAAAATAAAGGCTCTCTCACACTTAATAACTCAACACATCTGCTACAAGAAAATCACATCCAATCTTGCGCAAGTATGCAGATTCGAAGCTCCTTTTATGCCATGCACGAAAACCGCTATATTAATTCCAATGGAAGGTACAGACGATAATTTTCTAATTTTAAAAACTAAGTATAAGGAAATCAGAAAAAATTTAGAAAAAGACGACTATACTGATTTTTATCAATTTTATACACAAATAATATTACTTCGGATTAGGAATATTTAAATATTTTACGAGCGGGAATAAAGCAACCACAAGTGTTTAGAAATGAAAAACAAGATATATTAGCGGATATGAAATAATTAACGATCTATGAAGAAAATGTACAAATGATATTACAAAGGAGAAAAGAATTTGAACACAATATGGATATTGAAAAAACTATTCAAATAGGCAGGGAACTTTGCCGAGAAGAAATATCTTGCTATGATGATGAAGTCAGAGGCACATTCCCGGAAGCTAATCCATTTGATGTGGTAAAACATTTGTAATAAAATTAATAAAGGAAATATATAAAAGATTTTCCAAAAGCGATGGCTACTGTAATGCCTACATAATTTGTGATAATGGGGAAGTTTGGAAAGTGTGGCTTATTTTCTAAGATAAGAATCAAAGCACGACCATCGACCCTGGATTTAGTAGATATCTTGAAAAGTTTGATTCTAGAATATTTGTTAGTTATTTTAGTTACCATAAGCCGATTGTGTCTTTTTTGGAAGACGGTACGATTTCTAATGACCAACCATAAAATGACCATGATGAAAGAAAATACTGATAATGACAATATATAGGTGTTTTAAAAGTAAAGTCACTTCTATGTCAATAGTTACCTATATATATATATAATTAAGGAAGAAATATATTGAATAACCGAAAAAAAATGTGTCTGTCCGTGTGTGCATATGGCCAAAGAAGTTTCACTTCCACCGTCTGGTCCGACACAGACCCAGTTTTTTTTTTTTGATTAGAAATCGGCAACATTCTTAATGCTACGCTGAAATGAAACACAAACAATTTTTTTTTTTAAATAATTATTTAAATTTTTAATTTGTTTTTTTTTTTTAAATATATTTTATAATTTTACTTGAAAAAATTATTTAAAATGTATTTTTAGTTTTTTTTTTTTTAATTTCTTTCCAATTTTATATAATATTCATTCCTGACAATCCTATTACAATATTAATTTTTTGTTTGTATTTAAAAAAACACAAAACTAAATACTAGATCATATTTATATACAAAATGTAGTAATATTTAGAATATATGTATAATTTTAAATTTTGAATTAAATTTTATTAATTTAAAAAAAAATTTTCTTACTTTTTATTATCAATAATATTAATTTTTAACGTATTAAAAAAAAAGAAAGAAAAACACGAAGCTGCATTTTCATTTCTTTTCTTTTTTTTTATGAGGTTTTGTAGTTAAAATTTTATTATTCTGTGATTGGCTTAATAGTTTTTTAATTAAATATTTGTATTAATCATTAATTTGTTTGATAAATTACCTTAAAATCTTAATATACTTTGCCTACTTAGCATTTAAAGTCATTTTTTTTTATATTTTACACTTAATTTATATTTACATCTTTTTTGTTAAATTTTATATATTTCTAATTTTAATTTAATCATTCATTTTATCATTATGATGAATAACTTAAAATATTAGATTTATTGTGAGAAAATAAAAATTATATTAATAGTTTGATATGACTAAAAATAAAATGAAATGTTGTTGAATTAAATTAATTAATTCGCATATTTAAGAAAATTAAATTAAAAAAAAAAGTTTCTTCTTTATGTACATAAAAAACGAATATTTGCATTTCATAATCAATAATTTATAAAAAAATAAAACTCTATTTTATTTTTAACTTATTTACAATACATTATAATTTTTTTTTACTATATTAAAATGCATATTATAATGTGAGGTTTCTATTTATGGATGTATGTATTACTAAAAATCAATAAATTAAATTTCATAAAAGTTTAAGTTGCACACAAAAATTCACTTATTAAAAAATGTATATTGGTTTCGTAGTTACAGCAAAAATTTAACAACTTGCACAAAATCTTAATTAAATTAGAAAAAGGAACGAAACTTCAACCCATTATATAAACACTTAGATTTTATTTTATTTCAAATCAGGCAATTATCAATGTACTTATTATATTAATGTAGAATTTAATTATTAAAAAAAAAAAAAAAACTTTAAATAATAAATAAAAATCGTTTTCTTATTATTTATTAGATTTCTTTAGTAAATGATTTTTTTTCTCGTTTTTTTTTATCATGCCTTAATTAACGTGTCAAAAACAACAAGTGTTCGAGTGGTATAAAGTGAAATTAAATAAACTATTTTTTTTTTTTTTGAGGATAAAACTATTATATAAAAACACTATGAGTTGGATGGAGGTGGTGGAGGCCTTCGATCATAATCCCTACTTCTATAATCTAAATATTCACTTCGCTCACTTCGCCAGTCTAATGAACTACCCGGTGGTGCATACCGATCTCGATACCCAGGATTATGTACGTCACCACCAGGGCCGTAATATCCTGAATTTGGAGGTGGTAGAAAATGAGGTTTAGCTGGATAACCTAATTGTGGTGGATAACTACAAATGTAAACCAAATATTAGTAATCTTATTTGATTCCTTTTCTATCTGGACTAATTACCGTCTGTCACGATCACGATCCCGATGATCTCTTTCTCTATGGTAAGATGATTGTGGCATCCGATTATAACCATCGTAACGATCTTTACGATGTTCACTAAAACGTTCACGGCCTCCACTCCAACGATCCATTGATGGATCACCGTATGACGGCCGTGAATCATTGTATGTTGGAATGCGGGAAGGTGTTGTAGGTGCTGTGCCTCTGGGAGGCCCAGTACCACGCATACGTTCACCGCTACTTGTATGTGTATTGTTATATTCCTCCCATTTTTTACGATCATCTTTTTCTCTACTTCTGGAATAAAGGGAACAAGATTTTATTTTTGCACCAAAGTATGGATCAATTCAGAATTCACTTAAACACACACTCACCTATTATCTCTATGTAGTTTTTTATAATTTTCTGGGTCATGCTCTAAATCTTCCAGACGCCGTTTTAATTCATCTTTAGCACTACAACTATCATTACTAATTTCACTAGTTCTATTCAATAAATCTCGATCACGACTATTTATATCACGTTCCTTATGGGACGAATGAGTATACGATGCGGCTGCGGCCACTGACGATGCAGCCGCATGTTTTCGTTCCTTTCGATCTTTACGCTCTTTCTTCGCTTCAACCGTCTCATGAGATTTCATTTCTTTACTGTTATTACTATTTATTTGTTTGCTATTACAATTTGACGTCGATTTATTATCTTTGGTATCGTTTGCCGATGGTTTTTGCTCTTCGCTCCGTTTCAACGCGTGTTTATACAACTTAAATAATTTTTTTGCATCGAATTCCGTAAACTTTGATACAAAATACCATAAATTACTTTTCCATTCTTTCATTTTGTCGGGATCCTTGTATTCGGTTAGACAAATATCGATTTGTTTACCGATACTCAATAAACAAGCTCGCGTGTGACTAACTTGCTCCTCGGCCGACAATGATTGATCGGGATTGTCGAGCGCTTTGAGAGCTTTTTTGACAGGTCGCATTTTTTCTTTACACTCGTTGAATACAGTCGGATCGAGATCGCCGAGTACGTTTAAAGCGCGAGGTTCATTATTCGCCGTGAAATGCATAGGACCCTCCGATGTTTTTCGTTTACTCTTTTTTGGCTCCTTATTTTTCTTGGGTTTTTTACTCGTCAAATCCTTAGACTGTGAATTTTCATCATGTACATGACTAATACTTTTATCATCCGCGGCACTAACCAATTTTTCCTTTTTACTATTCACCACCTTTTTGCTATGTGCATCTTCAGCTGCAGACGAAATATCATTATCTCCAGGTTCACCGCCTTCTTTAATCACAGCCGCTGCTTTTTCTTTCTGCTTTCTAGGTCGTTTCTGTTTCGATACGCCACGTTTTAGTTCTACATTTTTTCGAATAATTTTAAGTAGATATTCGGCTCGTGATTGTAAATGTTTTGCTTGAGGTTTTTTATTAGCATCATTTTGAAGTATTTTATCGGCCAAATTTAGTGATGGATCCATTTTCATAGCCTCCCACGAACCAAATCCATATTGAAAAATACCAACTAAAAGCTTTGAATCATCTTCCACACCCCATTCACAATCGAAATTAGCTGGTCGAGTTTTAATTTCGAGCGCCCATTTCATACGATCCTCTTGTGTGTTGGGAATAATTTCGTCAAGCGGTTGTAATTCATCTTGGCTTTGCATAAGTGTTTTTGCGTTGAACGAGACTCCACCAAATTTAACTGAAAATCCTGCTCGTGCTCCACGTTTTTTAGCCTGTGTCTGATCATTGTCGTTCTCTTTATGTTCATCCAAAAAAGTTATACATCGTTCACGCAGCAGCTCGGCAATTTTTTTAAGTTCGGCCAACGGTTTTTCTTGAAGTTCAGCATCACATGCAATCGCTTCCAGACGTTTTAAAGGTGCTGGAAATTTTTTATACGATTTAATGAATCGTCTTAGCTCCGCGTCTGTGAAATTTGTGAATTTTTCACGAACTGGTGGTCGACCTCTTTTTCGCGGACGATCATCATCACTTCCACCACTATAATCTTCTGACTCGTCTTCCGTGTTCTTTTTTCGTTTTCGTTGACCTTTACCATCGTCATTGTCATCGTTAGCTTGATTTATTTGTTGCAGTGTTTTACGCCGCGGTGGTAAATATAGATCTTCCATTTCCCTTGATTTTTCATGATCTTCAACCGCTCGTCGGAAATTTTCCGGAATAATTTCATCCCAGTCTTTTGTGTCCATTTCGTCTTGATCACCATTCGACGGAGACGCTAAATCATTTTTTTCTTCTTCAAATTTACCAAAACTTGCCACTTTAAATGCGGACAGTAATTCATCGCCCACCATCGCTGGAGCATCGTCTCGAGTTTCAGCTCGCCTTAAAATTTCATCGATATCACATACTAAATCGTCCCCATCGTCAGGTTCATCTTTAAATAATTCCTCGGCGCCAAATTTCAGAATTGCAGAAAGATCATCTTTATTAAACGGTGTCGTATTTGTTGTATGCGTTTTATCCAAAACTGTTCGTCCTGTTGTGTCCATACGTTGAATAACCAAATGATCTAGCACCATTTTTTGTTTGGCCCGCTCTACAATATCTTCTTCGACCGAACGAGCGGTAACAAGTCGATATATATTTACTTGATTCTTTTGACCAATACGATGGGCACGTGCTTGTGCCTGTAAATCATTTTGTGGATTCCAATCCGAGTCAAATATGATTACTGTATCGGCGGTTGCTAAATTAATGCCTAGACCACCAGCTCTTGTCGAGAGTAAAAAACAAAAATCGACTGAACCCTCGGCATTAAAATGATCTAGAGCTTGTTTACGAATTTCGCCTTTTATGCTACCGTCTAATCGTTGGAAAGGGAAATGACGTTTTTGAAGGTATTCCGCCAATATATCGAGCATACGCACCATTTGAGAAAATATTAGAACCCGATGCCCAGTTTCTCGTAACCGCACTAATAACTTATCGAGTAATACTAATTTTCCTGAACCGCGTAGTAAATGCTGTACCACATCTTCCGTGGTAGTCTGTGCCTCATATTCCAAGGGTCGAATTAAAACTGCGTGATTACAACATTTTTTCAATTCAATTACAATATTCAAAAATGTTGACACAGACCCTTTAACCCCTTTTCTTAGGGCATTGAAATTCTTTGTCAGAATCCATTTATAATACTGTTTTTGGATTGAGGTCATTTCAACGCGTAGAATTTGTTCGACTTTTGCCGGTAACGATTTTTCAACATCTTTTTTGACACGCCGCAATATATATGGTTCTAATTGTTTATGGAGTTTTGTATATCCTTTATCAGCCGCATTTCCGTGATCTTTTTCAAAATCTTCCCACGTTTCGAATTTATTTGGCATGATAAAATGAAGCAGTGCCCAAAGTTCTTTTAATGAATTCTGTAGTGGGGTACCGGTGATAAGCAGTCGATGATTCGTGTCAAAATCTTTTAAAGCTTTATACAATAGTGAATCGTCATTTTTGAGACGATGTGCTTCGTCCACAAGAACTGATGCCCACGAGATACATCCTAAAAATGCTTTATCCTTAAGTAAAATTTCGTAAGTCGTTAAAATTGCGTTGAACTTTAATCGTTTTGAATCTTCAAAACACCATTCGTATTGCCGAATTATTTCCCGGGATTGCACATCGCCTAGATATGTAACAATATTCATTTCTGGTGCCCATAGAGCAAATTCACGTTGCCATGCCGTCATTGTCGATAGTGGAACAACGCAAAGATATGGACCATACAGTGATTGTGTTTTGAATAGGGTGTATAGAAAACAAATGGTTTGGATTGTTTTACCCAATCCCATTTCATCCGCAAGTATTACACTATTATCCTTACACCATGTCAACACTAACCAATTTAAACCGTCCATTTGATAGTCACGTAACATTAGACCTCGAACTTCATCGCCTAAAAATTCTGGTTGAGATTTTAAATGATGAAATTTAGGCCGATATTTTAATACTTTACAGTGTTTTGACGGTGTTAGTTTTGAATTTTCGCGATCGTTAAAATGTTGTATTTGTTCGGACCATTTCTTTGCCACAAGACTTGCATCTTCCCACGTCGCATCCATATACGGTAGACTCTCCCATTTACAAAAATAATCAATTCCGCCGTCCGGTTTAACCGTTTGAGCAATTATCCTATCCACATTGTTGTAACTTTTCAACAAATCATTTTGTAATTCCAGCTGACATTCATAATAATCAATGTCTTCGGGACTAGCATGCCTACGCCATATCTCAATTTCACGTTCACGTTTTATATAATTTTCTAATTTTTTGATTCCTTTAACTTTTTGTTCTTTTATCGAGTCTTCACTCTCCCATGTATTATGAATGTGTGACCAACCCTTCCATTTAATTAAAAATTGAATTTCCGTGTTGTCCTTATCATTCTCATCGGTACCTGCATTCGGATCACCATTCTCTTCTACTTCATAAATTGTCGTTTGATTTCCCGTAATGCCACGGCGTCCCCGTCTTCGTCCACATATTCGCTCGATGGTTTCCGATTTATCAGTCTCTTCAGTTATTGGCGATTCTTCATATTCTACTTCAACTAAATCTTCCGAATCAGTTTTCTCATCTTCGCTTGCTTCTTTGTAACTAACCGATGTGGCAGCTGCACGTCGTGAAGCTAATCTGTAAATAAAAATGTTAAGAAAAAAAAAACTTTGTAGCTAAAAATTTTTTATGGTTTGAGTCTATACTAAAAATGTGTCATGTGATGTGTCACGCGAGAAACATTTTTTCGTTTTGCTCGTCATCAAAATTTATTTGTATTTTAATATTTTTGGTCTCATGTCTCTACGTTTCTAGAATGTTCGTTGCTAATATTTTAATACAAGTAAATTGTAAAAGTAGCACGTAAAATTTTACTTTACGAGAAAACCTTCAAAATTAATTATACTGAACTTCCCACTAACCTTTTCTTATCTTCGTCACTTTCACTATCCTCGTCCGACGAGTAATTTGTGCTACGCTTTTTACGATGTTTTCGAGGACGACCCCTTCTTTGTTTACTGGTCGACGAACGTTCAGATCGTTTTGGTGGAACAACTTCTTCTTCACTGTCACTATTCTTATAGCTTCCGCTATCATCGTCTTCTTGTTCGTCCGACGAGCCAGAATCCCAGTTAGCTTTATATTCTTTCTTTTTATAAGGTTTACTTGTTGTTGGTCTACGAACTACCGTCTGTTTTTTAGCTCTTTGTTTGTTTTTTGGAATATCTTCTTCCTGTAAAATAAAACAACGGAATAAATTGAATGAAATTATGTTTCGTGTAATGTAATATACTCACGTCGTAGCTACTCTTTCCTGTTCCATAATCATCATCACCTCCATCATGATTATCATCCGAATCATCATCATCGTCTTCGTTATGATTTGTTCGTAACGCTTCATCATCATAATCTTCATCTGGATCGGTACCATTTTGATTTGTGACACTTTTTTGATGATTACCTTCGTGATTATCACCATTGCCCCCATTTGTATTTACAATATTATGGCTAATTCTCGTCCTAACATTATTATCATCATCGTCATCATCATTTTCAGATGCTGATGAATTTTTCGATTGATCATTATTCTCATCTTGATTATTTGTAGTCGTCGTCGTTGTCTTCACATGTTTTGTTGTATTATTGGATTGATTGAACGACGACGATTTATTATGTGAGCTACCACCTCCTCCTTCATTACTCGAACATGAGCTTGAGGCGGATGATGCTGAACCGGAATCAGAATCTGAATCACTTGTTGTATCACCGCTCGACGAATCATTATCCGAATTATTTTTTTCTTTTTCCTTATTTATATATAGATACAAAATAGAGATTGAGATTCAATTACTAAAATTAAAATTTAATTGTTCGGTTTTGGTTTTAAAATTAAATAAAAAATTAAATTTTATTTTTTTAAATTTAAATGAATTTGTTTTTGATGTGGAGGAAGGGGTGTTAAATTTTAAAAATCAATAAATTTACACGATTCGATCGATCGATTATCTAATCCGCGAAATTGATATTCAATTTGATAGTCTTATGAGTCTAAATACACAATTACATATTAGGTAATCGTTAAAATTATACGAATCTAGTATTTTCTACATTTTTACAATACATACACCATAATGCGGTAATTATTATACAGTGAAACTGGATGGGGGGAAAGTACAACATTTGACATTGATATTGTGCCAATTTCTTTGCCAACAAGTACCAATCGTGTCGTCACTAATCATTGATTGACATAATTTGTTAAGTAATCGATGGAACGTAAGAAATGACGACGAACAACTTGTGATCTGGTCAGCCTTTACCATTGAATTTTGATTTTTGGCACATGGTAAAAAGCTGCATTAATTTTGGAAATAACTTCAAAAGTACTGGACAAGCTTCAGACCCAAAACAGATGGAACAAAATCTTTACGGAATTTAACTGGAAGTGCAACCTAGAATGTTTCTATATTAAGTGCCACTAAATTCTGAAATCTCCGGAAACAATTACAAAATTTTTAAATAATACAAATATTTCTAAATTTTAATTTCTGCGCGATTTCATTAATTCAAATTAAAAAATTCGGTTAAATTCGAATTCTAAACTAATATTCTACTACCTTTAAGGTAGGAGTCTAAATTTAAAAAAATTCAATACATTTGAGTGACTCTAAATTCTGTAATCCCCGGACTAAATTCTAAATTATTAAACTTTTAGTAATTATGCCAAACTTTTATGCACTTTGTTTTCCGCTGGTTTTCATTAATTGTTTATAAAAAAAGAATATCGAATAGCTAATTTTAAAATTTTAAATTCGAATTCTAAAAATTCTGAAACTAAATTTTAAAATTTTTAATAATACAAACATTTCTGAATTCTAATTTTTCCAAGATTTCACTATTCGTTTAGAATTTCAATAATTTAAGTACTATCCAAAAATATAAAATCTACCATATGAATTTGGATAGAATGTAAAATAACTGCAAAAGAGCTGAACAAACTTTAGACCCAAAACAAGTCGAATAAAATTAAAATTCCTTCTATCATTTTAACTGGAAGTGTAAACTAAAAAATATGAGGGCCTCAAATTCTATGGTCCCCTAAAATTTTAAATAATGCAAACATTTTTGAGTTTTACTTCCCATGCAGGGAATTGTTTATGGAAATAGAATTTCAATTAGCCAATTTTAAAAATACAAAATTTAAATTCAAAAAATTCTGAAATACCCGGGAATCAAATTCAAATTTTTAATAATACAAACATTTCTGAATTCTAATTTCTCCAAGATACTATTCGTTTATAAATGTAATTTGGAATAAGTAATTCTAAAAATTCAAAATTCGAATTAAAAAAGTAAATGAAATTCTGAATATCGTTACTATCTTTTAGCAAATAAATTCTAAGTAGGTCAGGCATTTTAGAATTTCAATATTTTAAAAATTTAAGTACATTCATAAAAGTTAAAAACCACAAAGTAGGATATGACGTTAAATTTAACTACAGAACAAACTGGACTTCAGAACCAAAACAGATCGATTAAAATAAAAAATTCTTCCAGCATTTAAACTGGAAGAGAGAACTAAAATATACTAAATTCTGTAATCCTTAGACCGAATTCTATAATTTTAAATAATACTAATTGTTTCAAGAAATAGAATATTGAAGAAATAATTTTAAAAATTTCAAAATCGAATTAAAAAATTGGATAAAATTCTTAAATGCTACTATACAAGAAATTTGTTCAGACATTCTAAAATTTCAATAGTTTATCAACCGCAATCTCCACTATGCGATTGAGGCAGGATGCTAAAAATTAACTGCAGAAGAGCTGGCAAGGTTCCAACCTAAAACAAATGAAATAAAAAACCTTTCCTATTATTTTAAAATAGCCCTGAATCCCGAATAGCTAATTTTAAAAATTGGAAATATAAAATAATACCTTACTACCTTTTAACTAGGAGTCTAAACTAAAACAGTTGAACAAGACAGAAGTGTAAGCAGTAAATACGGCAGAAATTTCTTAAGAAATACTAGTAAATTCAAAGAATTTTGAGCAACTCCCGGAAACAATCATTCTGAATACAAAATTCAAGTCTGAAGAGAGTTTAGACGACGCAGTTCCTAAAATATTCTTATAATCTGCCGAGTATACTTCGAGAATGTTCACTTCTATATATTAAGCAAAAAATATTGAGCAAATCGATAAAATTGCCATCTAAAATCGAAATTTCCCACCGAATTTCAAATGTTCTTTTAATTAAAACAAAACACTTAAGTACATCAAAACATTTTAAGTTTAGAATAATTAAATTTAGAAAATTAAAAATAAATTGAGCAATGAGCTGATAATCCTCCGTGATTTTAGCCATTTACAGAACTTTTTTTGTTAAAATCCTCAACTGAAACTGAATTTATTTATATAAGTCGACATTAATTCAAGTGCCATTCCTGGGTTCATACAATACTAGGATTTGGCTGTGAGTATAATTATAGGATGGAACATCCTTAGAATACAGGATATACTATAAATCTTGTTTACTATTTGTTGACAGCCGATATGATGAGCCCCAAATTCTGGATTACTCTTCAATAAAATGATTTATATACTTAAGCACGAAATAAACTGGAAGTTGATAAACCTCGTACGTAATGGTTCTTGTCATAATGGCCATTGACAAGCCATTCATATTGAATCCTTAATAAATCGAGTATAATTGTTTCACTTAGGCACTTTTATTATGTTGATGCTCGAGACAAATATTCAAAAGAACTATGACCATCCAAATGAAACTGGCCAGATTTGGAATTTAGTTTTTACAAAACTCACTAACAATTTTGGCGGGAAAATAAGAAAAAATCAAAAATTGCATCAAAATCAGTAACAAAAGTCCATTTATTAACATTGCTTCATACAATAGTTGGCTTTATAAACTGGTATCACTGAAACTATCACAATAAATGAAATGTTCGACACTCGGTCGGCCAATCCTTGGCAAGATCCTGCAATAAATCACTAAATCCATTAAAAAAATTACAAAAAATCATACAAATTCATCACTTAAACATAAAATTTATATAGTTTAGTATAATTAAACCGTTGTAAATGATTCCAAGACCATCTATATGGCAACTTATCGTCCAGTGGGACTAATTCAAATAGATTCTAACGAAATGATAGAGTAATTTTTGGATAAAAATTGCAAAAAAGGGTCCCTAAAAATTTTCAAAAATTTTAACACAATCCCATAGCTAAAACTCCAAATAAACGTTTGGCACAATAAAATCGGTGGAACAAACTAAGGAACAGGATTAAATCCGCATCCGAATAAGATGTAAACAAAACATTTAAAAAAAAAAATTTACCGTACAAAATCCAACTTGAAAGTCACATAGAAAAAATTTTTTTCTCAATGAAAATTTTTTCATAGCAAATTTGTTAAAGTTTCAACACAAAAATCTCGATATATTCGCCACACCCTTATCAAATGAATATGATATTACGATAATACAAGCTATTACGAGTTAATTAACAATAATTTCATTTCGATTAAAACTAAATTTAATTAGGAAAAATCAATTTTTCCAAAGCCTTAACTCACAAAATAAAATTACCTGATTCATTTTTTACATACAAAAAAAAATGGATGTTACGTAAATTTCTTTTTTTTTTAGTGCCGTCTCTTTTTCACACATATACACACTGTGCTTATGTCTTTATCTTGTCGTAAACTACATGAAGATTTGAATAGAATTTATTTAATTTTAATAGATTTTCCAAAATTTTTAGTAAAACCATTGAATAGTTGTATCGATGAAAAACTATTATTTCGTTAAATATACACTAGATCTACGATAAAAACAAATTTTAAATTGGGGAGACAACTTTTTTTCTCTGAATCGCTTTTAGTGAACCGACGACGCCATCTTAAATGATTTAGAACAACGTAGCCGAATTTTTTTTGTCTGCTGTGACAGAGCGAGAGAATTTCATTAAAAAAAAAAAAAGACGTACAATTAAATTAAATCGAATTGAAATTATTTTGCAAATTAAAAAAACTATAAACAAATTTATAACACTTTTGTATTTGACAGCACGTGTTGAGTCAATGTACTAGTTTTGCACTAATAAAATTGTTTTTATTTTTATTTTCTTTATTTTTTTATCGAAGAATATACGATTTAACTCAGATGACAGCCATCTTTATTAAAAGTTTTTTTTTGACTACTACAAAATTTTTAATGATGGCGATTTTCGCTTTTATTTGCTTTGTTTTTTTGCTATTTATTCATTATAATATCCGGTTGCTCAAATTTTTGCATACGATGCACTGAAGTATAAATCCAAGATTATCGTGTTCACTGACAGATGTCTCGGTTGGATACATGTCAGTTTCGATTTGATTTTTGGTCGTTTTGCATGCGTCATTGGAGAATTTAAAATTAATACACAAATAAATTGATAATTAACTAAAAAATTACAATATTATTGTTAGTTTTACCGCACTAAACAGTTTTACATGACAGTTTTGTATGATTTCGGATTTATTTATGGTTAATTCTAATGTTGAATTTTTTTAATGAAGTGAGCAACCTTATACACGCGTTACGTCCTTTTTAGTTTCATTTCTGTGTTTAAATATTCTGTTATGGTTAAATTTATTACTAAACTTGGTATTAGTATTATTTATGTGCCAGGTAAGAGATTTATTGATTATGTTTCTCTCACTAGATCCAGGGTATTGAGGAACTTCTTGGATAAATTGTGCCTTGAAATAAGATATTCTGTCATGAACAGATTAGTGTGTTTCTCGCGATCTTTGTTACTTGTTGTTAGATGGCGTAGCTTATGATATGCCTTGTAAAGCATCAACTATGTATTCTAAAGTGGTTCGTTTAAATAAAAAAATTAAATAAGATTTTGCTAATTTTCTAACTGTTTGTAAAGTATCCTGTTATTCTACTTTTAGACCATCATAATGGATGTATTATGAGGAAGAGAGAGTTGACGCAGTTATTGACTAAATATTCAAAACCGTAATCTCTCAAGGCGCTTTTATGGTTGTGTTCATTCGTTCGTTCGTTCATTCGTTCTTTCGGTAATATTATTTTGATGATTTTATGGTTGATGAAAATTCACGGAACGATTTTGTCACCACCTATCGATTAAAAATCGAAGCATTTGACATTTTCTTGATAGATTTATCAAACTTATTTTGTCTGTAAAGAAAACTATACCTATTTTAATTTTATTTTATGTAAAATTGATTTTAAACAACGATTTACTATTTAATTTATATACGTTTACCACGGAACTTTAACAATACTACACAAATTATTGCTACTGTCAAAATTTGTTTGTATATAGTATTGCTATCCTTTTTAAATTATATAATTTTCTCTTTTACTCCATAATCGTTCGAACGAAAAGTTAAAAGTTGGTCATCTTAATGAAAAAAATACGGAACGAAAATAAGGGGAAAATAAGGGAATGTGATTGGTTAAAAAAAAGTACGGAACGAATTACCGAACGAATAAATACAACCATAAAAGCGCCTTCAGGGACTTGTTCTGATAACCGATTTCTTTTGCTATTTATTGTGATCCTACATTAAACGGATGGCCCAAATACGAGAAGTTGGATTAAAATATATTATAATGTCTATAGAAAATAAATGTATATGTATTATAATAATATGTAATAGGAAACCTATATACCATTTAAAAATAACACTTTATGGAGTTCAATGAATTTTGACATGGATATTAAAACACAATTGATTTAATAAAAAAAAATAAGTACGTTTGTGTTTCAAGGAATGTAATTTAATAACACTTGCCAGTTGAGTACATATTATATTATTGAAAGAATTAACATATTATTACCTATCAATTGTTTTGACCTTTGACGAGCTGCCTTTCATGATGGCAAGGAAACGAAGTCAGTACAGTTGTCTAATGCGGAGATAGAACTAAATTCATTACCTTCTTACATGAAGTAGAGTGGCAATTCTCCAATACATTTTCCGGCTTCTTGTGATTAGTCAATTTTAGATACTTAACTGCCTTGATTCAATTTTTTCAATAATTGCAACCTCGCGTGCTTCATTATCATTATAACATAGAAGGTCCTTGTCGATGTTTATGAAATCCTCATAATCCCTTACGTATTGAATCATGGCTGGTGACTTGTTGCATCATGGCTGATGTTATTCGGTTGGTCTTTTTTTGTTCTTGGCTATCTTTAATGTTAAATATTTCCTCGGCATTTTGATATTCTCAACTCTCGATTTAATTCCATTTTACAGGGTTTGTGCCAAATAGACGGCTGCTTTATTTAACAGATGCCCGGTTAATTAGGGCATCTGTTAAATAAAGCGATTCTACGGCGATACGGATTCTACGTATTTAGAAATAAAAAATGAAATTGTATCCCAATTAAATTTCCTCCAAAATAAACATTGAAACTCGCTTCGAAGTAGTTTTAAAACTTCGCGATGCCCCCCGAAAATATATATATATATATATATATATATATATATATATATATATATATATATATATATATATATATATATATATATATATATATAATGATTTACTCAAAATAATTTTCCAGATGCCTCAGAACATACAACAGTAATACTCATACCAAAACCATATAAGAATAATAGCCGATTAATGCGCGATTTACATTCAAAGAAATCGACATCTGCAAAAAAACAAGAGATACAACATTGTAAAATTATTCAAGTACACAAAGGAAAGTCACGACTGCTGTAAAAAAAATCGACATATGTAAGCCAAGAAACAAACCGAAAAATGAGCAAACCGATATCAAATTGTATAGTTCAGGTTGTGAATCGTCATCTTTTTTTATAAACAAACGACGATACGCTTTAATATTGGCAGAATATAAAATATTATGATGACTAGATTGCACTGTAAAAAATGTATAGAAAATTATTGAATCTATGAAAAAAAAGTTTATTGTTTTGGAAGTGAATTGGCGGAACAAATTGCCGGTTAGAATATACGTATAGTCTTGTACATCATAAAAATGTACATAAAAACATGCATGAAAAACCAAAAGATGCGCCAGTTTTGTATAATTTATTTGCAAAATATTATTTAAAAACAAATGAGGTTATATTTTCGTTTGGAAATATGATGAATATGAATATGAATAAAAAACTGTTTTAATTCTTTCTTATATTTTCCATACTATTTTATTTCTCATGCTATCTCGTTTTCAATATCTGCATCTTGAAAATATCGTTGAATGTAAATCGCACATAACATTCAACGATTTTTTCATCTTGAAAAAAATCGGGATACTAGATTTAAAAATTATGCAAGCAAGATAGAGAAAAATTGTCTTCTTATAAATAGAAGAAACCCGAGATCCAAACCCAAAATCTGTTATAAAAAGATGAACTTCGTTTTTACTGTTATAAAAAGATGACGATACATGTATAAAATTAGTTTAATATCTGATTTACATTCAACAAATTTTGAAGAAGAAGTTGATCTTGAAATCAATTGAGTAAAATTGAAATGAAAACAAAAATTGCAATAACATTTAGTTTTTATTTGTGTGAGTACTCAAAACATAGTATATTAAATTAATTTTATACATGTGTTGTCATCTTTTTATATGTTTGGCTACAAAAAGATAAAACTTTTCATCCTGTAAAAATCAAGATCATCTTTTTTATAACAGTTTTTGGGTTTGGATCTCGGGTTTCATCTTTTATTTTTACAAGAAGAAATGTTTTCTCGGTTTAGCTTGCATACTTTTTCAATCTAGTGTCTCTGTTTTTTTCAAGATGAAAAATGAGTTGACTGTAAATCGGCGATAATATACTATGGTATAATATACTTTTGGTAATATACTTTTGGTTACTCACACAAATAAAAACCAAATTTTATAACAGATTTTTTTTTTTTTCAATTTTACAAAATTGTTTTAAGATCAACTGCTTCTTTAAAATTTGTTGAATGTTGAATAGTATAATAGTCAATAAGTATAAAATAGTCAGGAGTCCGGAGTCAGGATAAATTGATAAATTAAACAATAAATTGACAACTATGCTGGACACTTTTACTGCTATAAAGGAATGCATTTATGAAAAACGAACAAATACAGATCTGTTGACTCCCTAAATATTAACTCCCTTGCAGTCAGTCCCTAATTGCGTGTGACTAACAAAGAGAATTTAGTCCAAATTTGACAAAAATTCCTGATGAGCATCACAAAATAAAAATACATTTATAGTAAACCGGCTTGTTTACGGCTTGTGGAGAACCACCATTTGCATTATGAATGTTTGTTTATTTAATTTTGTAAATTTAATACTCTTTTTTTTTTTGTAAACATTAAAACTGCATGATTTAGGTTTTGTGCATCTTATCGTATCGTAACTCAATAACCAATTAGATATTGAAACAATTTACACCAACAACATAATTCCAAATAACCATAATACATATTATACTAAAGTATCGAATGCGTCTATGCTTTTTCATTTTTTGCTGCATCATTGAATAAATTATCTTTTATTATTTCGGATGTGTTGTGTGTAAACAAATCGTTTTTTGTCACTCATAATGATAACTGAAACTCGAGTCTAACTCTCCCTAATCACTAATATTATTTGTTGCTGCGACCTTTATGATTGGACTTGATTCAATAACAACGAATTTCAAAACATTGTATATGTACATAATATTTAGAACGTCATACTATCGTATGTAAATTTAATTTCGTCAATTAAACTGCAGAGTAGGAAGTGCACTATTGTATTCACTGCACTGCACTGTACAAACAAACACAAAAAAAAACAAACGAAATGATCTGTTTAACAAAAATAAAAATGAATACATAAATAAATTGATAACAAACAAGAAATTTTCATAAGATTTAATTAAACGAAACTACAATGAAATGTATTCAGTCTTCTGTAGTTAGTGATCATTAAAACATTAAACTTGAGTTAAAAATAGATTTTAAACGATTTCTTTTATATAAAAAAAAAATTAAATTCGAGATGAAGCTGTTCATAACATTATTCGCCGCAATTTTAGTACTAAGTGAAATTAACTGTTTTCACCGGCCTCTCGAGGATCATACGCATAAACTTAAAGTTGAAGTGATTACAAATATTTACGATTATCAGCAAGCAAATCCTGATGTATACGTTTATCCAATGCATATGGAATCTACGGTTGGTGGCAGTATAAATTATTATTTGGGTACACGGGTTAGAGGCGATCGATTGATTGCATCTGGATCGAAGAACAATAATTTCCCGTCACCACAAAATGTTGGTATAACATTTAAGTATCCACCATCAGGAACTGGAGCGGTTATTAGTTATATCAGCGTTAATGTTACACAGGTAAAGTTTTTTTTTTCTAAAAATTTATTTATGTGTAGATGACTAATCCTAATAGTTTGGTAGTTTACCGATTTAGAAAGTTTGACCTTTGTCTCGTATACGTATGACAAAGATTTTTGTTTTATTCGGATATTGTTCCGGAGTAACACTTTTGTGCATAGTGCAATAAGAAATCCTTGAACTGTCATAGGTTATCAATTATTTCAATTTAATCGAAATAATAGCTAATTACGACTCTTTTCTTCTTAAATTTTTTAGTCAACAAACCTTGGACAAGCTTTTGTTGTGAGCGGCGGTATTGGACAGAGATTTATATCGTTTGTTGTTGAGGCATACAATACAACATATTTAAATTATGTAACAAAATTCTTTGGAGTTTAAGTATCAATTTTTTTTAGGTTATAAATAAGTCGTAGATTTGTATTTTTAAAAATAAAAATTGTTTTAAATTTTTTTACAATAACACGATGTTTTGATTAAAATGTTGCAAACTTTAAACGTTCAAAGTTCGTTGTGCTGGGCTGGTAATATTTTTGTTTTATAAAGATATCGTTACGTTCTATATTTAATGCTAATCAAATTTTTATATAACAAATAAGAATGTATAACAAGATTACTGGTTCATTTGCTTTATGAGGACATGCTCCAATTTTATGTGATAATTAGGAACAGATTTCCAATTAAATTTATGGTAATTCCCTTTGTTGGTTCTGATAAAATTGGTTTGCTATGACACAGTTCATCTACTCGAACAGGTAAACATAGTATTATTCTTATAATGATGGGATCGACAAGCGATGCTTTAGTGGCTCTCGGCCTATTACTAAGCACAAAAAATTTATGTTTTTATGTTGGAATCCTCTGTTACCTACTGGAGTGGTAACATATTCCCGGGCTCTAGTCGAATTGTCATGGTCCTGGAAGTGGATTAGCTGCAGCAACTCGAGTTGTTCCTTTGTGCTAAACTTATATAATGGCTGCCGCGATCAGTAGTATTGCTATAATGATATACGATGTTGTATAATGATTAAAATCATGCACGTTCATTTCTGTTGATGTTCTTAGATTCCTTTTGTGGTCGCGAATTAACTCCTCAATGGCTTCAATAGCTAAGCCAAATTGCGGGCTTCGGTTTGTTCTAATGGTCGGGTCCATGTTGATTTTATCGTTCAAATTAAATTGTGGTATGAAGAAGTGTTCCAATTTACTTTTAAATGCTCTGAATCTAGTTAAAGTGACTGTATCCCCTTTCAACACACAGGTTGGATCTAGTGTTAGGACCCCTTCCCCTTCAATGAACGTGGTTGTTGTTTTGATTGTTCCACTGTCGCTTTCGCAAATCACATTATTAAGAACTTTTGACTTGATTACGAAGATCCATGCGTTGTGTTGGCGTAGCGGCATCCATATTGAAGTGATGTCCATTTTGTGGATCTCACAACTATTTGGCACGTTGTCAGTGTGTTGGAAAAGTTGGATCTCACAACTGCTCGTGTTTGAGTGATACGCATTCAGTGGTTGCTGTATTTCACAAACATATTTGTCATTAACAAATAACCTGTTAGTATACAGGTATACCTGTTAGTACAAGTATTCAGGTTCATCCGAAGAGAGTCGTATATATTGACTTTCTTGTATCGCAATCAACAAATAATCTGATGATGGTTTGATGTATATGTATTCTGGCTGGTGCATTGTTGGAACAGGCATAACGTGGTTTATATTATATCGAGTCCTCTGTACTAAAGGAATTTTGCTCTCGAATATGACAGTTGCGTCAATTTCTATGGTTTTGACGGTGGCTGTTTTATAAATGGTGGCTATATCTTCTCTTCGGTATGGCATGGCTTGATTTAATTTTAAGTTGGGGATGATTTGATTCATCAATTCCTGAAGTTAGTGTAGAGTTAGGATTAACGTATCGAGTATGCCTTGATGGACTTCTGTGATGGTGCTGATTATGGCGGTTTGAAATTTTCTTAGCTTCTTCATTTCCAGTATAGTGTGTATGACAAGATCTGTAAATTCTTCATGGTACAGGATGGTTGTTAGCATTTAGTGGTATGCCTCAAATTTCTGGATCGTTTCTTCATCGGTGTGTTTCATGACGTTGATATTTGACTCTAGTATCGATATTTGGTTTTTTTTAAAAATTCCTTATGATGCTGCTGGTTCGTATTTAAATTTTCTATGCGTTCTCTGTAAGCCTTTCTTTCTACAAAATCTAAAGGTGCTCTTCTTTTGCGGGTAATTTTGTTCCCGCCTAAAGTATTTAAGATTTCAGTTTTTTCCTTTAATTCTTTGTAAAGCGATTTTATCTGTGAAACAATAGCTTCACAGTATTTAAAAGGATCAGTCTGTGCTGGTGTTGTAAGTGTTCCGTTTGAACATATGTTGCTTAGTTGACGAGCTACGTTCTCAAAGTAGTCTAGCTCTGCCCAATAGGAAGTGAGAATATAGTAAGTTATTATCCTCCATTCTCCGTTGATTAGACTTCCTTGCCCAATTTTTTCAATGTGGATCCCTTGATGGGACATAAATCTCGTTATATTGCATCTTGTCGGTGGCCCTGCCACTTCTACTCCTAATGCGCAGATTATTGCGAGAGTGTGAAGTAGCAGTTTGGACTTGGAGCTTGCTCTTGTCACTCGCTTTTGTTGTTTTGTGGTATCATTGGCTGCTGCTGCAACTGTTTGTGTGTTCCCCGGCAAAGGTATCGGCTCGCATTGTCCATTGTCTTCAATCGGCAAGCGACTAATCTTAGTAATGGGCTTTTTGAGTAATCCTCCCTTGCTGGTTTTAACCGTTATAGTTCTAACAAAACCATCTTTACTACTGTGGACTTTATTAATTCTTCCTAGAGTCCATTTTCCAGGAGGCAGCTCATCGTCTTGAATGAGTACAAGCTCTCCCTTTGCTATATTTGTTTTTTTTTAATCTCATTTACTTCGCTTCTGTAACAGTACTACGCATTCAGTTAGCCAGATCTTCCAGAGTTCTTTTGATGAGTTCTTTTTGATGTAGATGGGTTGGTTCTGTTACAATTCGGAGTGGTTCTCCTATCAGAAAATTTCGCGGTGTAAGTGCTGAAAAGTCATTGGGGTCTGATGATAGTGCAAGAAGCGGTCGCGAGTTTAGGCATGCTTCTATTTGATAAACAATTGTTGTCATCTCTTCCAATGTTAGATGTTGTCCTCCAACTACCCTGCGTAGATGATGCCTTACAGACTCAACTGCCGCCTCCTATAGTCTACCCATGTGTGGTGCCCTTGGTGGTATATAATGCCATTCAGTGCTATCCTGTGCAAGCTGTTCGGCTAGGTTTTCGGTTAGTTATTTCAATTCAGTGATTAGATCGTTCTTCATAATTTTCGAAGCTCCTATAAAGTTGGAACCACAGTTACTGTAGAGGTCAGAACAATGACCTCGACGTGCTACAAAGCGTTTAAACGCCGCTAGAAATGTCTCAGATGACAGGTTGCCTACTACTTCTAAGTGAACGGCCTTTATTGCGAAACAGACGAACTCTGCTAAATAGCCTTTATAGCTTTTATTACCTCGTCCTGGTGAATGTCGCAGGCGAAATGGCCCAGCGTAATCCACTCCTGTGTGTGTGAATGGTCTGGTTGGATTAACTCTTGCTGCTGGAAGATCTCCCACTAACTGTTTCATAGACCGTGCTTGTTGTTTATAGCAAATTACACATTTGTTGATAAAATTTTTAACTGCTAACGATCCCTTTATTATCCAATACTTTTGGCGGATAAAAGCTAGCGTAAGGGATTTGCTTCCGTGTAGTGTCATCTTATGCGCGTAGTCTATCAGAAGTGTTGTAAAATGACCCTTATAGAGAATTATTATTGGATGTTGGATGTCGCAACTAACTCTGGAGTTAGACAGCCTTCCGCCCACTCGCAGTAATCCATCGTTGTCTATTTTTGGATTAAGGGTTCGAAGTTTTAACTCGCTTTGTTTTCCCAGCTGTTTGTCGAATGCTCTAAATGAACAATGTTGTGTTACCTTTAAGGCTAACTTTAAGCAGTCCTGAAGTTCTCTGGTTGTAAGATAGCTTGGTGCTAATTTAGCTGTTCTTTTCAATACTCCTTAATGCTTTTGTGAATGATGAACACCGCTCGATTAAATTCAGTATGACGTTCTCATCTTCGTTTGTTGTAGTGAATGCGCATACTTGATTTCTTAGCTCTTCAGTGGTTTCTTCAATTTGTGGTTTTTGTGCATATTCGAACTAGTCTCTGAGCCAGGGGCTGGTCCATTGCACCAGAGAATGTGATAATTCAAGATATTAGGATTCAAACCTCTCGATGCACAATCCGCAGGATTTTCTTCGGATTTTACGTAACCCCATTGTAATGGAGGTAATATTTGCTACGAAAGTTTTAAATCTGTTAGGTGTCCCTCTAATCCATGATATTGCTATCATTGAATCTGTCCATGCAAAAATTTTTGTATTTGGTTCTTGTAACGCTGCACATTCTTGTAAAGCTGCACATAATTCCAATCTACGGATGGTTAATTTGGATTTTAATGGTGCGACCTTTGTTTTGGCAGTGACTATAATCACTTTATTTTGGTTGGTTGCAGTGTTAGCTTTGTAGTAGATTACTGCTGCGTATGCGTCTTCTAAGGCATCATTATTTTTGCTTTTATTATAACCGGTGCTAGTCATCCAATGGGGTCAAATAATTTAGAATTTTCGGACAGTACTTTTCTCTTCGTTATAGGCGCTTCAATATCTAACGGTTTGAATTTAAACTGGAAAATATCTTTTGTAGGATTCCATAAGATACCAAGGGTTTTGATGGTCCCCCATATTTCGATTGTACAAAAATTCAAAATTGCAACCGCAGAATAAAAAGTTTCAAAGTAGAAATGACGAAATTCTCCCAAGTCTAATCAATAAAATCCCTTAAAATATAATTAAAAAAGCACTAACCAGAAGCCAAACAGTGACAATAACTCATTCCCCAAATTGGACCACATGCATAAAAATATCCTTGAATTTGCATTACCTTTGTTACAATACAAATATTCCATTTATAGTATAAAGACACCCTGATGACAAACATTATTCACTGGGTTTCTTTTGTACCAAGCACAAGTAAATGTATATAGCTATAATAAAGTCCCAAGTAATCAATATACACATTTTTTTGTCACTCTTCAGTTAACAAAAATAATATCTTAATTAATTCACGCGACGTTACGTACACCAATTTAATTTTTACATCTTGAAATACCCAACATTTTTTGTGTTTTCATTCTTGTTCCTTTTTCCCTTTGTTAATCGATTGACCCTTTTCAAAATAACATTATACGCTATAGTAGTATTGTTTGTACAACTAATTTCGTAGTCGTCCCGATTCTCATACTAAGTACAGCAAAAATGATAAAATAACACTTCCGGTGTTATTGCCTTTGTATATATACGCACGAGATAAAGAATTACTACACACCAATTGAATTTCAAGTTGTTCTTACCGTTATAGTGTTTATATATCGTCACCGAAGTTCTATCTTGGCGAAGTTCTATATCTATTATGGTTTGTAGAAAATCAGTACTGAAGTTTTTTTTATGTTTTAATGCATATCATCTATTTTGGGCCTTAAGCCAACTGAATTACAACTCAACGTGTTCTATACTAATCATCATCAACATCATCATCTACTACATAATTAAAAAGAGTCGGTAACATACATCGCTTGATCAAGTAGACAAGTATTTGAGCAAAGAAATGTGTCAAATAAAACAAAAAAAAAAAAAAAAAAAAGAAGAATAAACAGTTGTTGAGAATCGAAACAATCTCCGGCGTTTTGTCCTCATTAAAATTTTAACTTAAGAGATTTTTTTAATTAATATTTATGTATTTAAAATAATACTGTTTATAATTAGTCAGTTTATAGTCAGTAATTGTTTTTACCCACAATCCAGCTTTGTCATTTATTAACAACTACAGCACAACAGGTAATTGGTGCGAATTAAATTAATTTACGATGTGTAATCGTGTCAAAATGACTTCTAAGACTGTGTACGAAAGTCGAAAATTAATAATAAATATTTGTGAAAATTAGTCCGAAAAGCATAATAAAGGTCTATTTATATTATCAGGGTGATCATTTTGTGGTACTATCACTTTTATATCACATTTGTAGAATTTTTTGGTGTTTAAATATAAACAAAAAAGTCTACAAATTCAACCCTGCACAATGAATTTTGTGGAGATATGAATTTTTAGTAATAAAAAGTGATATGTTGACGTTTCTACATAACCTCAAAATTAATTATATGAAGGTTTTTTATGAAGTGCTTGCTATCTTGCTATCATATACATATAATAATGTTTAATACTGTTGAAAATTAATTTCTTTTGTTCATTATTTTGAATATTTTATTTAATAATAAAATAAAAAATTAAATATAAGGACAAAAAATAACATACAATATTTAAATTTAAACAATAGTATGAAAAATTTATCACTAGGTTAAAATAGTAATTCATATAAAATCTTCATATGCTTAATTTTGAGGTTATGTACAATCAATTTTTATTCATTTGTATAAAAATGACAAAATTTGTGACATTTGTAATTCATCTTGTTTCAAACTAAATTAAAATATTCAAATAAAATATTTACACATTTAAAATAATATGTAAATATTTTAATTCAGTTTGAAACAAGACGAATTACAAATGTCGCGTGGGTATATATAAAATTGTCTTAGATAGACGGGAATATTGACAATTAACACAATTATATTGACAAACTAAACACAGAACAAATTTATGTGGAAATTAATAGTTAGTCAATCTAAATAAATATGACATTTAAGTGTTTTTAGTTAGTTTAAATTAGCTTTAATTTTAGTACGCATAAGTTTACTTATATTCAAAATTCGTGTTTGGTGTGAATAGTCATATTTATGAAAACGTCAAAAGTTGACAACACAATCGGTTTTTTGTACTAGAGTAAATAACAGTAGTGTAAGTAAGACAGCAAATATTGTTGCCCTTTTCATTCACATCAATAGCAAGAGTCTTTGCAATAGTTTCAGAACTAGAAATGGAAGAACTCTCGCAACAGGCAACCCAACCGATTGCACCAAATCTCAGACCAACACCACAAGTAAAGGAACACAGTAATAGTTCCTCGGATAATTCTACGATACTTTCCCCATTACCTTTGTCATCATCATATAACGTAATCGGATCAGCCAAAATAAAAAACTAATCAGAACCACTTAAGTGAATGGGGATCGAAAATCTATTGCACAAGACATTTCAAACCATTCCAATTAAATCGTTGTTAGTACCACGGGTAACCATCAGTAGTAATATAGCTCCTCACATATTTTAATAATTCAACAACAAATTGCTTAATATTGGTGAGACACAAATGGGTACCTATCTAAGTGTTTATATAATATTAAAGATGAAACTAATATTAAAGACATCACATTAAAATCAAGTGTCAACTTTTGGAGTGTTTATATTATTTATAATCACTAAATAACTGTGTAACCGATGTCGGAGATTTGTGGTAAATGCAACGTTGAGTGGAATGGGCGCGAGGAGATGTGTCCATGTAGCGGTGTATGCAAGTCGATTTTTCATCTTAAATGTGCTGGGCTAAATACATCGTCTTACAACCAATTGATGAAACCCAAACAATTGCGATGGTATTGTACTGCTTGTTGTGAAATCACAATCTTTGCAGTTATTCAAAAAGTCGATGAGTTAGCAGTTAATATGATGAATCTGTTTAACTCGTTTTCTATTATGAATGAATTTATGAAAACATAAATAGAAGCCCAACGTTTGTCTGCATGTTCATTACAATTGCAGTTTTCAAATAATGCATCATCTGGACAACCAAGTACTATACATGCTGAAAGTGATTCTACACGTGGACTTATTGGAGTTGGGGACCCTGTCATATCGTTGCAGTCTGTCGATGTTCCAGACAAAGATATTATTTATGTAAGCAGACTTAGTCCATAAACAGAAGGGGATGCACTAGTCGACTACCTCAAATCAAAGTTGGATGATATTGGGGTAGTTGATTGTCGTTTACTGCTACCTAAAGGGAGAGATAGGACCTCATACACTTTTGTTTCATTTAAAATTGCTGTTGACATACATTTTCCGGTGAAATTTTATCTTCCACTTTCTGGCCAAAGGGTGTTTTAGTAAGACGATTTGTTCGTAAGGTGTCACGGCCAAAAAACGACAAAGGAATTATCTTACCAGCCATGAGCAGATAAAGCCGTAAAAAAAAAAAGAATGTCCATCAGTAGTTTAAAAAAAGACCAACAGCGATAGCATCATCGACAGCAGTATCACAAATAATTTATTAAGCATAAACAATACAACGAACAACGATAACGGTTTTCATATCTACTATCACAATAATAGCGGGATGCGCTCCAAGGCTACTGCAATTTATTCATCACTTTTATGTAATGATTACGATATTGTTGTTTTTACTGAGAACTGGCTAAACAGCAACTTTAATTCAGAGGAATATTTTCCGCCTTCTTACACGGTATTACGTCAGGATCAGGACGCCGATAACGTCACAGTTGTTGGTGGTGGTATCATTGTTGCTTTAAAAAAAGAGTTGATACTTCAGCGGGTGAATTTGATATGTAATAGTGGTGAATCACTCACTGTTAAAATCAAATGTGGCGAGTTTTGGCTATTTTTGATCGCTGTGTATATTCCTTTTGGCAGCATTGCAGATGTCTACAACGGGCTTATGGACTTCATTAAAGACGAGATATTACCGATGATGAATGCGAAGGATCATATTTTATTTGTAGGCGATTTCAATTTACCAAAAATTACATGGAGATGGGCGGACGACAATTTTTATGGTTCAACTATGGATGATCTATCGAATTAGGTGTTGGATAACTATGGAATTTTTGGGACTCGTCAGTTTAACACTGTTTTTAATGATCATGGTCGAATTTTAGATCTAGTTTTTTCTTCTTTAGACGACGTTGAAATCGAAGCTTGTCTTGATTTAGCTGGTCATTCTAGTATTTATCACACACCACTTTTGATTAAGTTTTATTTTTTTGATTTTGTTTCTTGCGATTATAGTAATAATATTGAATTCAAATATGCTTTTGTAAAAGCCAATGTGGCTTCTTTGACTAGTTTTCTGCTAAACGTTGATTGGACAACACTGTTTCGCAATCTGAATATCGCAATCTGATGCCGTGTCTGAATTTTATAAAATTTTGAATTCTGGTTTTGATTTATTTGTACCAAAAAAACTCGTTAATTCCGTTTATACTGAACCATGGTTTAATTTCCGTTTAAAAATATTGCTAATCGCAAGTCTAAAGCATTTAAGGCTTATAAACGAACTAATGACATTAATACCAAACAAAAGTATAGCGATTTATGTAAAGAGTTTAAATTTTTAAATGATTTTTTATATAGAATGTATGTCTTACAGATTGAGAATGAAATTTGTTCCAATCCTAAACGGTTTTTTTCATTCATTAACACGAAAAGGAAATCTCAGGGCTATCCGCGTGTAATGAACTATTTTAATTCACCTATTACTGGCTCTCAAGTAATTTGTGACACCTTTGCTAATTTTTTTCATAGCTCTTTGGATGACGACGGCACGAATATAAATTTAAGCTCGGTAGATTTGCAGTCTTCCGCCTTGATCCAATTCACGTTTCATGAACTACTTAATGGTTTAAAAAGTCTAAAAACTGACAAGGGTGCAGGTCCCGATAGCATTACCCCATTTATATTGGCTAAATGTGCATATTCTGTGTGTCCATTGCTTCATCTGTTTAATTTCTTTCAGCAGTCTTTCTACTGCTTCCTTTCCTCAGATTACCAATATTTAAATCAGGTAGAAGAAGCGACATTACCTGTTATAGGGGAATTTCAATTCTATCCGTGATTCTGAAGCTTTTCGAGTCTTTAGTTAAATCAAGAATTGAGTTCCATTTGAAAAACAAAATTAGTGTGTATCAACATGGTTTTTTGGCGGGTAGATCTACAATTACTAATCTTATGAGTTTTTCTGGCCATTTATTTAATGCTGTGGGAAGCCGTGAGCAGGTTGACGTCATTTACACTAATTTTTCGAAAGCGTTCGACAAACTAAATCATAATATTCTCTTACATAAGTTGATGGTCTTCGGTTTCAATTTTATTCCGGTGGCTTGGATTGCTTCTTATCTAAGTTTACGAAAGCAATACGTAAGAATTTTGGGCGATGTTTCATTTGTATATAACGTATCGTCGGGTGTCTCACAAGGGAGTCACTTAGGTCCAATGCTTTTCATAATATTTATTAATGACGTAGTTCAATGTTTTAATTTTTGTAGATGTCTTTTATATGCGGATGATTTGAAAATTTATGCCAATATTAATTCTTTTATTGACACTGAGCGTTTGCAGCGAGAACTTGACATATTTTGTAATTGGTGTGTGGTGAATAAGCTGTCTCTGAATCCTAATAAATGTAAAGTTGTATCTTTCTCAAGAACTTGGATATCTTGTATTGTGTCACCATATGTCTTGATGGATGTACAAATAAGTCGAGTGTACGAAATTTTAGATCTTGGAATAATTTTTTTATGTAATCTTACATTTAATAAACACATTGATTACATAATAAGTAGGGCGTTTTCAATGTTGGGATTAATTAAGAGACACAGCCGAGAGTTTCATGACCCCTACACGTTAAAATCTCTTTATGTTACCTATGTCAGGCCAATTTTGGAGTATGCTTCGGTCATATGGCATCCTTTCTATCGGATTCATGCTGTCAGAATTGAAAGCATTCAAAAACAATTCCTGATTTATGCATTACGACGTTTACCGTCCCTGAACCGACATATATATGTTCGTGAACCGTACATAAACCGCCTTTCATTAATAAATTTACAAAGTCTAGATCGTAGACGTGAAATAGCCTGTGACGTGTTTGGTCGGAATGTTCTGTGTTCAAGGATTGATTGCCCGGAATTGCTTGGGAAGTTTAGCATTTATGTTCCACAGAGAAATTTAAGATTGCGGCCGGGTTCTTTACGTATTCCGTTTTGTTCAAATAATTTTCACAGTACAGAACCATCGTTAAAAGTTCTAATCGAGTTTAACAAGAGTTTTAATTTCTTTGATTTTCATATTTCGAGAGAGTTGTTCAAAAAACGTTTATTATAATTCGATTGTTTTTATTTTTGTATATAATATACATAAATTTATATTTAATGTTCCTTATTATTATTTTTTACCATAGTAGTGTGTGAGTAGTCAAACTATTGTATTTTTACATGATTGATGAAATAAATAAATAAATAAATAAAAGATGAATATTTAAGCTAAGGACAGGCTTATGAATTTGTAGGAGTGCATAATCTACGTTTCATCAACATCGGGTAAATCTTATGTTGCCATACAAGAAACATGAATTTGTAACAGCTTGGTCAAAATATGTGCTTTCAATATTTCTTTCACATAATATTTTTCATCATCACGATAGATATCTGGGGCTATGACATCTGAATATGGTCATCAACCGTGCTGTATATGCATAATTATAGTTTTATGATGTTGATACTGCTATAGTCAATTTAAATGTGCGAGAAAACAAATGTTGAATGTACGTGTAATGTTAATGCGTGCATTGCCTGTAGAATAAGATCGCAAATGATTTTGTTCGATCCTTCAGATCAATGGCTTAATATTGTAAACAGCCTAAAAACATTAATTATTAATTTGCAATAAAAGAAAATCGAGATGTAAGTGTTCGATGTTTCAATGATGCCCTTCAGATCAATGTTACAGCAATTTAAACAATGACGATGGTGAATCCTCTTTGAGAAAAATATGGTTGTTTTTCAAAATTGTCAAATGCAATTGGTAGTATTTCTCTTTTAAATTCCTCGTTTGATCCTTGAGGTTATTCATTATTGTTCTTAAATGGAGATACACTGACTGACATTTCAATATAGAATATAACAAAGCTACTATTTCTAATTTAAAATACTTTGTTTGTTTGTTTATTCCTATGCACAAGATGTCAAAACTATGCGGAGTCTAGACATTTACAGCGATTATCAACTGGTAATAGTACAAATAAGACGAGATTTAATATAAAGCGGTTGAGAGCTACTGAAACGAAATATCTTCAATGAACTGTTCCTACAAAATCGCCATAGAAATGAAGCCACCGGTAATATAGAACAACGATTTACTTGGCAACAAGGAATACAACCGGAAACCTTGAGTTAGTGATGAATGATAATACTTAGGAGAAAATTAAGGAACACTGCACATTTAAGTTGCAGATTTACCGACAAAACACGGCTGAGGTGAACGCGTTCTGAAGATAAAGCGCGTCTAATAAAGAAAATGGCAAGAAATAATTGAATAAAATATATATCAAACGGTATTCTCGAAGTCGATGAAAAAGCAATAAAGCAAAAACAAATAGACGAACTAACACCAGTGAGTACTTACACCAGGGTGTAAAAAAAGTTACTGGCAAAATTCCAACATAGTATCTAAGGGTCAGACAATTTTGTTTGGCCATTTTCTGGTTAAGAAATGAAGCACAGTTAATGGAAAGAATATTTCAAAGAACACAACATCAACAAATCAAAACAAATCATACATAAACTGCAGGTGTTCGTAAATAAGTATATTCGACGAAAATGGACCCGGAAATTGAATTACGGTCATTGTTCATTCAAACCCATAGTTGGAAACAACATAAAATCTTAAAACCATTATTACGTTCTCTGTCTCCTAACTTCAGTTTCAAATCTTTCGTATCACTTAAATATTTGAACAATCTTTTTACTTCAAACCAATCACACTTTCTCGGTTCACATACAAATATACAATAGAGGCATAGGTAAAGAGTGTTTTTTTATAGGTTCACAACTTTGAATTGGCAACACTGCTTTATTTGACAACCCATTTCACAGCTGATAGTTGCTTTTTATTTAGTTTGGTTTGACATTTCATTATGGATAGACTTACATCAGAGCAACGCTTGCAAATTGTTGAAATTTTTTATCAAAATAATGGTTCTGTTCTCCGAAAATTTTGTTTTCCCGATGAAGCCCATTTTTGGTTGAATGCAGGTACGTAAATAAGCAGAATTGTTGAATTTGGAGTGAAGATAATCCACAAGCTTTTGTCGAAACACCATTACATCCACAGAAATTTATTGTTTGGTGCGTTCTAAGGGCTGGCGGGGTCATTTCCCATATGTCTTCAAAAACGATGATGGTCAGAATGTTACTTACAATGGTGAGCTGTATAGGGACATGATTAGAAATTTTTTCGTTACTCGATTAGCTGGCATTAATCTTGCTGACATGTGGTTCCAACAGGACAGAGCCACATGACACACAGCGCGCGCTACAATTGATTTACTCAAAGAAACTTTTGATGAAATAATAATTTCGCGTAATGGTCCAATTGATTGACCAACAAGATCGTGTGATTTAAGCCCATTGGATTATTTTATTTGGGGTTATTTAAAGTCACTTGTCTACGTCGATAAGACAATTGAACACCTGGAAATTAACATTCTAAGAGTTATTGGTGAAATACGGCCGCAAATGCTGCGAAAACTTTGCAAAAATTGGTATTCCAGATTGCGCCTTGTACGCGCTAGCCGTGGCGTCCACATGACCGATCATATTTAAACATTAATGTCATAAAATTTTCTATCCAGTAAAGCCCGGTTTATTGATATTAAAAATATGTTTCTTTGTTTTATTTTGATTTAAACTTGAGTAACTCTATAAAAAACAACCTTTACAATAGAAAACCAAATTGCACTTCTATAAACCTGATGTGAGTTAAAAAGTTCAGATAACTCATATCCTGATTCTTATATCCAACAAAACTCATTAAAATCGTTCTGAAAATCATCCAACATTTTTTATTTTGTTGATGCACTGACAATATCATTCACATGCAATCATCTAAATGATTTGAAATATAAATGACATCTTTACCATCATATTTTATTTACAAACATCCAAACACCGATTTGATTACTTCGCACCCCTTTTTAAACCAAAATAAGGACAATTAACAAGCTTACAAATATCGCTTTGATTTCCTTTGCCATAATTTCAGGTTGTCTCATGTAGACTTCATGTGAAGGGTTCCATTAAGATATGCTTGTTATTATCAGAAGTATCGTCAATGTAAAAGGATCGCCACGGGAGCAAACACCTCGTCAAAACCATAACCATACTTTTCGCAAATCATCGAGTCACTAACCTTGCTTTTAATTTTGTGACATTTCCCTCTTTTTTTTTGTACTCCCATTTAGACCCATATCCAATGCATATTTCCATTTGGCAGCATCTGGTCCATTAATTGTTGCTTTATACGTACCTAATTGGATCCCTATTTATGCTCTGTACCGATGATTTATTAATTTCTTGTATCAATCGAAAAATAATTATGGAGTATCAAATTTTTTTTTATTTGAACGTTTCACTTGTTCAAACTCTTCAACCACTATGGGGTCTTAATATTATTAAAATTTCACAACTTGTTCATTTGCCATATTTTTGTTTCAAATTTATGACATAACAGAAAATCTGAGTTTAATGGATTTGTTATGCTATAATTCGTATGGTGTCTTTATCACACTTCTTACAGGGAATTGGTTTAAAATGTGATTCGCTGTATCACGTTTCTCTCCAGATCTCCTTAGGTAAACCAAAACCTAAAATGCTGAAATTGAGTCGTAATAATGAACAAAATAGAACCCATTCAGGAATTATCATCTCTAACACCTTCTTGTATTACTGGAAAATCAAACATTGCTAGTGCTATTGATGGAAACGATGATGCACTTCGGAACGGAAAGTAATGTAAAGTTAAATTAATTTAAAGTGTGAATTAGGTATTTAGTATTACATAGTATTTTCAAATCGATCTCTTGTTTCTTTTTTTTTTTTTTAATTTATTTGCTGGAGTCAGAAATTTAGTTAATGTTACATGTATAGTTTAACTTTTGATGTATCTATATTAATTTTTATTACCTTTTGTTTCTTTTCTTTTTATTATTATAGATTTATGATTTATGAATCATAATTTATCCAATTTATTAGTCCGCAACCCCCATCCTCTGTCCTTAATGGTAATTCGTATGTCACTGATTTCTGATTGCAATGGTGTTCTTTTATTAGTTAATTATAATGATGGATAATAGTTGTACCAATAGTGTAAACTTTTTGGACATGAGAAATATTGTCTTAAAGTCAACGCTCCCCATTAATAATTTTTCATTCAACTTTTGCCATTTGGTAGCTTGGTTGCCAACTTTGATGAATTTAAACTAATTATGAAGAAAGTTAACTTTCATTCAATTGTTTTGTCTGAAACTTGGTTTAAAACCAAACATTCTAGGCAGTGCTACCACCTTGATGATTTCACTTTACTCCGTAAAGACCGTGCGGGTCGACGGAGTGGAGGTGTTGCTATTTATGTCAAAACTTTTCAGATTCCCAAAATAGTATATAGTAATGCAACAAATTCCCACTTGGATGTAATTTTCAAAGAAATCGGTAATCAAGTTAATAAATTGGCTATAGAGGTGATTTACTGACCGCCAAAAATTGAATTCGTCAATAATCTTGAAACTATCTTGAATGATATTATGCTCAAATTAGGCGAAGTGATAATTGTTGGAGACTTTAATCTAAATTGTCTTAATTTGAAACCTAAGGTGAATAAATTCAAATCTTTGATGTCTTCTTTTGGTTTTAGTTTAATTTCATGGAAGGCTACTAATTTCATGGGTAACTCTGCTAATTTAATTGATCTGGCCTTTGCTAATTATTCAGTGAATTTTAATACTTTTACAGAAATCTCAGTTCCAGGAATTGCTATTAGTCATGAAATGATTTATGGTTCGTATGTCTTTTATTAGGGCTAATGAGGAGAATATACAATATAGGTTTGTGAGAAATTTTCGAAATGTTGATAGGGATGCTTTATTTTTGGCCGCAAGCTCTTTAAACTGGAATGCGATTTATCTTTATGCGATGTGAACGAGTAACTATATCACTTTTTAATGCTTTCATATTAGAACTACTTGACATTTTTCCGCCGCTTAGGAAGATCTTAGTAAAGAGTAAAAGAAGGGTGATTAATTCTAATAATGATATTTTCAAGCACCGTAATATTCGTGATTTTCTTCATGAGAAATGGAAACGACATAAGACAGAATTTAATCGGTTGGAATACATCATAGATAGAAATAAGGTAAATAATATGATTAAATCAAGCAAACGAAAGTTTTTCAATAATCGTTTTAATGGCAATATCTCATCCAAATTATTCTGGATGAATTTTAGGACTTACATTCTCCTGTTGCGGATTTTAAACCTGAAGTTACTCCAGATGAGTTTAATGACTATTTTGAATCGATATTCCTTGCAAACGATAATAAGCTTGATTTAGATACATTACAATACAGTTCTGAAAATGACTTTAATTTTCGTAATGTTTCTGTTGATGAAGTTCTGCTTCAATTTGGTAGAATTAAATCGGGCACAGCTGGATCCGATGGTATACCGCTCATTTTCATTGGTTAAACTAAATCTGTTTTTCCAGATACGTGGAAAATAGCTGTGGTCACACCCATTCCTAAAATACGGATCCCAGTTACTGTGAGTGATTTTTGCCCAATCAGCATATTACCAGTGTTGTCTAAACTTTTGGAAAGAATTATGCAATACCAAATAAATGACCATTTAACTAAATATAATTTACTAAATAACTATCAATCTGGATTTCGAGCGAATCATAGCACTACTACAGCCCTGTTATAGGTTGTGAATGACATTTTCTCTAATATGGAAGATGGGAAGATTGCTATTCTATTACTTTTGGATTTTTCTAAGACATTCGATAAGGTTGATCATGCTATTTTGGTGACCAAATTGTGCAAAGAGTATAATTTTTTCTAAAGGTTCTTACTGTAAAGTATTATCTAAACTTTAGCAAAATCAAGTACATGGCATTTGGAGTTCTCCAACGTTCGATTTTAGGGCCAATATTGTTCTCTCTTTACATAAATGAAATCTGCAAAGTCGTTCAGCAAACTAATAATTCGTGCCTATGCCTATGTACCTATATGCCTATGTCTTGCAATTATATTTTTTTGGAGATCTTGACTTTATCGATAATATAATTGATAATCTAAATATTACTTTGTCTAAAGCTTTCGATTGGATAATTTTAAACAAGCTGCAAATTAACCTTAGTAAATCCTAAGTTATAATTCTCTCAAATAGAAAGCAAGTAATCATAGCGACTGTTCACCTAGTAATCAATAATATAAAAATCGATTTCTATGACCAAGTTAAAAGTTTGGGTTTGTGGATAGATAGTAAATTAAATTGGTCTGTTCACGTAAATAATCTGTGTGGGATTTTAATTAACTTGTGGAGCACTGCAACATTTATTTCAAGTCATGCAAAATGTCACATTATTCGCACCCTAGTGGGTCCTTTAATTTCCTACTTTGCCTCAGTATATCATAACTGTTCCAAGAAATGTTTGAAACGGTTAAATGTTGCTTTTAATTTGTGTGCAAGGTACATATTTTTGAAACGAATTGGTGAACCTATTTCTGTTCTGTCGAAGCAAATATTTAACATCACTTTAAATAAATATTTAGAATTATCTGCACTATGTTTTATGTTTGATCTGATTCAGAAGAGAATTTCAATGTATCTGTACGAAAACTTTAATTTGTGTTTATCGAAACGAACTTTGAATTTAAATCTACCAAAGTCCTGTAATTCTTAAACGAGACAGCGGTCTTTCTTTGTCCATGGAGTTAAGCTTTGGGATAGTCTTCCTCCGTCTATTAAAGCTGCTGTGAGTTTATATAACTTCAAAAGATTGATGAAACCAGTGACATAAATTGAATCATCCTGTTTGTTTTTTCCCTAATTTCTTGTTTTTTGTTCTCTCCTTTCCCTAACTTTAGCTATGCTTTTTTAAATATTAAATATTATTATTATTTTTTTGTTTAGTTTAGTTTAAATTTTTAATCATGTTAAGTTAAGTTATTAGTTATGACCTAGGTGTGTAACAAATTGCGTTGCACATAAGAACCATTATTGTATAATATTGTAAAAAGGCTTTGCCTTATTTGTGTAAATAAATAAATAAATAAAAATAAAAGCATACATGCTAAATAATTATATCTTCATTTGTGGTGATTTCAACTGTGACTTCAGGGTTAATAATCGATTATTGGAACGGATTTACACCCAAAATGTCAAAATATAAGACCAACCTATTTACAAGAATTTTAGCCGCACTGCTTGATTTGGTAATCACTTATACTATAGAAAGATATAGTTTCTTAATCAAATTATGATTGGATTTTATGATCATGGCTAAATTTTTTTTGTATGATGTTGATCCTGATAAATTGAATTCTTCAATTATATTTTAGGATTTCAAAGAGATCTATTATGACCTTCTTGAAAGATGTCGCAGTCTGAAAAAGCACATACTGGAGAAAAAATGAGGAATGGTATATATGGGGAATATAAATCCATCAGAAATAAGATTCTAGCCAGTCATCTACGGTTTTCTGAAAAACTCTTAAATCGGTAAGTGGACTTTCTAACAAGTAGCAGAACTATTTAAATATTGATTTTTTAGAAAACAAATTTAATAAATATTCCATCAATCATCTCACTGTGCCCAACCATATTATTGATTTTACATTTTCGGGCTTTCAGATATCTTGGACGTAACCTATAACAACCTGATAGTGTTGACAAAATACCGTTATCATTAAATTTGGTTCAGCTGTTGTTGTCATGACGTTACAGTTTGCTGCATTGCTTTTTAACAGTTTTAGAAAAAATTCTGCAGGTTCTGATCACCTAGACTCCCATAAGATGAGAGAATTTCGAAATCTCTAAAATAGGGTTAAACCCCAATAAGAAAGTTGTAGGAATGCAAAATCCATGAGCCAAATCATCGTCAAGGTGCTTCTTGCAACTTATTGTCGCGCGTAGAACGTTATAAGTAAATTGGGAAAGAGTTTAGAGGGCATTGGTCCCAAACAAATGGCTTAGCAGATACATAAATAAATAATCAGAAAATGTGACCTATTCACAGTTACACAAAAAAAACCTACAGCGACGATATATATATATATATATATATATATATATATATATATATATATATATATATATATATATATAGTTTAAATCTATAACTTTTTTGTGTCTAAGGAATACAAAAATACGAAAAAGTCGAGCAAATATAAAAACAAAAAATAAATTACATCTTAAATGATCTAAAAATACAATTTTATATTTAATTTTAAATTCAATTCCTTTTTCCGTAGCTTTCGTTAAGCAACGCCGAAGAAGAAAAAAGGACTTTTTCATAAATAATAATAAGACTTCTAATAGATGGAAAGAAAAAATACAATGACACGGGAAGACAAATGAAACTAGGAATGGTGTCTGAAAGAAACCAACAATAAAATAATTTTGCTTGTGAAGACTGGAAAAATCTTTTTGAAAGGAAACGACGAATTGACAGTAAAACGAATTTTTGTCTCTTTGAAAAAAAAAAATTAAATTAATTTAAATAATATTTTGTTAAAAATTACAAATTAAATGTAAATATTTACTTAGTAATATTATAATTTAATTTATTTGGCTATACACGAGACAAACAGAGTGAAGTGCATGAAAAAGTATACTTGCAAATAATGCAAACAAATTTTGAAATGTAATTAGAAAAGGACTACTTTGTTGTGAATAAATTAAGTATTAATGCTGTGTGCTTTAATCGATTTTTCAAACTAAATTTTTCAAATTGTTTAAGCTTCGGCTATTGCCTCATAGGTGGTAGCTGAAAAGTTTACATTTTCGATGTAACTTTTTAGTAACTTTTCACAAAAAGTACAATATAACTATACATTTTGGTTTAGTTTAGTCTCAAGTTGAGGGACAGTAAGTGACTTATGTGATAGTTCCATCTATCTAGATATAGCATGAACTAACTCTTTATAATTCAGTTTAGTTATTTTAGTCGGTTAAGGCACACAGCGTAAGTGCCCATCAATCTACGTTAAATGTATAATAATAGTAACTCGGGTTTTAAAGGTTGGTCACCCATACTGTATTTGCTGCCCTTTTATTTCATGAATGACATCATAAAATTTCATTAAAGTCCTGATCTCGTGGTTAAAGAGAACTTGGTCAGTGTATAGTATTCGGCGTAATATTACGCAAGTACCAGTAAGACATCAAAGGCTACAAAAAAATTGAAGCCACACTCAAAGCAAAAAATAAATCCTTTTACACTTACAGATTGAAGAGTGCTAAAGGAATCAGAGTTGTAAAGGGAATAAGTCCACCGTTTCAACTGATGTAGTCAGCAGGTAACTTAGAAATTTGGGCTTTAAAGTGAAATTTAAAATTAAAGTATTACAATTCAAGGGGAAACACGAAATCTAATAATATTAGATATTTGTTATTTAGAAAGATGGTAGTGGAGAACCGACATAAAAGAAAATCAGTTCTAAAATGTAGAAACTGTCAGGAACTGTATCACTCGCGAAACCAAAATACCAACATTGAAACAGATGAAAACAACGATAGAAACGTACTGCAAGTTGCAGAGAATGCATAGTATACAAAGGGATAAAGACAAAAATGACAAAGTTTGGAGCAAAACATATTGAGAAAGCAGTCAAAGGTAACTCACTCCCAAACTCAAATGCCAACCAAGGACTTTAGAAAATGATACAGAAAATTAAAAAGCTTAAAAAATCAAAAATCTATTTTGTTAGCCAATAAAATCTGTGCAATTGGGAAATTAAAAAAATTCCAAAATTCTTAAAATCACACAATGCCTATCAAAATTGTGAAATGTGTGCGAAATTAATAAAATTTGCAAAATTTACAAAAACTCAATCTTCAGAATTTCAAAAAATTGTCAATCGCGTGTTAAGTCTACAAAAATTATCAAATAATTTAGAAAATTTTAAAAATTCTCAAAAACATTTGATGCTTATCGGAAATTTATCGTTCTTTTAAAATTGTAAAATGTATAGGGTAATTAAAATGTTTTAAAAACTTTTAAAAACATTACGGTTATCCTATCAAAATTTTGAAATTTTTCAGAATATTAAAAAGCTTTCAAAACTCGGAAAAACCAATAAAAGTTAGCCTATCAAAGTATTGAAATACCTGGGAAAACTTTAAAATTTTCTAAAATTCTCAAATATTTAATTTGGTTAGCTGATCAAAGTTTTGAAATGTTGAAAAATTAAAAAAATTCAAATGTTTTGAAAAGCCTGTGATTATTAGGAACTACTAAGCTTGTGAATTATTTTGGAAAATTTCCAAAATTCTCAAAGCATATAACGGTTAGTTTATACAAATTGTGAACTATTTCTGGAATAGTTTTAGAAGAGCTTTTAAAATTTTAAAAGCCCATTATAACCTATCAAAATTGCGAAAATTTTAAGAAAATGTAAAAGCTTCCAAAGTTCTTTAAAAATATATTATATCAAAATTTTGAAATGTTCGGAAATAAAAAAGAAATTTCAAAAATCCTACGAAAACACTTCATGGTTAGCCTATCAAAATTGTAAAATGTTTGGAAAATTTAATAAAATTACAAAATTCTCAAGAACTCATTATGGTAAGCTTATTAAAAATTTTGATATCCTTGGGAAAATAAAAAGCTTTCAAAATTCTCAAAATCCTATGAATATTAGCCCTTTTGAAATAAAAAAGGTTTGGGAAAATAAAAAACTTTTAAAATTATCAAAATCCTATTATAGTGACCCTATCAAAATTGTGAAATGTTAGGAATAATGAAACCCACGATGGTGAGCCTATTCAATTTTCAAAAAACTTCAAAAAATTAAACAAGCTTTCAAAATTCTGATAAATCTATTAAGGTTAGCAAAATTTTGAAATGTTTGGGTAAATTAAAAAATTCCCAAAATTCTCAAAAATCTATAATGGCTTCTAAAAATTTATAAATTTTTGAAACTTAAAATAACTTCAAAATTATCAAAATCCCATGATGGTAAGTAAGCCTATCAAAATATTGAAATGTGTGTGGAAATTTAATAAATTTCCAAACTACTCAAAGTACCCTATAAACCTTCGAAAATTTTCAAAATCACATGTTGTTAGACTATCAAAATTATGAAATATTGTAGAAAATTCACAATTTTAACATGTTTAGGACAGTTAAAAAGTTTTCAAAATTCAGAAAAAAAAACCATAATGGTGAGCCTTTGAAATTTGTGGTATGTTTGGGAAAAATAAAAAATTTCCAAAATTCTAAAAAATCCATTATGGCTAGCCTATAAAAATTTTGAAATTTTTAAAAAATTAAAAAAATTTCCAAAATTCTCAAAGTCCCATGATGGTAAATTATCAAAATTTGAAATATTTGGGGAAATTAAAAAAAAATGTATAATTCTCAAAAATCTATTATGGTTAGCCTATAAAAATTTTAAAACTTTGGAAAACTTCTAAAATTTTCTAAATTCTAAAAATCCCATGATGGTATATTTAAAAATTTACAAAATTTTCAAAAACATCTGATGGTTAGCCAACCAAATTTTTAAATAATTTCAGAAAATTCTCAATAACTTATCATGGTTTGCCAGTCAAAATTTTGAAATGTTCGGGAAATTTTCAAAATATCCAAAATAATTATCCCAGGTAGTTAAAAAGTTGTGATACGTGGATCATGTATGAGTATCACTGGTGGTAGCTTAGTATATTAGCCAGCAGATAGGCGATAAATTTCCCCGATTTTATAGACTTCTGCACTACAAAGGGTATTGCTTGATTTTATGTAATGGCTAAACCATGCTTCAGCCCAACAAGCTGTTCTCTCCATAAAAAAACGCGCAAACCATCTCAGAAAATTCAGCAGCTTTTTTTTAAAAGAACGTGATAAAGTTGTCCTATACTACCTCAGAGTGCTCACAGCGACATAAGCAACAGAATACTCACTATATGAAAAGCCACGAACAACCTAAAACGGTCACACAGTCATGCCTGGTAATTCGCCTGCTATAAGGAAACTGGACAAAACGCGATGCATGCCAAGCAAGCATATTTGCTAAACACATATAAGCAAGGTATTTACACCCAACGATCAAATTTGAACCCAAAAATTACTAAGTGATGGAACAGATCCTTCAGAAATCCACCCAACCAAATTTAAATGGCAAAAACTTAAAAAATATAATTATGGAAAGCATCAACCCCTCGCATTGGTTTAGAAAGTTTATAGAGTCGCATTTGAAATCAGGAAATGTCTGAAACAAAAAAAAATTGTTCTGCTGCATTTCTGAACATTACTCAAGCTTTGACATTGGTCAAGCAATGATTAAAAGCTGTTTGCTTTCCGAATATTTCTGGTCAAATATTACTGTGTAACCAGCAATTTATACGAAAACCGCATGCAGCGATTCTACAAAGCAGTGGACTGTGTCCAATACTATATTTGATCTTTACAGCAGACCTACCAACATCAAGGAATGTGCAAATTTCAACATTATTGAGGATGTCATAGCAATAATAGCTATGCATCAATATCCCTCGATGCTTGAAAAAAGTACTAACTTTTCTGGAATGTAAGTTAAAAAATATAAAGCCAGTGGCAGTTATAAACAAAAATAGCTTTGCACTAACCAATTGATTATCACTGCTTACAAAATTGGTCACCGATATCACCATGATAAGTCAATCTTTAATTAAAATTACTTAAATATCAAACTAAAAAAGTCTAACATCAACCCGGGAGATAAGATATTATCAGATTAAAAATTCGTCCAATCATTATGATTGTATTTAATTTTTGTCAAAATCAAAACCTGCAGATAAACATAAGTGTATCTTACAACCAAAATATTATTTCACTCTAATGCCAGTTAAAAAAAAATTAAAATCATTCAAAAATATTTGAGTCGTAATTTTAATTACGTGATTTTTGCAGTGGATCCAGATTGTACTCCCTGTTTTTTATGACTCCTCCAACTACTAATACCCATAGGATCAGACGTTTAACCGTATAATGATGAATATGATGAAAGCTATCGTTTGTTGCTGTTCTTTGTTTGCACTGCAGTTATGTAGTTTGTTAATCGAACCACCAATGATATTGACAGTGACTTTAATGCGTCGTGAAAAAAAATAATAGATACTTCAACGGTCTTGGTACGGCGGAAGACCAAATGAACCAACCGCGTCATGAGGTAGGCGTTTGAGTGCAAATAACACAAACTGCTTCTAGCCATTCTCGATTCTCTTTGAGTGACACCTCTAATATGGAGACCACACAGAGGAAGCATATTCAAGTAAAGATATGCAACATATAGTGTTTTAAGAATAAATCACAAAAATCACGACAGTTACGTTAAATGAAACCCAACATAGTGTATGCCCTAAAGATCATATAAATAAGGTGTTTGGTCAATGTGATAAAATTACCTCAATGTTTATACATAATATAAACACACATAGTACTACCATGGTATGTTAGCCCATTGAAATGCTAGATGTCGCTACTGGTATCGTTTTAAAATAATCAAAATATTTTTATATGTATAATCGCCTAAATGTCATATATTTATACTAAATGTTTACGATTTTCTATCGACCCGACATCTGGAACATCAATGGGTAAACTGTTTTTTTCTTATGATGGTAGTACTATGTGTATTTATATTATGGTTTATATAAGAATTAAATGGCCGATTTTTACGACTTTACAGTTTGGAATTAGTAGCGCTGAACAAATCCCCACAAAACGAAACTAAGTTAGTAGTTGACGATCTACCAGGGTAAAACCCATACTTCCCACGTAAAATAAATGGTTTAATATAGAATGAAAAAATTTTAATGAACATGGATTCAGAAACTTGGGTAAAACAAACAGAATGGAGTTACCACGGTAGTTACTAATCTAATTTATTTTAACCGATTTGAAAATTAGATTTCCAATCGTCTTTAAAAATACCGACAACTCTCATTAAACATAAAAGCCACTGGAAAAGCTTAATTATTAGCATAATTCCAAAACAAAACGAATGGGTAAAAGTCCATCATGACCAGCCAGCCCCCTTATTCACATTCAAACAAATTTAACACTCTCGAAACTCTTCCACTGTGAACTTGCTAAGATTAAACCCAGAACTGCTGTAGAAACTGAGTAAGGGGCCATTGGACGTAGAAGCTTCATACGCAAATGAGTGAACTAGCAGTTGTGTCTTGATAAGTCATGGCCGACGGACACCCAAAAATTTTATAGACAACTGCCGACTGGCTTGTCAATTTGATTCGCACCGTAATTATATCTATACTAGGAATGACAAGCAATCAGTTAACTATAAGAACACCAACACCTTTAAGAGGTAACCTTTAAGGGTTACCCAATAAGAAGTTTCATTTTGAATAGCCTGCTATTTGGGCAGCTGTCAATTTTGAAGCTGTCATCTTTTGACATTTGACAAGTAACAACTACGTCATTACTAAAAATAATACGATACACGCTTCAACAACGCATTGAAATTGTTAAAATTCACTACACAAATGGTGATGATTTTGCAGTCACAGTTCGCAAAACTAAAGCACTTTTTGGCCGTCGTGGAGCAACTTCTTGGCCGGCAATAGTAAAACTGGTGGAAAGATTTAAGCTGTTAGGACAAGATAGTGATGTGGAGAATCGAAACTGTGTGCGTCGCTCAAGAACTACTGAGACTATTGCTGCTGTAGCCTGTAGTGTTGAAAAAAACCCAGGTTTGTCGATTCCTCGTCGATCTTTGGAATTTATGATTTTTTATGGCCGGAATTGGAAGATATTGATGTGGACGACGTTTAGTTTCGGCAAGACGGTGCTACGTGCCACACAAACAACGATACAATCGCAATTTTGCAAGAAAAGTTTCCTAACAGTGATATTTCTCCAAGAGGTGATCTCAAACGAACACCGAGATCTTGTGATTAAACACTTTTAGACTTTTTTCTTTGAAAAATTTGCCGCAAATTTGCGAATTGGTCATGGGAAATTTCATGGAAAGGATATGGTGCTCCAAGCGTAGCCATGGCGGCCATTTGGCTGACATCGTTTTCAAATGTTAATGAAAAATGGTGGTCGTGTGTTTGAGCGCAAATAAATATAAAAATTGTTTGCGCAATCCGGTTTGCGTTTAAAGTACAAATTTCGTAAAGTGAAGGCGAGCAAGCGCGTCTGTAGTGGATTTGTGTGTTGAATTGCGAGCGTAATCCGAAAAATAAGTGTTTTAGTTTTTGCATGAGGAAGTTAACATTTCATTTATTTATTTTATCTCTTTGTTCTCATGTAAAATATAATTTATTTTTGCAGGCACGACTGCCATCTACAAATGAGTAGAGTAAAAAAGTTATTCTATGTTTTAAAGATATCGTTGTGAATGTCAAAATTGTAAACCGAATTAAAATCAAATTAGATACAGATTGTGTATCTATTAGTTGGTAATTGTTAATAGTTAATATTTGAAATAACAAGTGCTTGCTCGGCTTCGGACGATTGCGATGTGCATAAAGTGGATAAAGTGGAAATCAAACCAAACGTCAAAGGTTCGACTATAAGAAATAGGGATGGACACAGGAAGATTATGGAAGAAAGGATTTTATAATTTTAAAAGGCAGCAGAGAATAACAAGGACAGCAGAGATAAGATCATGGCATGTGCTTCGCGGATCAAATCAAACCAGATAAGATAACTATGGTTTAAGAATCATTTTTAAAAGGCCCACCGATTAAAAAGAGAACTCAATCCCTTTCGGGTCATCATTCTATGAATATTTGAAATTTTATCAATAATTAGCAAATTATAAAAAATTAGCACTGTTTCTATAGTGTTGGAGGTCAGACACTTGTTATTTCCTGCATTCTGCGTGTTGCGGTTATATTGTTTGTGCGAGTTATTGAAGTTAGGTGTGTGGAATATGAATGGCTTTGAATCTAAATCTTCTTGCAAGAATTCTAGTCCTATATTTGTGTTCACCCTCCACGAGAAGCAATAGTTAGTTTCTATGGAGCAAGCTTACGAATAAAATTACATTTTTGTACATTTTTCAAAACTTTGGTGGTAACACATCGAATTTTTCATCAATATTAGCTAAACTACAAAATACTCCACTTTCCAAAACTTATAATCTAATACAATTTTAATTTAAAATATATAGTAATTAGAAAATGATTTGATAGTTAATTAGATAAAAAGGTAATTAGGAAATATACTAAAACTAAAAAAAAAAAGTTAGATTGAAATATAATGATGTCATTGTTGCCAATGGCAGACATATACTCGTACAACAAATTCTTATAGATACAAAAATAACGAGTACGAGAACGAAAATATTTAGATGGTACATCATAAATTTGCATATTTTATGTAATAACTCTTTACATATTAAAATTAAGTACTTTGCATACATTCATATTTTATTTACATAATCGTTGTTATTTTACTTCGGTATACCTTATCGATTGGAATCTGAAGTTTATAACAGGAATTAAGATTAAACATTTTAAATTGATAGATTGATATAATTCTCTACTGTAAATGATTACGGTTTTAATCCAAATTTGCTGGAAGTTCATTTCAAGAGCCAACATTTTTTAAAAAAAAACTCAACTATACAAATTGTGGTTATTTTTGTTCCATGCAATCTGTTTTGGGGTCAAAGATCTCCCTACTGTTTTGCGGGTAACTTAAAGCATTTCTTACATAGAAAAATCTTTAATGACAAACGTGAGAGTTAGAATACTAACAAATGTGTCTTTTAAATAAAAATGGACCCCTAACATGTATGTGACCTGCAAAAAACACTCAACAACGTCTGACAAATTATAGTCTGCATGTTAGGTTAAAATAAAAAGAGTTTGACAAAGAGCTAAAAAAAAGGTTATATGTAATCAGTTAAATAGCAGTTTCCGTGAAATTGGAATCCAACTAAAATCAAGGCAGTCAGAAGCAGCGTAAACTATATGAATAAGGATTTCGCGGAGAGATAATGTCTCAGATTTGCGTTCCCTATCGATGAACTTCGATTGGAGCCACCGAGCAAAATTATTGAAGCCCTCTAGATTAGCGCGTTTCTCGAGATCTTTATTACTTGGACATTTATAGGTTGGAAGTTTAAGGCATTGCCACATGAAGATACGAAATCGAACAATTCGTTCGGACTTTCGATTTTGGTGCCACATGTAAACCGAATATGTCGGTCGACAAAAACGTCACAGTAAAATAAAAATAATAAAAATTGACATTTGACGTGAAAAAATTTGTATAACCCAAAGTTGGATTTCACAATTATTAATTTGGTCTCAAATTATACCTCAAATATTTGTTTTATATAGATATATGTATATATTTATGTAAATAAATATAAATATAATTAAATTAATATATTTTAATATTTAATAATTACATACAAATAATTGTTTTTCTCATTTTACATCAGCTATACATACACAAGAAAAAAAAATCTAAGCTAAAAACACATCGAAGTGAGGTTATGTAAAAGCGATGCCACATACAAAATCATCCGTAATTTTCTAAAAACGGATTTTCTATTTTTCAATAAATGACTGCATATTTTTAATTTAAATTAATGAAAAATAATGTAAAATAAATCAAACTAATATCTAAAGTAACAAAATTATAATAATTAAACAAATTTAATTGAAAAATAGCCTTTTTTTAATTTTGTCGTGCCTAGGAACGATTTTTAATTTAAATGGTATAATTTTTAACGTGACCGAACGCATATGTTTTTAAACGATTTTCGTAGTCACTCAAAAATTTCCTACGATTTTATTTATCGTTCTGATTTAACCTCAATTCGTTGATTATTCGATATATATATATATATATATATATATATATATATATATATATATATATATATATATATATATATATATATATATATATCAAATGTCAAAATAAATAGTATCAACCATAAATAAATAGTATCGCTTTGACACTTTTAATTGAAATGGCGGAAAAATATAACATGAGTCAGAGCAAAACAAAACATCAAAATTGTTGTTGTAAAAATCGTTTGTATATTTTTTTGTAGGTGGCGAGGTAGACAAATTTACGCAAAAAAATTATACCATTTGAGCTTTTCGACAAAAATAAGTTCGTACAAATTATACCATTCTAGATTTTGTCGACCGAATTTTATTTTTTCGGCCGACGAAACATTAAATTGCATAATTTTGAATGAAATTAGAATAAAATAGGTTTCGTAAATCTTAACTTATTTTTATTCATTTCGATCATTTACATAAAATAATTTAGTCTATCGGGCGTGCAAGTGTGCATGTAGCAATGCCTTCAAGCTAATCGTCAAATACAAGTCAAAAACGATTGCAAAGAAAACAGGCTGACTCAGTAGGTTTTGGACAATTTTCCCACCCATATGGGGATAAATTAGGTTATGATGAGCCTCAAATATGTCTTGTAAAGTTCTAACTTGTTTTTAGGGGAAAATCGATTGAGAAACTGGTATAAAAGCTGCGTGGCTGCAAAAGCCTTTTTCTGGAGGTGCTGCCTTTAAATGAAATAGGACTATGAATGATTTCAGTTCTAGAGGAGTCTACTTTAAACTTTCATTTCCTTGCCTAATTAGACTACTGCTTAAGGTATTTAAATAGCCTCTTGCTTGTATTGGGTGCGCTCATTGTAGATGTGAATACAGCCGTCATATATTTGTATTTTGGTATCTTTGGTATCTTTGAGATATCTTGATATAAGCATGAGAAAAGTGTGGTCCTATAGGATTGAGTCTGAACGACTTATGATGCTAATGGTTTTATACTGAAACTGTGTTTGTTCAAATAAACGTAGAATTTCCTATTTTTAAGGTACGACTCTGAATTTAGCAAAGTGTCCGGCACGATAGCCTAACTGTTCCTTTGGGATGTATGGTTCTATTATGGGCTGAAGCCTATTAAGAATGATTTTTTTCATGTTCTTGAAATTGGGCGAGTATGCTCTATATTATTGAAAGGCTTTTCCTGATTTTTTGATAGGAATGATTTTGCAACGTTTTTCCATCAGTCTGGAAGTATCTTATTTTTAGGATTCCTTTGTAGATGTTGGTGAGCTGTGGACCTTTATCTAGTAAATTTCTTAGTACTAAGTTGGGTATGCTATCATAATCCGGAGCTTTTTTAATGGTTGGATTATCATGAAGAGAGTTAAGGAAATTATTGACAGGACTACCAGTTCAAAATTGTGGTTTTCCAGGTATTTGGTCTAAGTATGTACCTTTCCATAGTGAGAATTATTGATGACAGAGGAAAATTTGGTAAGAACCTATAATAGAGTTAGAACCTTAGGCTATAGTGAAGTGATGACATTTTGATTTTTACCATTAAGCTTCCGAATTTCTTAAAAAATTTTAAGAGTTATCGAAAATATTTTGTATTCTATTTGTGAATTCAAAATTTTTTAGTGCACTGAACCAACAAGACATCAGTCTCAAAAGAGGATTGGAGAAACATCTGGAAAATTTTATTGAACATGACTTTTAAATTTCAGCCAGTCAACTTGGGAGTAGTTACGAAGCGCCTTTGTAGGTACAATTAGATTCTTGGTTAATTGCAGTTGATTGCTACAGTAATTTTTTTGTTGCTTCAGTTTCATCTGAAACAAATGTTTTTGCCGGAAAGTGAGGTATATCGTTCTGAATTAGGATAGCAGTGCCTTCAAATTTGTCCTTTATCGCATCTAGCTTGAAAGTGATATATCCAGCGACGTGAAACTTGTGTTGCTAAATTAGATAGTTTTCAGACAGAAGAACTAAGTGACGCTTGTGGCGGAGCAATAATGTTTCTAATTCTTTGCATCGGACTAGTGAAATTAGGCTGTTTGCGGTTAACTTTAGTGTAATGCATTTGAGTTATTCTATACAGCAAGCCAACATTGCATGATACAAATTGAGTAAGGAAGCAGTGAATCTCATAATGGCAAATCGTTTTTCGACATTGTATGAAGTGGGGATGCGATCGTATTCTGTGAAAAACTTATCGCATTTAGATTTAAAGCTGGAAAAATTAGTTCCGATTAGTTCATCGCATTTTTGTGTCAGGCGTTTAAGCCGCTTGAAGATTTAGGAGACGGCCGAGTACCGGTTGGGTTACACACATTCGGCTGGCTTATGTAAATACGCATTGTTGACAAGGTTGCCCGGCTTGTGCATCGCCTACACCTGATGCACTTATGGATTCTGCCACAGTTCAGTGCAGTGTTGCCAAATCTCTGACAATTCCGACATTGAGTCATCTGGACAGGACCTCGTTTTTTCTCCAAGATGACTCTGTAGTAGCTCATTAATTTCATTATCCTATTTTTTAACCACAATCAAAACACTATCGGATTCTCATAGAAAATCAGAATTGAAAATGGCAAAGGTGGGTTGTCAGCCAACACGGTAAAAGCGTCAGTTTTTTAGGATGCACATGACTAATATAATGTAATAACCTTGAAAAGAGGAAAACTATAAACAGAAAATAAAATGTGGCCTTACTGATCCGATATTACGATTTACGGAAAAAATTACCGAATTTACCATTAAAGGATAGCAAAACTAAACTAAGCTGGTGACTCATCAGAAGAGAAATATTAATTAGATTTTAAGAATTGAGACACCCAATTTTTAAAGATGATCAAAACCTTTTGATAAAAGATCCAAAATATAATAACGAGATATTTAGAAAGAAAAATCTACAATTAAATAGTACAGGTCACTTTCCAAGTGTTACTCAACCTTCTACTGGTAATAAACAAAATGTACTACTATTATACAATGTTCCTTCATAACACTAAATTATATTACTAGAAGATCTCTGTGAAAATGGGGTATTCACTTTGATGGTTCACTCTTCGATACTCATGTCGAGAAATTTCTTGTTAGGGTTGAACGCCTTGCTGTGTGCACTTTGTGCTTATAGGTAAAACTGTAAAGCGTGGTATCGGACTATTTCAATATCTGCCTTCAGATTTATTCTTAAAAACATAAACCAAAGGGTAGTTTCTACGAATTTTACAGTAATCTAATTTCACTTTCTTTCGTTCGTTCTTTTGTATTGCGTGTAGGCACAGTAACAACGATAAAACTTCTCGATTAAGTATCAAAAAGGCAACGATAATTGTATATCAGACGTACTTTTGCGGCATTATTGTGACGAGCTGCAATTTGGCAAACTAAATTGTTCTCCTTTACTCAGCTTTGGGTTAAATTATATCTGAGCATTTTTCGTCACCAAGCAAGTCAACTTCCAGATGCTACGTGCCTCTCTTAGTTTCCTCACCTTTGCCTATCATTGATAATATCGAAAGATGTTGAAAACTCGAAACAAATGAAAAAGGATCCAACATCGTTACTGCGCAGGTTCATCTATGTGATAAACATTTTTTTGAGTAATCTATGTGTACAGAAAGGTCGATTTGTTTTAAGGCTCACTTTTATTCGTTTTTTTCCATTTTGGATGATTCATCACCATGGCTATGCAAAGTTTTTACAATTTGGAGAAAATGTCACGTACTTCACGGGATCTATAAGGCATTCATTGAATATTACTTGACATTTAAACACATGGGACGAGTGCCTGATGATGAGCTTCTAGAATCTAATATTACCATCCACGTTATTGTGTATTAAAACCAGATAGCTTTATGGTTTGGGACCTGTGGTATTAAAACCAGATAGTTTTATGGTTTGGGACCTGTGGTTCAAAATGGTCTTGTACCAGTGTTATGTCGTGTTATGAATAAATATTTTTATCAAAATAAAATCCGGCAGATGTTGTCTTTCGGGGCATAATTCCTGCGGAATTAATGAAGTGAATAAGTCAACGGTTTATAGGACCACCATGTTTACAGCCTGCAGAAGCTCAATGGCTGAATTCAAATTTACCACCATGGATCGAATAAAAACTTTTGGAGTATACAAAATCATTCCAATGATCAGGCGTAATGTAAAAGATGATAGAGTATCTGGACCTCTAGCAAGGTTTTGAAATAAGCATGCACTTATTTTCTATTTGAGTATTACCGGAAGCTGAAAGTCTGGATTACAAAGGTAAGCTTTGTCGTTCAAAGGTAATAAATTGAATATTTTATCACTTTTTATATAAAGGGATTTATCCGGGTTGGTGGCAGTCTACGGTTTTCATCACTTCTATATTCCACAAAAAATCTTTAAAAAACCAAATTTGCCACTTTTGTGTTTGATGTTACCGAGTCAAACTAGTTTTAATATCTCAACAAATGGGACTGATAAAGAGAGCAAATTGATGCAGCACATCCATCCCATTGAGGGCTCTTCTACACCACTCAAGGAATCCGTGGTTGAATACCAATTAAATTCTCTCTATTTTTGTCTGTTTTGGAACAAAGATGGCGTATCTGAAGCTAGCTGCAGACCTCTCCTCCACTACCTTTATCAGGACATTTATACAATTTGTGGAAATACAAGGATTATGCAAAAAGGTTTCGGGGGTGTACATTCTGAAATGCAACTACTGCTAATTTTTTCTTTCAAGATTCAAAGTTGCATCAAGATATTAAGATGATGTACCAACATCACTTTATCGATTGGATTTTCGCACCATCAGAACATCTTAATACATTATGTAAACAAGTGGAGACAATCCTGAATTATCGGCTTTTGACACCAGTAACTTTAGTTTCTGATGGTATGGTAGCTCTTTAACGGGGTCATTTATTAATAGAATGACCTCTTATTGCTGTCCCTGAACCAATTATTACTGGAGAAACAATTGGCTTCAATCAATGGTGGCGTTTAATTCCATATTTGGTTCAACAGGTCTGGACTATATGGTCCAAGGGTTATTTCTGACTAAAGTACAAGACAAATTCGGTGACAAAATAGAGTTTTATTTTATCTAATAATTGAGCCACTAGTAAAGACGGAAACAGCTATTTGCGAGACATATAATAAAATCAAGGCGTTGAATATGATAGAAGTATTAAAGTTTTGGTCCTAAAAATACTTTTCAAGCCTTAAAATTACCTGTAGTAAATGACATTAACAGAGACATTAATTACAAGCTCTTGCAAAATTTACAAGCTCTTGCAATCGTGTAGATGACCGAATGAACGAAGATGTCATGAAATTATTGCGAAGTCGGAAAAAACCCACAGTCATTCTCGTATTTTTGGTATCATCGATGTAGAGGTAAGTTGTCGTGGCAGGTTGATTTGGACATGTTGTTTCAAAAATATGGATCGACATAGCAAATATATGCCTTTTATGATTTTGCCCTCTTCCCTTTGTTAAGAATTGAAATGGGGCCAACGTAATTCATGTTAGTTTTTTTTAAAGGGCGGATTAGTTCTACGCGTGAATTTGGTCAGCTACTCATCAACAGTTTTGGTGAATATGGAGCTAAATTGTGATGCAGCCTCCCTTCAATGCGTAGTAGCGTAATGCTAGTATCCCGTCTTCATAAACTTGACCTTGTCAAATCGACACAGTATTTGCACCGTATCAAAAAGCTCTTCTCTGTTCAGTTAAATAAACTCGGATCTGGATTTTTTTCAAATGCCAATGTTATTTATAAATCTCAGGATGAAGAAAATTTGCTTGAATCCGTTAGGACTTCGCGATGCGGTAAGTAAAACTACCTTGCAAACATCTTTATGGTCGAGGAATCTCAATCAGGTGGTTGAGCTCTTTATATTCATGGTAGAACTCGTGATACTGATGTAAAAAATCTGAATCACGAATAAAACGGCATTCTATTCCTCTGAGCATCTGAATTGCACAATCAAGTGATCCCCCTAGAGCAAGTGGGGAGTTTTTAAATGGCAGTTTCACAATGAATCTTACTTCAGGATCCTTCGTTAGATTCTGAAGTGATTCTCGCAAAACGTTTCTTCTTCTATCAGCAAGAGTTCCTGTTCATTGATTGACTCTAATCCCCAAAATCTGCATAAAGTTTGTCAATGTCAACCATTTCGTCTTGGTTTGTGAGTGATAACGTGGAAGTAATTTTATTCTTCTGTAACATACCGGTTGGCCCTAAAACTATCCAACTAAACACTGTATTTTGAGAATCAGCTGGACCATGATACTATTTGCAAGACATTGAAAATGTAGTCCACGGCTATGCCTGATATGTTAATTACATTTATGATGACCAATAGCATAATATAAATACACATAGTACTACCATGGTATGTTAGCCCATTGACTTGAAAGATGTCGCTACTGGTATCGTTTTTAAAATAATCAAAATATTTTTATATGTGTAATCGCCTAAATGTCATATATTTATAGTAAATTTCGACGATATTCTATCGACCCGACATCTTTAACATAAATGGGTAAACTGTTTTTTTCTTATGATGATAGCACTATGTGTATTTATATTTTAATTTGTATTTATTTATAGCCACATCTTGGTGAAGCAAGGTGTTGCATTTCGTGCCGCATTTTAGACAGCGTAGTCTAAACTCTCAAAAGCGACAATACACTTCTTTTCAATTCTTGGTTTAGTCCGCTTGGGCATGGGACCATTCATTCAGCCATGTCTATCTCCCAACCCAGGAATTTTAAGAATACGGACAACTCTGGATAAACTTTACTTGCGGAGTGTTCTGTTCATATGATACCTTTGTTTATTCATCTAACTTCTGCATCAAATTTCAAATCTCACCAAGTGCTTGGACATCACGGATCATCTGAAAATGAAACACCTCAATACAACATCTTCAAGTTTTGACATATGTAGACGATGTCTGTGTGATTGTACTGAAAGAAACTAGCTTAACTAGATGATGCAGTAATTTCTGAAAGAAAAGCCATCATTATTTGGCAGATTACAAACAAAATAAAGCTTGTTCCACATTTGAAACTTTTTCAATTTTCTAAACATATCAGAAATCAATAAAACTAATACTTATGGTAAATGTTTTTTGTACATATAACAGTAAAAATACAATTCTAAAACTATATACGAGTACGTAATATTGTCTTACCTTTTAACAAAAAAGCACAAAAGTTTGCTATTAATCAAATAGATAGAAAAGCGTCTATACAAAACACGATATAAGCTCGTTTTATTATTTGTATATAGGATGAACAGTACCTATATATCTCAGATACACATTTATATCAGATAATTTGTAAGTAAGTGAAATTTTTTGTACCGAAAAAAAAAGTTTCGAAATAGAACAAAATTTCGATACAACATTTATTGTTCGAGGGAGTAAACGAAGATGTCATTTAATCGATTGAATTTCCCATTTGTGTTTTCTTTTTCCATAATCTTATTCTCTATATATAGGTAGCATATTATGTACATATGAATATATAAATCTGTCGTTGTATTACTTCTTCGTAATAAAAATATACTTTTACGAACCAATAAAAGGTAACTAAGTAACATTAGGTAACATATATTGAATGTAAAAATGTCTTGGTTCATTTCGATATGAAAATTCGTATATATGAAAAAAAAAAATTGATATGAAATTACCTAAGCGATAATAATACACACGATTTGTTTTAGTAAAGCTTGGATAGGCTTTTTTGTGCCATGTTTTGAAATACATACACACAAAACGTATCTCGATCCAGTTTAATCGAATGAAAAATATATTATGTGCCTGTAAAAATTGGGATGCGGCCGAGCAGAAAATTTATTTATGTGTGATCTGATTGGAAATAATCATCATCCGATTTAATTTATTACAAGATGTACACAATTAATTGCGATAAAACTGACATATGTGTGGAAACATAATGTTACTGTTCAACCAAAGGTGACTAGTCTTTCCAAAAATCTGCATGATAACGATAGTTGTTGTTTACATTCAATACAGAGCCTAACGTGATATATTCAGAGATCAGTCTGCATTTTTCTTAAACCATCTAGCGGTTGCAGCTGCTAAGTACCATTCAGTGATGATTTTGAGCGATTTTAACCAGTTAAAAATAAAATGGTTTACTGATGGTAACGATCTTCTACCATTCAATAATGATTTAATCTACTTAAATTTTGTCAGCACGCGAACCATGGTTTAACCTTCGCCTGTCAAACTTTTAAAATGGAAAATCTAATGTTTATAAACCATACAAATTAAATTCGTCAGTCGTAAATTTTGAAATATTTTGTGCTCTAATGTTTGTGCTATTAGATATTAAATATTACAATAAAATATTTGATGTTTAATCAATTTTGTTAAAATCTAATTTGTATTAATTTTAAAATTTTGTGTCAAATAAAGTGTATATAAGTTAGATTTTCGGCGATTATATGACGCATTTGTCATAAAATGGTTAATCCAATTGATTTGTAATGTTTAATCACTTTTGTTAAAATCCAACTTATATTAATTTTAAAGTTTTGTTTTAAATAAAGTGTATATTGCTACGGCCAGCGTAACAAGAAATAGCAACGGATATTATTTACATTTAGATGAATTGATTGTAACTTGTTTGTAAAGTTAAAGTAGAGTTAGTATGTTAATTGAATTTATATTGTAACAAAGAAGGCGCGTATGAAATTGTAAAAAGAAACAAAAGAGAAAAACTTTGGATTCAAAATAAAAACCATAAACGTGTCGGACATATATTTTTATTTTGTGAGGAAACGAGAATCGGCGAAATCATATATAATTTGTCATTAAATGGTTAATTCAATTGATTTGTAATGTTTAATCAGATTTGTTAAAATCTAATTTATATTAATTTTAAAGTTTTGTGTCAAATAAAGTGTATGTAAATTAGATTTTCGGTGATTACATAACGCATTTGTCATGAAACGGTTAATTCAAATGATTTGTAATGTTTAATCAATTAAATTAATCAATCAATTAAATGTTGCTATAAAATATTCAACCATTTTCAGAACTCGTTTTGTAGCCACAAAAATAGGCAAGAATATGCCCACAAATATATGAATTTTCATGATAATAGAATAATTCAAAAATTAGTGATCCGATTGTGACAAATGATTCCTTAATCGAAAGCTCTGGAATCCAAGTTTAATACTGCAATAAAATACCCAAATATTTGCCGAACTCGTCTTGTATCCAAAAAATTAGGCAAGAGGTTAGCCTACAAATTTAAAGATTTAACTTAGGTCGGTTCCATGTAGGACAGTACTCATTACTTGGAAGGAATATTTGCCTACTTTATAGAGCTAAAAAGAAAACGGTCACTAAAAAAAAGAAGTTTAATATGTACATATGGCTTTAAATCCTGTTACAGCTATCTACAGTAAAAAGTATTATTTTAAAAAATGTTTTGTCTCTTTCATTTCTTCAAATTTGTTCAGTAAAAGCTACAAAATTGAGCAACACATATAAACATATTTTACAATGAGAAACAGTTATCGTCATTTAGGGGTAGGAATAGATGAGGGTAAACGTATAAGATAGCATTACAGTGATTTAGGCTCAGAAAAATGAAAAAGAAAATTTATAATTACGATTTAATTGGTATAAAAAAATACAATAATTTCTAATTTATATGATTTATTTGCAGTAAAATGTCATATTCCGGTGTTAATACCACTGGTCGTTTTTGAAACGTGATTACTTTTGGTGTGCTAGGGCCTGCTGCTATATTAAAATTTCGTATCAATGATATAATTCCCAAACGTGTTTGCATTATACCGAAACGTGCTCCAATACATATGCGCGGTCCTTCACCAAATGGCAAATATGCAAATTGATTGCGTTGCGCCACATTTTCGTCCGTAAAACGCTCGGGGTCGAATTTTTCTGGGTCTGGATACAGGTTTGGATCATGATGAACTGCATAAACTGGAACAATGGCATGAGTTCCTTTTTCAATAACATGTTTTGTCCCAGGCACCTGATAATCACGATCAGTTTTTCTAAGTAATGAATCGAGAGCTGGATATTTACGTAAACTTTCATTAACTACTTTACCCAAATATGGCATCTCATTGATTGCTTCATAAGTTAATTCATTGTTGTGCTTGCTTAGGACATCATTTATTTCAGTGCGTAGACGTTTTTGAATTTCAGGATGTTGCGCCAACTCATAAATTGCATAGGTTATGGTCGATCCGGATGTTTCGAATCCGGCGACGAAAAATAAAAATGCTTGTGCTGCAATATCCATATCGGTGAATTTTTCGCCCATGGTCGCATCTTTCTTTTGAATGTCGAGCAGCAGCTGCATGAAATCTTTTCGTTCAATATTATTATCGCGTCGGAATTTAACTGTTTCTTGAACAGCGCCAATAAAAAAATCACTAATATCCTTAGCCACAAAACAAACTCCTAGTTTTCTGGCTAAATCTGGAAAGGCACTACCAAAAAATTGTTTCAATTGCTCGAATCGCGTTATATTGAAAAATTTCTTGCCATTCACTCGGAACTCAGCTTTAGGATTTTTTAAACTGTTACAATTGATTCCAAATGCACAACTTCCAATCACATCGGTTGAATACCGCGACACCACATCTTTTATATCGATTTCACCATGACTATCAGCAATTTTGTTAACGGTCTCGACCATTTCGTTAGCCGTCTGAAGTACAGTTCCGAACATCATTTTCATTTTTCCACTGGTAAACGTTGGTGTTAATTTAGCACGTAGATCTTTCCATTTTTTATCTTCGATGGAGACGAGATGGGCCGATAGTGGATCATCCTTTTCATTATAGTAGAATGTTCGATTTCGGAAATAATCAAAATCTTTGACCAACACATTTTTGATCAAATCCAAATCGGCTACAACCACTGCTGGATGTGTGAATAAATATATTCCAGCGAATTGTGCTTTATTTTTAACATCACTATAAATACTATTGGTAATCTCTGATAGATGTCGTGTGACTCCGAGTCCTCCAAAATTACCCATCGGGAATTGTGGTTTTGGTGAATAAACTCCACGCCTCTCCCAGTACGAATATTTTCGTCGGATATATAAATAGCCTAAACCAAATACGGTTATAAGCCCATAGAGCACTGTAGTCCACATTTTTTTCAATTGTTTATGCCTGCACTTTAAGTATTTAAACACAACTGCGCCCGGTAAAAAAATCGCTTCTTTATATATAAATTTGGTTGAGTATTCTTATCTTTAACTTATACCAATTATGTTGGTTCATGCTTATGTGCTAGATTATTTTAAATGTTGGTGTAAACAGGGTAATTCGTTAACATTAACACTATGGTTGCAATTTTTTATCCTGTTTCAGATATTAACAATTACCCGGTGTTTTTAAAATGTGTGTCAACTCGAAACGCAGATATTTGGATTTATTTGCACGCTACACAACCTAACTCAAAAAATCTATCACCAATAACAATAAAATAACACATACATGTCTCTGAATGTGTAAATATCTCAATAAATGATCGCAGCTCTCAACAAAAAACCGAGGCCACTCATGATGAGTCGACTAAAAATTTAATATTTTTATACACAAGACTAACATTTATCTTTACCAAAAATTAGTACATTCCAATTTATATCAAAACAAAACTTCCTCGTCCATATATACCACACAGATGTACGAGTAGAAATTTACTTTCCCTCCGATAAATCAATTCGATTTTATTCGAACCAAAACTTTAAGCTTTAAAGGGATTAGCAGCAGAGCAAAATAAAATTTTATTCGAAAATTCGTTAGTGTTAAAAGTAAGTAACATTATAGTTTATGTACTGTACTGAATGTTAAATGAAACGAACAAAAAATATTTTAAAATTTATCTGCTGTGATTATCTGAAAGGCAGTATATTATATCGTTATCTAACGAATTTTTAATACAATTTTTTTTTTAATTTACATCCACATTGAATGTAATTAAAAGTGAGAGCTTTTCAACTTTGTATAATTTTTCATTGTTGAGGATGGTTGGGAGTTTTGCCGTTGGGATTAAACAGATTTATATGATTCGTAATGTTTGTATAATTCGATTTTTGCCTTTATTATTGAAAGTTTCAGGTTTAATAAAATATAAAGACTCTGGAAATAATCGAATTATTGATCACCATACTATGAACGCGGTTGGATCATAATGGGAGGTATCGGTTATACCATAAAAATGTCAAGGTTGGGGAAATGAGTTTGAAACATTTGCTAAAAGTCACCTGCTTTCAGCAAAATATCGCAAAGACATTATGATAAGTAGGCCTAAATATTTGTGTAAAGTATCCATCTATTTTCGAGCATAACAATCAGGCAATGGGTTAGCCCCTAAAATTATGCATTATGCTTAAATTGTCTAAAATTATCAATAAATAAATCATAAATTATACTTGTGGTAACGCATCTTCAAATTGATTGAATTTTTAATCAATCGAATGTGCGATGAAAAAACAATTTTCTTTATAAAAATTATTTTTGTTTTTTCCAAATTAATTAGTCGGTCAAATCAGTCAAATTAAAAAGTTGTTGCTAAAATATATTTTGCTGTTTAAAATAAAACGTTTCTTGTCTATAAATTCGCGCTATATACTTATGCATAAACTATCCAAGAGGTCATTAGAAGCCTATTAACCTGAGAATCGTAGAGTTGGTTGATTCTGAATCACCTAAGGAGTCGGGTTTGTCGATATTGGCTCCCGTTGTCCCAAGTTCACTTTCGTGTTTTTCTGCGCTTATTTCGACTACTTCACACCTTGCATGTGTTTCGTCAAAATTTCGTTGTGCTCTATTGCTAAAAGGACTCCCATATCGATGGCTGATAAGTGTTTCGTTTCAATGGCTTGGCCACATAAGTAGTTTAATCCTAAGCTTATTGGGAAAAACGCAAAGTTATGACATCCTTCAGGATATAGGAACTCAGGGAGGTTCTGAAACGTTTTCGTTGAATCCACAAACTAAATTCTTTAATTTTCAATTGCGGATATTTTCATGCCATATTTAACTTTAATCCATGCAATCTTTTTTAGGGCCGAACTTATTCCGTAAAGTGTAAGGCGATTGTCGAACTCCCTTCATGGGAAACTAGCAAGCAAATTTGACACTTTTTGGGTTTATGCGGATTATATCGACGATTTATAAAAAAAATTGTCGCAGTAATAACCTAATACTGACCTAACTAAAAAGACCGCAAAAACTAAACGGAATAATGAAATGATCGTCCCCTCTAGAACCGAGCCTTTCATTCAACCGTTTTTACCCGTCAATGGTGAGACTCTAAGTCATTCTGAAGAAATACTACTAGGAGTTTTCATGGACAATAATACCACAATAGCGATAAAACAACCATTCTAATAGTAAACTCAAACGACCATGAGGCTAAAGAACATAATGTCTTACCAAAAATTGACGCAGATCCACCATTTGCAGGTTTCGCCATCTTTTACATTTCAATAGAAATGGTTACGTCAAAGCCCATGGAAAATCAATAATATTTACTGCATCAAGGGATACTTCAAACATTCAACAATGTTGCTAAAATGAGAGTTGCATTTAACAATAAAAGTGATAGTCAATATTACAGAATTGTCTGCCTTACGACGATCACCTATGGCCTCTGTGTCATTTCTAGCAACAGAGCGCAGAAAGGAGTAGCACAAGACAATAAATTTTCAGCCAAAAATGATTTTTTATCTATAGGCAAAGATATTTGCATGGACGACCTCATGACGGGAGCTGATAACGAAGATGATGGAAAATATATCAGACATTTCAAGTATTAATTTCTCAGAAAGTGGAAATCCAATAGTCCACGTGTATTACGCAACATTCCTCAAAAATTTAAAAAAGTAGGCGGGAAAATGAAATTCAGGACCATAATCAGGTGATCTTAGAATTCGTTGAAGTTTTAGGAATCACCTGTCATACCATAACCGATTTTTACGCTTTCAATGCTTAACTTCATAACGAAATCCATAAAATGTACAGTTCTATCCGAAACCAAGAAACTCTTTCACTCTCTGGGTTGGTATCTTAATTGATCATAACATTTAAAATATTTCTGCATTGATTTGGTGCGTAGTTTGAAATGGAATGATCCTCTCCGCACAGAGAAGGATATTATAAGAAGAAAAGGATAGAATAAGTTCAAAAAATAAGCCAGTTGGCGTATGCAGCTGTATGCGGCAGCCCAAATAGAGAAACGTTTGTAACACTGGTATCAACCAAAAAGTGGTGCCAATCAAACACCATACTTTACCACGCCTCAAATTGGACGCAGCTATAGCACTGACACATCTCATCAATATAGTTAAAAGAAGTCAACACAGTAAATTGACAATGTAAATGCATGGATTGATTAACAAACCGTACTGGGTTATCTTGGAAGTCATCCAGAACGCTGGAGCACTTTCATTGGTAACCGCATAAAATTCTGTATTCATAGACGTGAAAAATAGGCACCATATTTTTTCAGCCGATTATCCAGCCGATTGTACTATTAGAAGTTTGTCTTCGAGTGAATTGCACGTATTTTGGCGGAATGCCTCGGTCTGGTTAACTAAATCCGTTGAATTTTGGCCACTCCATATGTAAAACATTATGGCAAACCGTTATAGATTAATTATCAATTAAGGTCATCTCTTTAACACTTTATAAAATGCGCCAAGTCAAATGACTGGTTTGATAAATTAAACCTCAAATATGGATCGTTTCGTAGGCTTGAAAGGATTATGGGCTATACAACGCTAGAAAAACAAAGACAACATAATATCCGGGATTCATCTACGGCGGGAAGAGTTAATCCATGTTGTACGTTTTATTTGCCTACAAGTACAAAGCCAATATTACAAAGATGATATGTTAACACTGCTATCAAAACGGGACACCAACAAAACCAATACCCTCAGGCCAATAAAAACATTTTCAGATGAATTTGGGTACATCCAAAGTTAAGTACACAATTTCTTTGTCTTTTACCCGTGACGCACATATAGCCAACAACCATGCGTGTCCTTCAAGTATGAAAGGACTATAAAAAATGACAATCAAGTCTATCAAACTTAATATTGAAAGGGTAGTTGGAAGAAAAATGTTGACTTTAGAAAAAATAAATCTTCTGTTAACCGAAATAGTAGCGATTTTAAATTTCGAACACTGTCGATGTATCAATGACTCTGAAATTGACCCTTTTTCTGTGATTTGTAGCCTGAACAAGTCTCCACAAACTTTAAATTGTACCGTTTTGATCTTCGTAGGCAATGACTATCCCATCGCATTGAATTCAATTAGTTTACTACTCGTGTGGGGTAAGGTAAACCAGAAACTGAGCATGAAAGTCTATGGCAGCGAAGAATGACGAATCCGTGGGTACATTTGAAAAATTTTAACGATTCGTCAAGACAGTTTTACAATTTGTCACTGAAAACAGTAAATTGCAATGAAATTTTGCCTCATTGTATATGCTCCATATTCGTTTGTATTTGTCATATAACGGTTGAGTCATAATTGTCATATAACGGTTATTCAATTTGTTTAAAATCTAATTTATATTAATTTTAAAGTTTGTGTCAAATAAAGTTTATATAAATTAGATTTTCGGCGATTATATGACGCATTTGTCATAAAACAGTTAATTCAATTGATTTGTAGGTTATAATCAAATTTTATAAAATTTAATTTATAAATTATAATTTTTATAATTTTGTTTTTAAATTATGTAATAAATTAATTAATTGTAAATTTCAGGCAAAAACTAATTAGTTTATTATAATTTATTACAGCCTACGGCTTTGAAAATTTAGCTCATTAAAAGATTTTTTTTGGAGAAACATTACAGTTGAATGATAGCACAATGTAGATGCTTAGATGAGATGACAGAATACGGAGCAGTTCATTGTCATTGTGATTGTCTTATGCTAACAGTAGTTTGAATATTGGCTACCGGAAAACCGGACCAATTTTATCATTACTGACATACCTTTACTTTCCCTACCCCAAAAAAAATATTTACTAACTATTGGCCGCCAAGGTGTCTGGAACCAGGTTGATCTCAATAATTTAATTAGTATCCTGCCTTATCCTTCCAAGTATATGTAAAAACGGGCGTACGATGGGCTCAGCGCTTTCCTGGATATCCTGCGTAATGCCGTACATTCTAAATCAATCAATCAATTAATAGAAATAAAATTGAGCTATCACATCTTCTTGATTTAGTTGAAACCATGCGCTAGCTTTTGTATTTCCACCTGCAACCTTTTTTTCATGTTTTAATCCATGCCCTGTTCGGGGAGCTTAACTGCTTTTGCAGTTAATTTATCGTACTATTTTACGTCGTCACCACAAATTTGAAAATTTCCAAAATGAGCGAAATACTCTTTGGTTAGTCCATTTAAACTGGAAAATTGAAGCCACAAATCGAAGATTTCCTAAATCCATTTTGATTTGCTGGCAAATAAATTAATTGAAATATGATCCAAATATGATCCAAATATGATCCAAATATGATCCAAATATGATCCAAATAGGAGAATTTCTGGACTAGCGCACTTAAACTAGACAAAACCATCATTTATAGAGGAGTTGCATTCAAAAAACTAGAACCGAACTGAAATCTGCTTGCTATCTAATTATAGAAATATATATTTTTATCAGCTAAAATTCTGTTTCGATTTACAATGCCCGCGGAATTATTTGATAACAAAAAATGTACAATTATAAAAGTGTGACTTGCACTAGATTATAATTTTTTTTTTATTATTGTAGACTGTATTGATAATGGCCTTTTGATTAGATTTACAGACTGCGATATGATTTTGTAACTTTTCAAATTTGGCTAATTCATGCAAGCAAGTAAAAAAAAACATTTATCTGAAAATTTAAGTGTGTCGCGATTAGAAACACATACTACAATTTTATTATCTGACAATTTTGGGAATATGTTCGATTATCCGAATGCTCATTGGCCGACTGCTGATTGATAGACTTTTTTCAAATTTCAAATTATAAATTTTTTAAATTTAACTATTCAAAATATTGCCACGTTCGGTGTACTATCACAAGCTTCCTATCAGTTATCACCTATCAGTTATTATTTTATTTTGACTGAGTTAGCTTATCATCGAAGTATATACTCATAAACGTTAAAATGCGATTCATTGTTTACTAACATAATTTTATTTGAAGGTCACTTTTTTAATTTTTGTATACTCATCTACTAATAATCGGTATCTACGGGCCATTGCTGGTCCGAAACTTATCAACAATCTGAGTTTTTATAAAATTATGTCTTATACTCAGGAAGCATCTTAGAGATATGTGATAGCTTTTAACGCTCACAGCTGTTCACCTGAATAAACAATTTACACATCTGCTTAGTTACTCGGCATTTGCAAATTATTTAAAGAGTTAATGGGCACCTACCTATCGATTAATTAAAGAACGCCAAGGCTCTGAGTCTCAATGGAATTTCCGAAGAGCTCGTTAAAAATAGATAGAGAGACAAAGAGAGAGAAAGAGAGTGGCCGAGATAGATAGAGAGAAATAGACAGAGATGGTGACAGACAAAAAAGAGACACAGAGAGAGACAGAGAGATAGAGAGAAACAGAGAGACAAATAGAGAGACAGAGAGAGACAGAAAGGAATAGAGAGAAACAAAGAGAGACTTCGAGAGAGGCAAAGAGAAACAGAGAGAGACAGAGAGAGGCAGAGGGAGACAGAGAGACAGTGAGAGACAGAGTGAGACAGAGAGTGGCTAAGAGAGACAGAGAGAGACAGAGAGAGACAGATATTAACAGAAAGAGACAGAGAGAGACAGAAGAAACAGAGAGAGACCGAGAGAGAGACAGAGAGAGACAGAGAGAGACAGAGAGATACGGGTAGAGACAGAGAGAGACAAAGAGAGACACAGATAAAGACTTTTAGTACTAATGAAATATACCGCGTTGTGTGAAGGAATTATCAAGTAAAGCACTCGTTTAAAAGTGCTTTTTTATAAAATATCCAAGTGCACCCCAGCCACAGGGAGTGCTTTTTAAATAAATACATTAAATAAGTGCAAAGAGTTTAACTATCTAATATAAAAAGAGCAGTTGTACATTTACTATAAACACTAGAAAACTACAATTTCTTACCATTGATGTCTTTTGTAAAAGAAAATTTTAGATAGAGATAACTCCATCATATACGTCATATTAATTTAAAAGTGTAAATAAACAAGTAGCATCTTAATCTACGTTCCTTGGTATAACGTGACATGACTAAGCAAATTAATTTGATAATATTCTGTGTTTAGACTGTGACTCTATACTCTTGATTTCGTTGGTTAAACAAATTGTTAGCTTACTGATAAAATTTGTCTATATAAAGCATTGGACTATCTCCACGTACTATTAGTCGTACGAATATTTTGAAATAATAACATTGGGACAAAACTGCCGGTATAATGTTTTGGAATTTATTTTTTGGGATTATTACAATCTTGGGCCTGGCTTATGCGTTTATTCGTAAAAAATACGCATATTGGTCGGATCGCGGAGTTCTATCGCCCAAACCCGAATTTCCTATGGGACATTTCCAAGGATTAGGGGTAACATTGCATCAGGGTGAAATATTCAAAAACCTATATGAAAAGTGGAAGGGAAAAGGACCATTTATTGGCTTATATCAATTTATTACGCCAACGGTTTTGGCCATCGATCCGGAATTCGTAAAAACTGTGCTTGTTCGTGATTTTGATAATTTCCGTAATCGTGGAGTTTATTTCAACGAGAAAGATGACCCATTATCGGCTCATTTATTTACAATTGAAGATAAATTATGGAAAGACTTGCGTGCAAAACTAACACCGACGTTTACGAGTGGTAAAATGAAAATGATGTTCGGAACCGTTTTAGCAACGGCCAATCGAATGGTTGAATATGTTCAACCAAGGGCAAAACGTGGAGAACTTTTGGATATCAAGGATGTAGTATCATGCTATTCAACGGACGTTATTGGATCGTGTGCATTTGGAATCGATTGCAATAGTATTAATAATCCTGAAGCCGCTTTTCGTTTAAACGGTATTGCATTTTTCAATCCAGGTAAATTTCATCAATACGAAGCATTCTTTGGAAATGCTTTTCCGTGGCTGGCGAGAAAACTAGGAATTCGTGCAATTCAAAAGCCTATATCTGATTTTTTCATTGGTGCTGTCAACGAAACACTCAGCTATCGTAAATCGGGTAATGTGGAACGGAAAGATTTCATGCAACTTTTGCTAGAAATTCAAAAGAAATACGAAAATAAATCGGAAAAATTTACCGATTTGGATATTGCTGCTCAAGCATTTTTATTTTATCTCGCCGGATTTGAAACATCTGGATCAACGATGACATTTTCGTTATACGAGCTAGCCAAACATCCCGAAATTCAAAGTCGTTTACGTAAAGAAATTAATGATGTGCTAGCGAAACATAATAATGAAATTACGTATGAAGCCATAAATGAAATGCCATATTTGGATCAAGTAATTGATGAAGCTCTACGTAAATACCCACCGGTGGATACTTTAGTGCGAAGAACGGAACGTGATTATAAAGTGCCGGGCACCAACAATGTTATCGAAAGTGGAATTTTAGTTTTTATTCCTGTATTTGGTATGCATCGTGATCCAGAACTCTATCCAGATCCTGATACATTCAATCCGGAACGATTTACTAGTGAAAATAAAGCAAAACGTAATCCATTTACGTATCTACCATTTGGTGAAGGGCCACGTATTTGCATTGGACTACGATTTGGAGTTATGCAAACTCGTTTGGGACTGATTTCAATTTTACGTAATTTTAATGTTCTTCCAAGTGCCGACACACCACGCACGCTTACATTATGTAAAAATTCAGTGGTTTTGGCATCTGAAAAACCTATCATGCTTAAGTTGGAAGCAGTGTAATTTGCTGACATTTTTAAATGATGAATACTTTTAAGTTTTTTTTATGATATTTTTATTTTGTGTTTATTTTTCAAAATTTAACAATTTATTTAGTTAATGGCAACTATGGCTTTATGCTTTATGTGAAGTGTTTCACAAAATTTTTAGTTTAAGTTTTTTTTTTTTTTTTTTTTTAAATAAAATTTAATTAAAAATAAAGAATTAAAATATTGGTTTGAAATAGGCCTTGATAGGAACTAACCACGTGTCTTACACAACATCATATATGCCTATATGTATATTAATGCATATAGGCATAAACTAAATAATTATATAGACGTAGCATACGGGAAACAAAAATGAATTAAGAAACTCATTTGTTTATACAGTGAAACTTCTGAAAAATGATGAAACAAAAAAATCGTAAAAAGTTTTAATTCTATGCATTGGTTTGCTATGTTCAACTTTTCGGGTAATTAATACCCAAAATCTAAATTAGCGTACCCCTCGTTTATTTTATTTCCTTTTTATGACATGAGATGTCTTAGTATTAGATAGTTTTTGACATAGGGTTCTCAAACAATTGGTATGGTGATAAAATTTGTGTTTAGAGATCAAAATGCGATTTTATCACTTGATTACCATAATAGTGGTAATACGATGAATACATAACCATGACATAAGGTTAAGATTTACGTAAACATCTGTGGTTTTATTTCGGTCACTCCGTCCCATATATTCTTGAAGAGTACCTTTAAAGTAACATTTTAGTATTAAGCCTTTAAATCTAAATTTTATTTTTATTTATATTTGTTCAATTTAAATAAACGTTTAATAATTTAATTAAGTGACTTAAATCTTGATTACTGAAATGACATTACTGAGATCCGTTGTGGTCATTAGGTCCTAGTGAGCTCAATGATCATGAGGCACTCGCCTCGAAAGAGTATCGTTTGGAACTCGTTGTTCTTCAAGAAACTTTATGCTTTAGTGTGGAGATGACCTCGGCAATCTTGAAGTTGAATTTCGTCTAGGACCACAAGTAAAAAAACTGTTTTGGATTTCAACGCAATTGACAACCATACGTGTAAACTAAGTTTGCACATACGATGGCATAAAACTGTTAATCATTTGTATTCATGGGCCCGAGGATGACACCCAGCCCAAAAATAAAAAGACTTATTTTACAACAATTTGGATGACCTTATGGGATCCACACCGGAGCACAATATCGGAATAGTGGTTAGTGACTTTAATACTGGAGCTGGCAAAAATCAAACTGACTCATGGGAAAATATTAGTCAGGAAAACGTACCATACGTTTCGAATGTAACCATACGTTTCGAAAATACTCTCTGGGTTGCACCTACACCATATCTTCAGACGTAGGTATTTCGGAGTTCAGGACCGTTTCGGATAGAAACCGTCGGGTTAACTTTGTTATCGGGTTAACTTTGAAAAGTTAATTTTGTTATCGCGCTTATGTACTATCAGAACTTATAAATTGTTAATGATTTGACACATTTTATTTGAGCCAGCACCTAATCTCGAATTTTGTAAACGATTTTGCAACAAGCCACAGGTTACTAAACACAATGTAGTCTAAGAAAAATTACAATACAATATATTTCTGTCTATAATACATAAAAGTTCACTAAATATGATTTACATTAAGCTTAATAACTCGGTCTGATGTTAAAACTAAAGAACGCTTTTGGAAATTAACTTTTTGCGGTGTATCATTAGTTGTGGTGAATTTGAAATTACGTATCATCGAAATAATTCCCAAACGTGTTTGCATCACACCAAATCGTACTCCAATACAAATGCGTGGTCCTTCGCCGAACGGTAAAAATGCCATAGCATGTCGTTGTGCTGAATTTTCTTCATTGAAACGATTGGGATCGAATTTCTCTGGATCTGGATAAATATTTGAATCATTATGAATTCCATATACGGGAATGAAAACATTTGTTCCTTTCTCGATCACGTGGTTTGTATTAGGCACTTTATAATCACGATCAGTTTTTCTCACTAAGGTTTCAACGGCTGGATATTTACGTAAAGCTTCATTTATTACTTGATCCAAATATGGCATCTCGTTGGTTGCATCATACGTAATTTCATTATTGTGTTTGCGAAGCACATCGTTTATTTCGTCGCGTAGTCGATTTTGAATTTCAGGATTCTTTGCCAATTCATAAATTGCAAAAGACATTGTGGTTCCTGATGTTTCAAAACCGGCCAAGAAAAATAAGAAAGCTTGTGCTGCAATGTCCAAATCGGTAAATTTTTCAGTTGAATTATTAAACTTTTTTTGAATTTCTAACAACAGCTGCATGAAATCTTTTCGTTCAATATTACTGCCGCGTCTATGACTAACTGATTCTTTAACCACTCCAATGAAAAAATCACTTAATTCTTTTCGCACAAAACGAACTCCCAGTTTTCGGCCAAGTTCTGGAAATACACTACCAAAAACTTGTTGAGCCACTTCGAATAGGGTTGGCTCGAAAAACATTTTTCCTTTCACACGAAATTCAGCATCAGGATCCGTTAAACTATTACAATCAATACCAAATGCACAGCTTCCAATCACATCGGTCGAGTATCGGGACACCATATCTTTTATATCGATTTCACCTTTTATATCGGCAATTTTATCCACTGTCACTTTCATTTGATTAGCTATGGTCAATACAGTGTCGAACATTATTTTCATTTTGCCACTCGTAAACGTTGGTGTTAATTTTGTTCGTAGATCTTTCCATTTTTTATCTTCGATGGAAAAAAGATGGGCCGATAGGGGATCATCTTTTTCGTTATAAAAGAAAGTTCGATTGCGGAAATAATCGAAATCTTTGATTAAAACATTTTTAATTAAATCCAAATCGGCCAAAACAATTGATGGATGTGTAAATAAATATACTCCAGAAAATGGTGCTTTCCCTTTTACATCGTCGTAAAGATACCGTGTAATTTCGTGTTGATGATATTTAGTACCGAGTCCGCCAAAATTGCCCAACGGAAATTGTGCTTTTGGACCATATACACCACGATTTTCCCAGTACGAATATTTTTTGCGTATATACAAATAGGCCAAGCCCAAAACACTTGTAATCCCAATTAGCACTGTAGTCCACATTTTAACGTAATTTAACTTGTAACGACTTTGAAAATCTAAACACAACTGCTGCTGGTAATTGAACTTTTTTGCTTTATATATGAACTGACATGTATACGAGCTTTCTTATCTTACACATATACTCTTCACATTTTTTTTTTGGTACGCGTATATAAAATTTTGTACATTCGCTTGGTCATTGTGATCGTAAGTATTTTTGTGCTAGACGAAAATCGAGAAACCAATTTAATTATTTTTGTTATATAACTTCGCGGCTATCGATAAAAAAATTTTTTTTGGAACGTGAACAGTTAAATTATCTTCAAAAATTAGTGTTTTGACCACTATACTAGACGTTTCTGTTTGTTGATGCGTAAGTCTTAGCGCATCGTAAAATTTTAAATTAAGTTGAAATATACGTGCAAAGCTTAGTTTAACAGTGTCGGTGTTAAAACTTGCAGTGTAATTTAGATATCGTTTAATCTATTGGATCGATGTGTGCGTGATCGAATTTTTTTATATTATTGGAAACCTTATACTGGTTGTCAGGCCCCAATGTCTTAGCAGTGAATAAGCAACTATAACTTATCTTGACATTGGAAATAGGGTAACATTTTAATTGAATAAATTTTAAGAGTCATAATGAATTTTGATATATTTTTGGTTTACCCAGAGGTACTCAGCTGAAGAACGAAAAATGGTAGTCGGACATCATTATACTATAGACGTAGTTGGATTATTGTATATAGTACTGAACGATTCGAGGTGCGATAAATTTTGTTAAACATGGTTGAATGTGCCTGTGGTTCAGTCATGAAACTGTTATTACCTAGGTCACGTGTTCTTTGTTCTAATATTTACCAAGGATTTAACCGATTTGTTAACGATGATTTATTGCCATTATCTAATGTAAATGATCAGGTTTTGATTTCAATCTTATTGCTGGATTTATGATGAGTTTGTGAGTTCCATGGCAGATTCGCTGTCTAACTTTGTTTTAGCCAAAGGTTCGTGAACTTACTCTGTTTTTAACGATTGTTTGGAAACCAAACTAAAATAGAACAGATCTATCCGCCTCGACAAACAATGCCCATCAATTATCAAACACAAAGATTAACGTTGTGAGAATCAGATCAACTCTAGAACACTTCAGAAACATCTTAAGGTTTACAACATTACCTAAAAACATTATCGGAATTGTTTGGTATGCAAGAAGGATCATTTCATCCTCACGTTGAGCATGCACGTTGATATCAGAGCCAATTGTTATATAAATTGGCTTACGCCGCAAACATTCACATATTTCAATCATGATGGAACCATAATTAAAGAATGCCGTCGAAAGGACTAGGTCGAAAGGACTTAGGGAGTTCATTTGTCCGATTGCCAAGTTTTGGGATAAAAACCACATTGACTTGGCTCCAATTCTGTGGTATGTAACCCAAATTGAAGCTAATTCTAAATAAAGCTACCAAAGCAGGGGGAATCAAGACCAAGCCTTTCTGGAAAGATTCCATCCCCGTCTGGAGCCTTGAACGGCTGAAAGAAGTTAATGGTCTATTTGCATTTTTTGTTGTAATTTGTTTGGGCTTGTCTATATTCATTCCACTCATTAGAATGATTGGCCCTATTAAATAATTTCTTAACCCTCTTACAAAGTTTAGTCAGCTGTTCATTTCACCATGGAAATTTGCGATTAGCCACAACTTTACGCACCAAACAACTACTTCCGAAAGAAGATAGGGGCACACCGTTAAGCAAACAAACTGCAGTTTCTAGGTCGCTAATTGTACTCAGAGATGTTGGCACCATGTCCGCTTACATGAATAAAATATCCCTGAAGGCTTTCCAGTTTGTAAAACAAGGGGTGCGACGGTCTGCCGCCTTCCGGTATATTGAACCTGATGTGCATGTTGCCCAACAAAGAAGCTTCATTTGATACATTCCAGTTTGCGGCAATGTTGGAAATAACCTGACTTGACAGAGTGAGGTCACAGTCTCCTGCACTTCCAGTATTACTGCAACCAAATCCGTAGTGATGAACTCTGGAATTGGAAGAACGTTAATATTAGATGAAACAAATATTGCTGTTTGGGAACTTTTTCCCTGCGATCGTAAATCAACTTATATGACTTAAGGTGGAGGCCCTGATTTTTCCTCCACTAACCCAAGATTCCTGGTTTAGGCCAAGAGCAAACCTGTTGCAAAATACAGGGATCTTCATTCTTGATGTGGAATTACATATACAGGTACAGTTAGCCGGGTTACTCGTATTTCTCTTGTCCTAAATTAGAAGTGGTTTGGAAATAATCAACATTTAGGATTATTGGCTGACCAATAACACTGACGTCTTATATTGTATTCATTTCCATTGACATAATTGCGATAGATCAGTTAATGTGGGAGGTACTGCAGTACCATTTAAGGTATTGATAATCCACGAGATCAGGGTTTTGATAAAAATTTCTGATGTCATTCATGAAGTGGATCGATTATGCTGGCCTAGTCACGTAATGCAAACTGATCGTAAACAGATGGTGCTGCGATCTCTCTGGTTGTGTATAGAACAATACGACGAACATGTCAATCAATTAATCAACTATATTAAAGGTTATCAACCTGTTTAAATAAATTGATTGAAACTTTCATCTTACCATTTGTCTATACGCCACATTTATTACTTTGCACATATAGTAATTTGTTTTGTTTTTGTATTTCAATCAACACAATCTTATATAAATATTTTCAAAATTTGCTTTATCATTGTGATTATACATTACTTGTGTTATGTCAGCGACGAGAACCAATAATATTGACTCAATTAAATAAATAATTTCTATGAAAACTGGTTTAATACTTCTGGTCGGGGGGTATTTATATGACTATAGTAAAATAAATCCAACCGAGTGTGATTCCACTTTCCTTACCCGTCCTTCATTTTACCTTGCCCCTACCGTCCTGTGATCTATAAGTAACTTGCAAAGTCATAAAATTTAGGTTCTACAATATGAAACATTCAGTCAGTTTTTTTATTCAAGACACACCTCCAAAAAAGTCGCATTAGATTGGTTTTTAGTCGGAACAATTTCTTGATAAACTTTTACAAACTTTGTTAGTAGTGTAGTTCATTGTCATACAGATAATTTGTAAAAAATGCTGACTCACTATACAAATTTTAGCTATAAGCCAAAAAATTAAGCGTGTCGATGTTGAACCAAAATAATTTTAACATATTCAATTCTGCAGTAATAAGAAAACATCTAAATCATCAACAAAAAGAACACACCCCCTGAACGTGTTGATAACATTATACAACTCAGATATTTGACCCAAACAAAAAAAAAAAAAAATAGAAGCCACTCACGATGAATCGACAAAAATTGTATAATTTCAGTTTATCATATAACAATGATCATCAAGTGGTTATAAAATTGCATAGAGTCTTCTATTATATGCTTAATATTTAGAGAGTGGCCAAAAAGCCCTTACCAGCTTTACGCGCTGGAAAAATTTCTCACCAAATCCAAAATATCCTTTTTTATAGCCTTAAGGCACATAACCCCTATAGCTCTTTATATTATTCAAGGCAACTGGAAGAATCCAAATCGTTTTCTACCCCGAGAAGCCATCATCGTTGATCAAAATACTTTAGCAGTTGACGTAGGGTATCGTAGAGTATAAAAATACGGCTGTCAGTAGCAAGACGCGCTTTAATATCACGGTCCAAATATTTAATTTGCTGTGGTCATTACTGTGGTACAGTAAACCATAAGCTGTCCGATGAATTGAAACATATAGACTTTCTCGAAAGCCAGGAACCGGTGTAGGTCACCAAATGAATCGGAAGATATGTAAAGCATCATCCTCAGCCAAAAAAAAAAAAACAGTCACTAGCCGGTTCTAGGCGAGTGATGTTCTACAATTTTTTTTTAAACAGGGCATAAAGCGGAATCGTTTGACTTCCTTGCAGAAGTTTTAGTACTCTTAAGAATTTGCCTTTATCACCATTCACGCTTTTTCCGAATAAAAAATTCACCCAGCAGTTCTCCCAGCAAGAATTACTATGTTGTTCCAGGCGATTAGGACACTTACTCGCGCTTTCTATATGCTAAATTCGGTTATTCGACGGCAAGATGGCACTACCGTAATAGCTGAAGTTTTTAATACCTTCCACATTTATTAATAGAAAAGAATTTAAACCACTCAACTTTAAACGAATTTCTTGAATTGTTAAAGTTAAAAATATTATAAACAGAATTAAAAACTCGCGACATTTTCAAGACTGGATCAGAAAGAGCAAAGTTAGTAGAAACCGAATCTATATGTAACAGTCCATCACAAGGGCGCAAACAACGTATTGGAGCATAAATATTCAATCGAGTGAGAATTTTATCACAATCTATACGAGAAACCAAAACATCGCAAATAAAGATATCAGATGCTACGTATCGTCGGATATTTAATCGTTGTAATTTTAATAAATTACAACGATCTTTATAGGGTGGAAGAATATATTCACTAACCCGAAAAGTATAGGTAAGTCCCAAAGCGCATATAAAACAAATTGCTTCTGAATACCTGAGTGGAGATTCTGAATCGAGACCAAAGGTTGGTCTCATTCTCCTGAATGGAGACCAAACTTGAGAAGCGTACTCTAAAATGGATCGAACAAAGGATACATACAAAGATTTTAGAGTGAGCGGGTCACAAAAGTCTTTACAGTTTCGCTTAATGAAACCTAACATAACATAAGCTTTTGCAACAATGGTGTCTATGTGTTTTGTAAATGAAAGATAAGAGGAGAATATTATACCTAAGACAGATGTGAGTTCAACTCTATTAACAGCTGTGTTATAAAGAAAATATTACTGCATTAAACGTGAACGAATTCGAAAAAAATTTCGGTACCAACGCTTCGAAAAGTTTTGGAATTGCAGAAAGAATTGCTACACCGCGATAGTTACTGATATCACATCTTTTCCCAGATTTAAAAATCGGACGAATGAAGAAAATTTTCCAGGGATCAGGAAAAATTCCAAACCAGATGCTTTCATTAAAAATGAGGGTCAAAGAAGGAGCTAAGCTCTCAGTACAACGCTTGATTAGGATAGATGGAAAACCATCATGACCAGCTCCCTTATTAATATCAAGCTGCAATAAACCATCATAAACTTCTGCTTCAGTCAAATTAAAAAAATTAAAATCACTTTTAAAATGAGAAACTAGAGTTGAGATATTTGATGTAGCAGATGGTGAAGAAGGTTCATAAACGGAAAAAAAAAATCGGCAAAGAGATTGCAGATATCTGAGAACTGACTAGCAGAAGAGCCCTGAAATATCATAATTAATTAACGGAACGTACCTTTCAACACCAGTCTTGAGCAGTTCATTAAAATTGTTTCATTAAAATTAAAATTGTTTCGTTTAAATTATTTGTTCTTCTTCCGAGAAAACTCCAATCAGAATTAATTAGAAATTCGTTTAAAGATACATAGTCAGCGTCCCTAAAATCAAAATGAAAACTGATTAGATGAAAACTGGGTAAAGCATTTTTCATAAAAAATAGTTATCGTAATTGGAGTATGGTATATGATCGAACATCCGGTAAGGTCATCAAGTTTCAGCATTTAGTTTTAGGGATGAGCACTCTAACTTTGCACAATCGGTACCCAAGCATTTATTCGCGAGAGCCAAAATATCATCTTCAGTAGTAGGAGGATTGAATCTGGATAAATGAAGCCAAAATTTAGAAGCAACAGTTTTAATTTCAAAATTCGACAAGGAACTGGATCAAACCTAACTGGATTATTAAGTGAACCGTTAGCCATTTCTATGTATTTCTTTTTAGAACAAGGAATTAAAGGCTTATCACTGCAGGATGATATCTCTAGTTTTTTTTCTTCAAAATTTGATGGATTGGGTTGATCATTTTGCAAACCACTTTCATCGGAAATTGGTAAAACGAATTGAACACATTCAAGCCCTGATGTAGAACCAAATGCTGGCACATTAACCGATCCTAAATCAACATCGGATAAACACGAATTTATAATATTATTACTCACAGGAGAATCTATTTGATGAAGAAGATTTTGATATTGCGTTTTATTATCTGAAACTAAGGGTCCGTGATGTTTTTTGATCCCGCAATTCCTTAATAGATCATGCCCTATCACTGCGCGTTAAAAATAGCGAATTCGACAGTAATGTTAGGTTCCGGCATGCCTTGACTGCCGATATCCAAAAGATGTATCGCCAAATCAAAGTGTTGAACTGCATCGGGCCCTCTTAAAATTTTGCAACTTTGCAAAATTCTATATGTGAATGATATGAGGGTAGGAGTGAAGTTTTTAAAATACCTTTTAGATATTCAAAACCAAATCACAAATTTGGTGAAGGCAAGATGCTTCTCCCTATCAAAAATCTGTTCCAGCAAGAAAGGTAATCAGCTAAATCGACATTAAACATTGGGACAAATTCCTCATGATCGACAAATCATTATGAAATGACGAGTCTATTCGATCTATTAGGATTATTGTACTGCATCATAACTCTGGCAAAAATATTCTATACCAAGATTTCTTCGTAACTGTCAAGCCAAAATTCAACAGGTGTCAACAAATTGGATGTTTGCGTTACATACCGTGTGAAATAAATCGAACGAATTCTTTAGTTCTAGTATATGGTTCAATGGCCCTGATTTTCTATTCCAAACCGAGAAAAATATCTCCCCTCCGCACTAGATATTTGAAGCTTGACAGGAAATGTTAAGCCGTCTGATTCTTCCGCGAAAAAAGGTCTATGTGCGGTTTTATGTTAATACATGTTCACAAAGGCGTTGCATTTAGAATTGGTATCAACGGGGGCGTTTATTCGCGCTCTCAAACGATTCATCGCTGATCATGAGGTACGGTCACCAAAATTTAATCCAACAACACCAAGAAATATCGATATCGGGATATGCGCTGACAAATGGCACACACGTAATAAAACAAACATGCGCCAGTGCTTGCATTGAATGTTGCTCCCTCGTAAACCCAATTTTTGGGGTTTTGGCAAGCATTTAATTAAATAATGAAACGGCTAATCCGTATAACGGCTTTTGGGAAGTAGATACGACAGTAGATGATCGGCAGTAATTATTGAACAGGTAGCAACTGTGATTAAGTCACGTCCAATAATTTTCATTTCTATACAGACTCCAATGACTTCCAGCCGTTAACTCATGATCATTTCATACATGGATTTCCATCAGCTACACTCTCTGAATTCCCTTTGGATATGTCAGTAAATGGACCATACAACAATTATGGTGACGATTTAAAAAGGATTCCATTCTACCAAAACGATCATTTTGGATCTAGCACAAGGAATATATTCGTGAACAGATTATGGTACTGTTTCACGATGATTTTTCGTCACCAATAATTTAGTATATTGGGTACTTTGTTAAAATGATTTCAGGTAATAAAGGAACCATTCGAGTCGTCACCTTGCGAACACATCACAGATAATTTAATCGAGCTATCAATGGAATTGCGATGCTGCCTATCGAGGTATAAAAATAAAAATTAAACTATACAAATTAGTGGGCTAAGTTTGTCCAAGGTGGGCAGGAAAACAAATTAATTGTAATAACAGTTACCACCAATACTCTTAAAACACGCCGCTACACTCTCAATACACATGCCACTGCAATTACAAAAAAATCCAACTGACTTAAAGCCAAGTGTCCACTATAGAGTTTTTTCGGTAGTAGAGTGAAGAGTCTCTACAAGTAGTGTGTACACTATAGAGCTTCTTTACGACTCTACCGCTTTCCATAGAGTAGCCGTAGAGAAATTTTAAGTAGAGCTCTACAGACTGTATACACGGTAGACCTATTTTTCTCTATGGTAGAGCGCTCGACTACTACTATATTTTATTTTAGATTATTACAATTTTATTTTCAGACATTTTCCATGTCTCATAACCTACTTTTAAACAAGGGTGCTACCCTTAAAATTTCACCACAGGCTCGCTTGTCGTAGAAGGCGACTAAAAGGTTAGCTCACTGAACTGTCTATACCCGCATCCGTAAAAAACCTCACTGATCAACAAAAGGAAATATGAATATCGCCAAAATATATATAAGCCATGAAAGAGTATCAATTGGAACTCTTTGCTCTCCAAGAAATTCGGTGGAGATTATGTGTCCCAAGGCTATATACATTGTTTTACAGTGAATATGTCCTCGGCAATCTTGGTGTTGGGCTAAAACGCTGTTATGAATTTCAATGCGGTTGATAATAGTATGTAATAACTCCGTTTATGCTGCGACTAGCCAATCTGTTAATAATTTATGTTCATGCGCTCTCTGATGTAAGCCAACCCAAAGATAAAGACTCATTTTCCATTTGGATAATCTGATACCGGAGCACGACATCAGAATGTGATTGATGACATTAAAGCTAGAGGTGGCAAAAATCGGAGTGACTTATGTGAAAATAAAGAACCTTATTCCCGACAGGATCCAGCGACACGATAATGGATAAATACTGTTGTACTTTCTCTGCGTATTTCTTTGAATTACTGAATGTTCAACAAGTGTCAAATTCTGTATTTGAAAGTTGACAAATATAGACTGCGGAGATGTGTATAGAGGATCTATTTTACGAGGAATATCTATCTTACACTAGCTATATGCAGAGACTAAAAATAAACCGTTCTCCTAGGCTTGATTGCATTAACTCAGAACTCTTGATATTCGGAGGGGATACTTTATGGACCAATCTTTTTGAACTTGTTCGGTTAGTAAGGCTAAGCGAAGTTATGCTTGATGAATGAAAAGTAGCCGCCTTGTGCCCTGTTCTTAAAAATGAATAGCTTCCGTTGGTCTCAAAATCAATGAGTTCAAAATAAAATATATGATCCCTGCGGTTTAAGAGATCAATAGGCAGAGGATTTTAGTAGTGGCGGCCACACATTTGAAGAAGTAACAAGTTTCAGATACCGCGGGTCCCTTTTCAAGCATGATAATTGTGTGGGACGAGATATTAAGGCGCGTCTTGTCGTTGGAAACCATGCTTTGTACGCCTTAAGTCCACTGCTAAAGTCAAAATACCTAGTAAATACCGACCAGCTGAAGTAGTACAAGGTGTTGATTAGGCCCGTTGTATTAAATGGGTTTAAGAGTTGGAGCCTGACGGATGAGTTTAAGAGATGGTTAATGACATACGAGAGAAGAATCATGCGCTTGATATGGCTTTAAATGTGACGATTACCGAGTTTTATTTAAACACTTGATCATAAGTTTATAGAAGTTTCTGACCTCATCCAGGAAATAAAAGGGCAGCAAGTACGCTGGCCCGGCCACGTTCCGTGAGGCGATCCTAACTGGATGGTTACACAATCTCTGCGAGAGCAGAGTCGCTATTTTGCAGTGGCAGAGGTTGCTATCGATGGCTCCTTGAGTAGAGAACGACTTGTCTTCTTCGGGTTGTCTAGAACAATACGTTTGGGATCAACTCCGATGGAGCCAAATTTTGATGCGGTACGGGCCCTCAATGGCCTGTAAAAGCCGTTTATTGTTATTATTTTATTTTCAGCTATTGTGACAAATTTATGCCATAGATCGATTACTTCCAAAATTCGAAATATCCAAAAAAAACGTGATGGTTAGCCTATTAAAACTGCAAAATTTACGCCCTATATCGAAAATTTCCAAAATCTAGAAAGAACGTGACGGCTAACTTTTTTAAACTATAAAATGTATACCATAAATCGAAAATTTTTAAAATCCAGAAGCAATGTTACGGTTATAATCTATCGAAACTGTAAAATATATGCCTAAATCAATAATTTCCCAAAATTCGATAAATCCAAAAATCTGTAAAATGTAAGTTCATAAGTCCATAATTTCCAAAATTCAGAAAAAACGTGATGTTGGCCTACCAAAACTGTCAAATTTTTGCTATAAATCGAAAATTCTCAAAATACGAAAATACAGAAAGAACGTGATGAGCCTATCAAAATGTTAAAATTTAAGCCATAAATCGATTCCCAAAATCTAGAAAAATTATAAAAAGTATGCAATTAATTTTACAGTCTTATAAGTAGATACGTTACGGAAATTATAAGTGTGTTTTGAAAAAAATTTAATTGGTGCCCAATATTTTAAACAACAATATTTAAACGTTTCAACAATATTGAAAGCGAGGACCATCGAAATGCAAATAGAAATGTCATTAAATACTTAATTGTCAATGCACACATGCGTTCGAAAGAAATGACCAAATCAATTTTAAATTATGTGGACCTATATATTTGCTTTCTCTACTGTAGAGCAAAAAACTTTATCAAGCATGCTAGATAGGGTGTAGAGCTAATGAAGAGCTCTACAAAACCTAAAACAATAGCGTGTACACTGTAGAGTTTTTTACGCAATAGAACTCTCACGTAGAGTGCGTGTAGAGCTCTACTGTAGAGCTCTACAGGGTGTATACACTACTCTACGGGAGAGTTTTCTGTAGATCTACGTAAAAAACTATATAGTGGATACGCGGCTTAAGGCGACTTCACAGTTCAATTTCTTCGTTCATTCAAACAATGTTTTCAACCAATTGTATAGCTCAAAACAGTCATGTGACTTTCTTAAGAAAATTTTCACAAGAGTTGCTTTAATTTTATATTTTTGAGACGAACATCGAGTAAAACAGACAGCATAATAAAAATAAAAAGAGAAAGATATAGGCAAGCCATTTGTTTTGAAAAATATTGTTTGACGAGGAAATAATATGTGTGTATTATTATTAAATATAAAATATATTGAATATTTTATTGCAACTAATTGTTTATTAATTAGCAAATCACACTATATATTTATTGAATTCCACTATATTTATAACCTCACAAATGTTTATCCAATCACAATATGTTTAACCACAAATAATATGAATGATGTCAAAAGATTTTAATTATGAACAAGATGGAAACTAAATCGTTCCAATATTCGTTCTGAAATTTCACAAGAAGTGTGAATCGTCAAAATAAAATTACTGAATGAACGAAGAAATGGAACTGTGAAGTCCCCTTCACAATTTTGGTGAAATTTCAGAAAGAATTTCGGAACGATCTTGTTTAAAATTGAAACGTTTTGACATCATTCATCTTATTTGTGGTTAAACATATTGTGAGTTTTTAAATAAAGTGGACTGTTTTGATCGTTAGCCGAGACACCTCACCCGAGTCAATATCTAATCGTCTAATAAGATTAAATTTAATAGAGCTATCTAGACCAAAAATTAGTTTAAAACTAATCATTTCTTTGTTTTGAATTTTTGTTTTTGTTTTTTGTACAACGTTGATCGGAACGCAATTCACATCTGAGCCCAGTGTTCATCTTAAAATCTACTTTTGATTTCCTGCTTGATACGTTTTTGTCCATCGACGCTTGCTAGATCTAATACTGTTTGAGTTTATTCTAAAAGGTAATACATCACCTACCTCATCGTTGTTACCTGTGTCACTCCAGATGAGCGACATGGTTTCATTTTGTCATTCTTCTTTCTTTGCTTCCAATCCACTTCATTATAATATAAAAAAAAAACTAAAACTAAATAAATTAACCGTTAAACTGACAAAGTACGTCATTGTTATTACAGGAAAATCTAATTGATATGCATTTCAATGAAAGGAGAAAAATACATGAGAATAATGTAACCTGTTAAATGTATTTGTGAGATTATGTCACGCTAATTTACGATTGTGAATACAGTGTAGCAAAAATAACAAAACAGTAAAATTTAGAAAATAAAAAAACAGTGAGCGAATTTTTTTTTGTTTTATTTCAACTGTTTGTTTTTATATTAGGTAAATAGAGAATATAAAATAATAAGGTCTAGTAGCTACGGCTCGATTCTATTAATAACGATAAATAAATAAAATTCCGAGATTAACGATTAATCAGCAACCGACGATTATTTTTTTCGTCGATTCTATGAACGACGGTAGATTATAATTTACGCTTGGTTTTATTGTAGTTTTACTGCAGTTTTTGTATACGTGGTAACACTATTTTGTGACGTATACTTAAATTTTCTTTTTAGTTTCTATGGTTTTTACTCAAATTTATTGTTGTTCATATTTATGAAATGTCAATCAATTTTTTTTTTAAATATAGAGAAATTAAAATTAAATTTGATATTTTGTGCAAATACAGTTTATTTTATTTAATCTTGACTATTTTATAATTACAAATAAAATATGTTAGTCATAATATGTGAATATGTAAGTTAATATTATCGTATTCTTTAAACGCCCGAATAATCGTCGGTTTTTTCGTCGTTTATAGAATGCAAACGACGATAAATCTGAGGATTAATGTTTTACTCGCGTTCATAGAATCGGGCCTACGAGTGTTATAATATTATGCTCAAATTTATATGACGTTATAGTAGTGTGGGTTATTTTAAACCGCATTCAAAACAAAATTAAAATTTTTTTTCATATGGATTTTTGCGATTAAAGACGGCTTTGTTTACTATCCAACAGTCTGTTTGATTGTAAGTGCCGGGTATAACTACATATTTAGTTTTTTGCGAGATCACATATAATAATGGGAAACCTGTTTTCATTTCTTCCTGAGTTAGTGGATTTGACTTATGTGAGCAAATGGGATTAACCAAGTAAAATTTTTTTTGTGATTATTTGAAAAAAATTTTTGAGACTCTAATGAACTTTTACGTCCCGATCCCTTTCTCAATTAAAATATTTTGTCTTATTCGTTTTGTTTAAAGTGTGTAAATTGATAAAAATAATAAATTTTTAATCGAAAATATTGAAGGTTAGATAGTGAACAATGACCGAAAAGTTATTTTTGTTATCGCGCTTATGTACTATCAGAACTTATAAATTGTTAATGATTTGACACATTTTATTTGAGCCGGCACCTAATCTCGAATTTTGTAAACGATTTTGCAACAAGCCACAGGTCACTAAACACAATGTGGTCTAAGAAAAATTACAATACAATATATTTCTGTCTATAATACATAAAAGTTCACTAAATATGATTTACATTAAGCTTAATAACTCGGTCTGATGTTAAAACTATAGAACGCTTTTGGAAAGTAACTTTTTGCGGTGTATCAATAGTTGTGGTGAATTTGAAATTACGTATCATTGAAATAATTCCCAAACGTGTTTGCATCACACCAAATCGTGCTCCAATACAAATGCGTGGTCCTTCGCCGAACGGTAAAAATGCCATAGCGTGTCGTTGTGCTGAATTTTCTTCATTGAAACGATCGGGATCGAATTTCTCTGGATCTGGATAAATATTTGAATCATTATGAATTCCATATACGGGAATGAAAACATTTGTTCCTTTCTCGATTACGTGTTTTGTATTAGGCACTTCATAATCACGATCAGTTTTTCTCACTAAGGTTTCAACGGCTGGATATTTACGTAACGCTTCATTTATTACTTGATCCAAATATGGCATCTCGTTGGTTGCATCATACGTAATTTCATTATTGTGTTTGCGAAGCACATCGTTTATTTCGTCGCGTAGTCGATTTTGAATTTCAGTATTCTTTGCCAATTCATAAATTGCAAAAGACATTGTAGTTCCTGATGTTTCAAAACCGGCCAAGAAAAATAAGAAAGCTTGTGCTGCAATGTCCAAATCGGTAAATTTTTCAGTTGAATTATTAAACTTTTTTTGAATTTCTAACAACAGCTGCATGAAATCTTTTCGTTCAATATTACTGCCGCGTCTATGACTAACTGATTCATTAACCACTCCAATGAAAAAATCACTTAATTCTTTTCGCACAAAACGAACTCCCAGTTTTCGGCCAAGTTCTGGAAATACACTACCAAAAACTTGTTGAGCCACTTCGAATAGAGTTGGCTCGAAAAACATTTTTCCTTTCACACGAAATTCAGCATTAGGATCAGTTAAACTATTACAATCAATACCAAATGCACAGCTTCCAATCACATCGGTCGAGTATCGGGACACCATATCTTTTATATCGATTTCACCTTTTATATCGGCAATTTTATCCACTGTCACTTTCATTTGATTAGCTGTGGTCAATACAGTGTCGAACATCATTTTCATTTTGCCACTCGTAAACGTTGGTGTTAATTTTGTTCGTAGATCTTTCCATTTTTTATCTTCGATGGAAAAAAGATGGGCTGATAGGGGATCATCTTTTTCGTTATAAAAGAATGTTCGATTGCGGAAATAATCGAAATCTTTGATTAAAACATTTTTAATTAAATCCAAATCGGCCAAAACAATTGATGGATGTGTAAATAAATATACTCCAGAAAATGGTGCTTTCCCTTTTACATCGTCGTAAAGATGATGTGTAATTTCATGTTGATGATATTTAGTACCGAGTCCGCCAAAATTACCTAACGGAAATTGTGCTTTTGGACCATATACACCACGATTTTCCCAGTACGAATATTTTTTGCGTATATACAAATAGGCCAAGGCCAAAACACTTGTAATCCCAATTAGCACTGTAATCCACATTTTAACGTAATTTAACTTGTAACCACTTTGAAAATCTGAACACAACTGCTGCTGGTAATTGAATTTTTTTGCTTTATATATGAAGTGATATGTATACGAGCTTTCTTATCTTACACATATACTCTTCAAATTTTTTTTGGTACGCATATATAAAATTTTGTAGATTCGCTTGTTCATTGTGATCGTAAAGCATTTTTGTGCTGTACGAAAATCAAGAAACCAATTTAATTGTTTTTGTTATATAACTTCGCGGCTATCGATAAAAAATTTTGTTTTGGGGCGTGCACAATTAAATTATCTTCAAAAATTAGTGTTTTGAATCTTAGCGCATCGTAAAATTTTAAATTAAGTTGAAATATACGTGCAAAGCTTAGTTTATCAATTTAACAGTGTCGGTGTTATAAATTGCAGTGTAATTTAGATATCGTTTAATCTATTGGATCGATGTGTGTATTTGCTTATATTATTGAAAACCTCATACTGGTTGTCAGGCCCCAACGTCGTAGCAGTGAATAAGCAACTATAACTTATTTTGACATTGGAAATGGGGTAAAATTTAATGGAGTTATAATTAATTTTGACATATTTTTGGTTTTCCTAGAAGTACTCACCTGGACAACGAAATATGGTATTTGGACATCATTAGTTGGATTCCAGTATAGAGTACTAATCGATTAGAGGTGCGATAAATTTTTGTGCCAGTGGCTCAATGATGAAACTGTTTTTACCAAGGTCACGTGTTCTTTGTTCAGATATTTATCAAAGATTTAACCGATTTGGTGCTGGGTTTATGATGATTTTGTGAGTTCTACGGCAGATTCGCTTTCTAACTTTATGTTAGATATAGTTTCGAGAACCAACTCTGTTTTCAACGATTGTTTGGAAACCAAACTAAATTATAACAAATCTATCCGCCTCGACAAACAATGCAAATTAGTTATTAAACACAAAGATTAACGTTGTGAGAATCAGATCAACATTTTAAGGTTTACAACACTATCTAACAACATTAACGGAATTGTTTGGCATGCAAAAATGATCATTTCATCAATAAAAGAGCATGCACGTTGATATCTGAGCCAATGTAATAGCCAGAGTCAATTGTTGAACGAATTGCCAACGATTAGGACATCTAGAACCATAGTGTTATCCCTATGTGCTCTGTATTAAATATGCAAAAAACGCTGGCAAGTGATTATTCATCTCTATTAGGGTTGCCACATTTACACTTTATTTCCTTTGTATTTTTTTTTACATTTTATTTTATAATTTGTTTAAATAAGTTTCATAATCTTTCAAGTATAATGGTTTTCCTACCTTCCTTTTAGGTCTGGTCATTATATTCTGTCTTAACTGTCCCTCAAAACCTTCTCTATTTGTATTTAAATCTATTTCATTACCTTTTAGCCTCGTTGATTCATCCTCTCTGGTTCTATTTCTGTCCATACTGATATTTCCGTTGTTTTCCTCTTGCACTTCATTCGATTCTTTATCTAAATGGTCATAAACGCTGTTGGGGATTGTTATAAATGTTCTTTTATTACTATCTCTTCTTAAGTGACTCCTATTTCTATCTAAAATGGTTCCGTTTTCTTTCATAATTTTGTATTGTCTTGGACTAGTATTTATCTCTGTTACTATTGCTGGTTCTCATTCTTTATTTCTATTCTGAACTCTAATTCTATCTCCTCTTTCGAATTCTTCTAAATTTCTAGCACACTTATCATAGTATTTATTATTTTTCTCCTGTCTTTTAATTAATTTATCATAAATCTGTGAATTATCATGTATCGTTACATATGGTAATATTCCTCTCAGTTCTCTTCCGTACATTATTTTATTTGGTGATTGATATTGGCGTATTTCTATACTCTAATAACGCTAGGTAAGGATCTTTATTATCATAGCTCGCTTATCTCAATAAACGTTTCATAGTTTGTATAATTTGTCTTTCTGCCAACCCAATACTCTTTGGATAATGCGGATTTGATTTAATATGTATAAAGTTATAGGTCGCTGCAAAGTCTCTAAATTGTCTATAGTGATACTGAAGACCACCATCGCTGCTCACCACCTATGGCATACCTTGTCTTGCAAATATTGATTTTAATATGTTAATTGTCGCTTCACTTGACATATTTGGTAGCATAGCCATTTCTACATATTTTGAAAAGTAATCTGTTACCATTATGTAATTATCATTTTCGAAGAAAAATATGTCCGTATACCCACAATTTGCCACATTCAGCATTTCCTTTCTAAATTTTTTTGGTACTACTATTGTATTATTTTTCCAAATTAGTCCTTCATTCTCGAATAGCGTTTCTTTGTACGTAATATATTGTTTAACATTATCCGGTATTATATGTTTCTCTGTAGGACAACCTGATCTTATTACACTTTTCAAATTCAACATTTCAATATCTTTATTTGATTCCTCGATTATTTCTTGTATCTGCTTGTCTTATTGGTATTTCGTTCAATGATTTTTCAAAAATTGGAATTAAAGGTTTGTGATCACTTTCGACTATTATCCTTTTTTCTGCTATGTATTGGTGAAATTTCTCACATCCATACATAATTGCATTCATTTCTTTTTCTATCTGTGGCCAACTAACTTGTGAGTAAACGCTTTTGATCCGTATGCAACCGGTTTGTTATCTTGCATTATTATCTTGCACCTACTTCCGTACTACTAGCGTCCACACTTAAAACACAGTATTTGTTTGGGTCATAAAAAACTATTACTGGATCTTTTGGTATTATTTGTTTTAATTCCTCAAATACTTTGTCATGTATCTCTTCCCATTTAAGGATTTTGTTTTTTCTTATTAATTGTCTCATTGGTTCAGTTAAATCCGATACATTTTTTATAAATTTAGCTAAATAAGTAATCGTTCCTAAGAATCTTTCTACTGCCTTTTTGTCTTTTGGCTTGTCCATTTTCTCTATTGCTGTTATCTTATTTTTATCTATCCTTATCCCACTCTCCTCAAAAATATGCCTATTTTACACTTTCCTAAATTAAATCTTTCACTCTCTTCATATTAATTCTCAATATTTCCTCATGTTCCTTCATTGTCTGTGACCATATAATTATTTCATCTATATTCCATATTCTTTTTTTTCCATTAAATATATCTTTAAATTTTTTATGATTTATCTCACTTGCTGCCTTTATCCCATATGGCATCCTCTTGAAGCAATCAATATCTTCCATATGGTGTTATAAATGTCGTATATAGCGAACTATTTTTTGCCAGTTTTATTTGATAAAATGCTTTACTACAATCAAGAGTACTGAATATTTTGGCCTTATTCAAATTACTAATTATTTCGTTAAACGTCGGCATTTGATAATATTCCCTTAATAGACATGAGTTTAAATTTTGTAGGTCTAGGCATACTCTGAGTGATCCGTCATCTTTTTTTACTATATAACTACCTGACTAACAAATTCAGTTGGTCCGTCAATTTTTAGTTGCGAAGCTGGAACCATGATTAATGCCGTTTTAAGTTTACCGGTCCATTTTACCTGATTATCAATTTTGCTTCCAAAATCAACATGGTGAAAGTTTTCTTTTATGATAAATCATACCACACGAAATAAATCTTGATATAGTTACTTAGTCCTCTGAAATTTGGAATTCATAATAGTTGTTAGTTCATTATGTAACTATACTCTCGTAAAAGGCATCGCCCTGAAAGAAGTATTACTGTCCGTATAGAACGTTCTTGGCATTCCAAAATATGTTTCGAATGGCATTTTAACTATAATTTAGATCGTGGAATGCTGTGGCTTACTGTAAAAACTAGACATCATTATTGTGTTCTTCTTCACCTTTTTATCTAAGACAATCTTTTAAATTACAAAATAAAATTAAAAATTACTACTGCAAAGTATATTTGACATTGAATTTTGATCAAACACCAATTTAGGAATACCTACCATATATACCCACAAATACAAATATGTTTGCAAGTACTTAAATTTGTAATTAAAGAACTGACTGACATTTGATTGTCATACCAATACAACTACAGTGTAAAGTATTTGTTTCTGAAAGCAAGTCACACTTTACTCCGAGAGGGAGTGTACCGGGCTACAGAATTTGCCTCTCATCTTCATAACGCACAGCACGGTGATATATTTTTAACGATCGTAGTATAAATAAAAATCTTTCTTCAAGGTCATTTAATAGAAAAAAAGGGGCTAACAAAATTAAAATTGATCGAATTAAAAAAAACGTTAGTTGTCTACTAATCGGCGTGAATATGTAATCCAGTGTACATGATATGTGTTTGATATTTGATATGACATGTCGACGAACATCAATTTTATCATATCATTGTTACTCGGTTAGACGGTAAAATACTGTAAAGTTATGTATCGATGAATCAGGGCGATTCCAAACAAATAGCCCATAATTTTGTAACCTGTGTGAGCTATAAAGCTAAAAAAATCAACCAATTCATGGACGATCTTCCTAATCATAGAGTAGAGCGTGTCAGACCATTTTACAAAGTGGGAGTAGACTACGCAGATTCATTTGTGCTCGATTTAATCAAAAGTAGAAATCATTTACACGAACTATTTAAATTTTTGCGACTAAACACTAATGTGTTTTCAATTTTATTGCCAGATGAAATTACATTCAAATTTATCCCACGAAGCACACGACATTTTGTGGGATTCTAGGAAGCTGACATCAAAAGCGTAAAATATCACGTGCGAAGATAACAAACGGACACATAATCGCCATTTACGAAATGACAAGCGTACAGCTACCTACCGAAGGCGAGAAGGTCCATATTAAAATAACCAAACTTTCCAGATGCGACAGATGCTGCAAAAGATGAATCAACACATCTAGAAGAAATGTTCCATGAAATATCTAACAACCTTACGGAATATAACCAAACGACATAACACACAACAAGATGAAAATTGGGTACAATGTGATCATTAAATACAACAATGTACCCCCATCAAAGTGGTTATTGGATAAAATAAACAAAATACATTCAGAACCAGATAATCACATTAGAGTTATCACTATTAAAACATCATCGGGACATATAAAACGTCCCATACATTATTTATGTTTACTCCCAGTCAATTGAACAAACCGTTTCAATGTGTTTGGTATGTTCAAGCTACACACAATAAACTTTATAAACTGACATCTATTGTAAAATAGCAGAAGTAAGTTATACAAATTTTTGAATTGATCAATGGCTCAAGTATAAATTGAGTGCATTGCTAATCATTTAAAAAATTATTGTTACGTGTTCGCGTATTGCAGGTTCTTATCACTAGATTGTCAATAACCTCGACTGATTACCACTATCTGTAGTACACAACACTTTACAAACAAACACAAATCAGCAATTTCCACTTCAAATACTGTTTACTTTCACACACACAATAATTTCCACAATAATAACACAATCATTCTTTATTTTAATCACAATAATTCACTTGTTATACCACTTTTAATTTCACTAGATTAGCTGCTTGCTCCTGGTGGGGGGCTGTTACACTAATCTTTAACTTTTAATTCTTTCTCATTTAAAGTATAACTCACCTCAACACATGACATTATGTCGCTTATATACTCGAATATTCTATTTTTTTTAGAACTTCATTCTATTTTTTCGAGATGTCACTACTCTATTCTATTTGCTTAATTTTCACTAGTACTAATGCCACTTAATAGATGTCTCTAGGTTTAACTCTAAAGAAATGGTAACACTATCCTTCACCTCAGCTTCTTTGTCTCGAACAAGATCTAACGCACTTCCTTGGTAAAGCGCCAATCTCAAACTTGTAGGGTCCTCCTCATCCAGGCTTCACCTTGGCAGCCTTTGGCACCTTTGGCACTTTTGGTCCTTCTTCAAATCCTCTATTATTGGCTCGTACGTCATATCGAGTTTTCATCTTATCACTGGAAAGACGTATCTTTACTCGAATCTTTTGATGTACTCCGTTCAGTTGTCCTTTAATGTTGTCCACATTCTCCTGTTCACATAAAGCTGTAGTTGGAACCATTCCAATCTTTAAGTCCCCGGCTATCAACACTTTATGGTGAAACTTGTTGTTCCCAATTCGTAACCAAACTTCTTTCTTACTTTTGATTACTGCACTTTCACCAGTAGCCACTTGTAACCTTAATCTTCAAACCGGTTGGCTCCCGTTTGTTATTATGTCGCTGCGCACGATTGTTTTGTTGCACCTGTATGCAGCGGGGTAACGCTACCGTTCCTTTCTTCAATGTATCCTTTTGTAGTTAATCTATTCTCATGCCAATCTTGAGATAGGGATGGTGGTTACGGAGCATTTTGTTGTGGGTGTCAGTTTTTTCTCCTGAAACTTTCTCGCTTTAGTTTAACAACTCCATCATTACCTGTCTCTCTTGGCCCAAACCATCTCTTTGGCCTTGCTCCTCGACAAATCAAACAACTTTTTCCTTCGGTCTGCGATACATTTGGCGAAGGTGTTCTGGATCGTTTTCTTCGCCACTCTACACAATCTCGTAAGATGTGTCCCGTTTTGTCACAACATTTCTTTTTTGTCGACTAGATGTTGTCCCTTTTCACCACTGGTTTATCGTTCTCTATTTATCGGATTTTAGTTGACAGCGTAATGATGTTATATGCCGTCTTGTTGGTTAATGCTTAAAAGATGGTGTCTGCGTACGTTTTGAAATAGTGTATTAGTGAAATTACTGGATAGAGTTAAGTTAAAGGATTTCTTTTCGTGATATTTTAGGGAGTTTTAGTGGGCCAAAGTACTTACACTTTTTTTTACCAAGCCTTTTTACTTTATTCCGTCCAATTCAACATTTGTTTACCGCCCCACTAAAATTTAAACCACTAAACACGCACCCATTGCTCCGTATTTTTTAAATTATTTAACGAACACTCTGTTCCAAGTATGATAACCACCCTTTGATATTGCAGATTGCAAAAAAAAAAAACGGCCAGTCATTGTTATTCGTTTCGTACAGTGCATAATCATTATACACTGGGTGGGAAATTTTAAAATGATTTCGCGTTTTATAAGTGCGCACGCAGTTCGTTTTGGATGTGGTTATATCAGAATGTGATGGCGTCCATGCGATTTGAAGTGCAAATTTTGGATGGTACCAACTATATGTACGTTTATCAATTTTATTTAACCTCTAAAATGAAAATGATGGTTGCAATCAGTATGCTATTCTAATCACTAAGTATGTATAATTGAAATGACAATAAAGGAGATCAACTTATCATATTTGACTTGACAAAAACAGTGAGATTGGGCTTATATAGTCCATAAAACTGTTTGATAAGAAGAATTAAATGTCCGTAGGTTGCTCGTATCAGTAATAAATTCTGTGAAGTTTATGCGTCGAATCGATAAATCTGTTTGCAATCATGATCATGATTTAGCACATTGGATTTCGGCCACAAGCCAAATGTTTTGAAATGATTTTAGCATACGACTGTGCAGATAAGATATTTTATGTGTATCATTGTATAATTATAGCTGATGTATATGATTGTGATATAACTTTATCTTTTTTCTATAAATAAGTAGACACGAGACGTGCACTTTTAGTCGTTACGAGATTTTTAAAGTGTAATCATTGCAATGCCTTATAATCTCTTATTTGGGATTATAACCATTTTGGGTCTAGCCTACGCATACATTCGTAAAAAATATGCATACTGGACAGATCGTGGTATAATGTCGCCGAAAGCTGAATTTCCAATGGGAAATTTCCAAGGAATGGGAATGACAAGGCATCCAGCTGAAATAGTCAAATCTATATATGACGAGTTTAAAGGGAAAAGTTCGTTCATTGGAATGTATTTGTTCACCACACCAGCAGTATTAGTGACAGATCCGGAACTAATAAAAACTGTGCTAGTGCGTGATTTCGATAATTTTCGTAATCGTGGATTTTATCATAACGAGCGAGATGATCCTATGTCGTGTCACTTGTTTTCGATCGAGGATAAAGCATGGAAAGATTTACGAGCAAAATTAACACCAACATTTACCAGTGGCAAAATGAAAATGATGTTTGGAACCGTTTTGGAAACTGCAAATCATATGGTGGAACACATTTTACCAATCGCTACTCGTGGAGACCATTTCGATATCAAGGATGTAGTGTCGTGCTATTCAACCGACGTAATTGGTTCGTGCGCATTTGGAATCGAATGTAACAGTATAAATGATCCTCAGACCAAGTTTCGTGTGAACGGTGTGAAATTTTTTAATCCAGGGCCTTTACAACAATATAAAATATTTTTTGGAAACGCTTTCCCATGGTTGGCGAGAAAACTAAGAATTCGTGCCATTCAAAAAAGTGTTAGTGATTTTTTTATTGGCACGGTCATCGAAACAATTAAATATCGGAAATCGAACACTGTCGAACGAAAAGATTTCATGCATCTTTTGCTAGAAATTCAAAAAAAACACGAAACTAGTTCGGAAAAATTTTCCGATCTTGATATTGCGGCACAAGCATTTTTATTTTTTATTGCAGGATTTGAAACGTCTGGTACAACTATGTCGTTTGCATTGTATGAACTAGCCAAACAACCTGATATTCAGAAACGTCTACGCCAAGAAATCAATGACGTTTTAAAAAAATATAATGATGAAATAACGTACGAAGCCTTAAACGAAATGCCATATTTGGACCAAGTAATTGATGAAGCTCTACGAAAATACCCACCTGCAGATACTTTACTCAGACGAACGGAACGTGATTATAAAGTGCCTGGAACAAAACATGTTATCGAAAGTGGAACAATAGTATTCATTCCTGTGTTTGGCTTACATCGTGATCCCGAAATATACCCAAATCCTGATAAATTTGATCCAGAGCGTTTTACTAGCGAGAACAAAGCAACCCGTCATCCATTTACATATCTACCATTTGGTGAGGGACCACGAAATTGTGTTGGACTACGATTCGGTGTAATGCAAACTCGTTTAGGATTAATTTCGGTCATACGGAATTTTAATGTATCGACGACCGCTGGAACGCCCTCAACAATTATTTTCAGTAAATCAAATCCGGTATTATCGTCTATTACGCCGATTATGCTTAAGCTTGAACCATTGTAAATGTCTGTCAAAATAATTTAGACAACAATTTGTTAATTTGTAAAAATTTATTAAATGTTATACTGTCAATGATGATTTCAAAAGAAGAAACATGGCGTGAACGCATGTTATACCGCATTAATTGGTTAATATTCATTTTGGTAATAGCTTGCAACATGCTACTGCATAAATTAGTAGGATTAACTCAAGCCATGTAATTTGTATTCATTCATAAGAGTTGTTTGATTTCTTCGGTATGAATATCTTTCGAAACCGTTGGTGAAGTTTTTATAAAAACCCGGTAGTTGCAGTTCGCTTAGTTCCCAGAATTTTAATTTTATCTTTTGTCAGATAACTTGCGATTTAATTTTTAAATTAATCTGATTTCAACTGGGCAGATAGTTTTTTTTTCATTGAAGGCTTTCGCAGAATTACCTGGATTGTAACGTGCAATTCCCAGGTCCTGTTCGTTGAATGGACTTAATATTATTAATGGGTTGATAAAAACATGTATGGCCTCGAAATTAGTCTAACCAGGAAAAATTTTTACTTTGGTATTTTTCCGACCCTCTACGATCAATATTTAAGGGGATACAGCGATTTGAAAAAGTTACTTCGCGAAAAAAAAATAATTTTTTCTCCATATAAATGTTCAAATCGATCTAAAAATTTAGTTGGCCTAGTATGGCCTCAAAATTAATCTTAAAATTATCCTGGACAATCCTAGAGCAATTTTTAGATTGGTAAAGTTCGGACTCGCTACGATCAATATTTAAGGAGATATAGCGATATATATATATATATATATATATATATATATATATATATATATATATATATATATATATATATATAAATTTATATAAAAATTATTGGTTATGAGCCTATTTTTTTTTCATAATTTTTTATTAATAAAATAAATTACTTATAAAACGTTTCGGATGTAATTCAGATCCACCATCAGAAACATCAAAATAAAATGTATACAATATGAAAAAAAAAACAATTACATAAAAAAATTAATCAAAACGTAAACAAAGGAAAAACAGTTAAAAGCCATTGAAATTGTGATCATAGAAAATAAAACAGGTAAAACAACACAACAAAATGAAAAATTACAAGTAAAAAAAATTAAAACTCCCGTCAAAAGATGGGGTATTACCAAAAAAATAAAAAAATATATAAACTGTCACTTATGAATTTTGATGTAAATGGTTGTATATATTTTGTAAATACGCACAGTCAGATTGTTTATTTAAACAATTTGGATTTAATTTAATATGAATCATTTCTAATACTCTTCTTACTAATGGTTTTGGCTCTCTACTAAATTACCCATAAAAATTTCGTGTTTAAAATTGTGTAAACGTGTGGATAAGGCACTGGCAGTGTCTAATACTAATATTTTTAAAAAAAAGTTGTTTAGCATCACGTAAAGTCTTTTCGATAAAAGTTGTTGTGTTTGGCCAATATACGTCTCAATACATTCACAGTTAATTTTATATACTACATTTATGTTATCACATAACCGGAGTGAGATCTTTCAACGAAGAAAAAACAGTTGTTCCTAAATTGTTAAATGCTTTGCCGACTGTTCTAAAATTAAATTTATTTAGGGAATGATTAATTTGTTCATAAAGGAATTTTACATATGGAATAGCAATGGTGGTGACTGGCTTATTAGTAATAGACTGGCCTTCTTTCCCTAATTTGTTATTATCAAAATGAGTAGAATATTTGAAGATACATGATTTTATAGTTGGATTAAAAAAAGAAAAAGGATAATTATTATAAAGTAAAGTTGACTTTAGAAGACTGAAATTTATTCTATGAAAATTCTTATTAGATAACTGGAGAATTTTTATTAGAAAGTAAACGATAGAATTTTTCACTGACCAAATAGATTTACCAACAGTGCAATTCAAAATATCGGATAAAAATGAAGATAAGGCATATAAAGGTGTCCCAATTGAACTAACAATTAGACGATATGGTGTATTAACTTTATATATCTTAGGCCAGAGATCCTACCTTCATTATTCCAACACGTAACCATAACGTTAAGCTTACCGTGGACAGACAAAATATTATCTCTTTTCACCAATTTATAAACATTAGTGTCTGCCAACAACAACTCTATTTTTTCTATATAATCGGCACGATTCACTACCACTCCTAGCAATGGAAATGGTATGAACGGTAATTAAACGATTATTGTTCCCATAACGATTCCTGGAATTTATTAAAATATTTACTAAATTATTGCGAAGCAAAGGTTTGTCAACTAGGTCGTCTGCAGTATTTATAAAGAATCCTTCAATATCCGCTATGATCTGAACAAAAGGAACAGATTTATTGGAGATTGGAGGACAACATTTTTCACCTAACTTCAATATATCCGGAACTTCAACAGGGATAACTGTATTGGACAAATTAACTAACCATTTATTATTTATTTCATTATTTATATATATATATATATATATATATATATATATATATATATATATATATATATATATATATATATATATATATATATCAGTGGCGTAGCGTTCTTGGAAGTAAGGGAATCACTGCTTCTCTTTAATTTTTATGAGGCGATACAAAATTGTATTTTGCGTGTGATGTATCTTTAAAAAAAACTTTAACACTGTTTTAACAATTATTAAGATCGTTTACTAAAAGTAAAAAACATTTTTTTCCCTGTTTGAAACTTTAAGAAATAACACAACCAAAAATATACGTACATTATCATACGTAATATGAAGAGATTAAAACCAATTCCCCATGGGAAGCAATAAAATTTTTGATTATTTCTCTACCAAATATTACACTGCCCTACATAAATTTTATATATAAAATGCTTATATTTTTGGTTTTTGTCTTTCACTGTACGCCCTGAATATGGTAGATGCTTCCTTCTCAAGATATTATGCATGAAAACCAAAACCATGAAAAAAAAATTAAATTGATTGAATTATAGATGATATAAAGAGAATGAGAATGGCACAAAGTAGAATGAGATATTTTATGTCTATATTAATTGAATTGTCCAAGTATTTTTAAATCAAACTTTTTTCAATATTTCGTATAAGGTGTAAGCATTAAAAACTGGAATTTGATACTAGATGTCATTACTTGTTTATGCGTTATAGTACATGATGGACATATATGTCATTTGAAAGCCCTAATCTAGACCAGTACTGGTCAGATGAAAAAGTTTGAGGATGAAGAATTGGAGACATTACTCGATCAAGATTCATGTCAAACGCAAGAAGAACCTGCAAAATCATTGAAAGTTGATCAAGCAACAATTTCCAGACGTTTGAAAGCCTTGGGATTCATCCAAAAGATGAGAAATTGGGTGCCATACGAGTTGAAGCCAATAGACGTGGAAAGACGATTTTGCATGTCCGAAATGCTGCCCGAGCACCACAAAAAGAAGTCGTTTTTGCATCGTATTCTCACTGGCGATAAAAAATGGATCCATTACGATAATCTCAAGCGCAAAAAAGCGTATGTCAAGAAAGGAGAGGCACCAAAGCCGAATATTCACGAGGCCAGGGTCATGCTGAGCATTTGGTGGGACCAGCTAGGTGTGCGATCCACTATGAGCTGTTGCCAAGTGGCCAAACCATAAATGCCCAACTCTATCGTCAACAATTGATCCGATTGAAACAGAAAATCTAGGCAGAGTGGCCAACGTATTCGACCAGACACGAGTCAATAATTTTCCACCACGATAACACTCGGCCACATATTGCGGCGCCGGTCAAAAATTACCTGGAGAATAACGGATGGGAAATTCTGCCTCACCCGCCTTATAGCCCAACCTTGCCCCTTCCGATTACCACCTATTTCGATCCATGCAGAATGCCCTATCAGGAATACGCATCACTTCAGTTCAAGGTATAGAAAATTGGCTCGTTTCTTTTTTGGCCGCCAAGCCAGCGCAGTTTTTCTGGGATGGAATCCATAAATTGCCAGAAAATTGGGAAAAAGTAGTGAGTAGCGATGGGCAATACTTTGAATAAAAAATCTTGTAACATTTTTTCACAAAAAGGCTCAAATTTCATAAAAACAATCCGGTTTTTAATCAAAACCCTCTTTACTACCAATGAAGCCGTATTCATTGCATACTCATGCTATTTAATCATATACACATGAGAATGTATTGTTAGTAAAAAACGATTTAGAATATAGTGCAAAATAAAATAAACATTCCCATACTATAAAACAAAAGAGAGTAAAAATGGTCAAAAAAATGTAAATGGCAAAATTGATGTTATCTCTTTCCTATACAAAACACAAATAACAAAACAAGAGACGAAAAAATTCTCTTTTATCCATACACATTAAATAGTGTGCGTAACTTAGAGATAAAAATGTTAAGCAGTGCTAGTAGGAATGAGAAAATTATACATTTTTTGGTACGGATTTTCATAGTACAAATACACTCAATTGTGTATAAAGGATTTGTTCAGCTGTATCAACGAAAGTTACAAGACGGCTTGTAAAAAAGCGGGTTTTGGCCGACTCATCATCGGAAAAAACGAAATGCATTAGTATGAGTGTGATCCAATGAAAAACCCTCTTTACTACAAGCCGTATTGAAATTCTCGTTGACACATATTCTCATATATTTTTAAAATGTATTAGTGGAAATATATATTTTAGATGTGTTAGTAACTTTCAAAATCCATATATAAAAAATTGTAATTTTCTCCTTAAATAACGCACACCATTATCATAATTAAGTATTTTTCACGAACACCATTAAAGTAATTGATAATTTTGCTCTCTACTTGTGCTATTAAACGTCAAATTTTATTTTATTTGTTTAGTGAATGATGGGAATTGTGAAATTTTCAAGTTAAATTTATTAATTATTTATATATAATATATAATATATTTTTATATTAATATATATTGTAATTATTTATTTCTATTAAAATCTATCGTGCGGTGTAATTAGTAATATATACAGTATATACATAATAAATAACATAAAAGTTAAGGTTATGTAATTTGTTTTTGTTTTTTGTTTTTTTGATAATTTTCTCTTTTCTTAATCTCTTTTGTATTGGTATGTGAATGTTTCTCTTTTTTATACTATAATCGCGATCATATCCCAACACGATATTTACTTACAATACAATCAAAGTATATATTTTTGTATAGCATGAGTATGCAAACAATACGGCTTGTAGTAAAGAGGATTTTGGTAAAAATTATGGAAAAACAAAATTTAAAAGGCAAAATTGAGGTTATCTTTTTTTATATACAAAACACAAATACAAGGAATCGAGGAATGTAAAAGTGAATAAGTATGTACACTTTTACATTCCTCGATGTAATTTACTTTTTCGTCAGCAGTATCAATAAGTTGTTTATGTCACCGTTAAATTATTTTATTTTATGATAATCCAAAGATATTTTTGAATTACATAACCTCAACTTTTGTATTATTATGTATGTCCTTTACTTACTTATTGCTTTATTGCTCGGCACATATCACACAGTATATAAGTTACAACTGCACATATAAATATTAATTTTCATATAAATATTTCTATTTAATAAAATTAATTAATTTAATACTGTTATTAACAAAAAATTTCAATTTACTATGTACAGAATACAAAATACAATTGGAAAATACAATTTATTTTGAAATATGAAAATTTAATAGTGGTAGTGCGAAACAGTAAAAATAAGGAAATTAAATATTTTTCATATAAATACGTCATAGAGAGAAAATAAAATGATTTAACATTTAACCAGCGTCAATATTGTACATTTAATTTTTCCAGGCATATTTTGTTGTTGTATATTTAATGTGAATGATTATGAAGTATACCGTACGCGACTCTGCATGCAGTATTTAAAACAAAATCATATGAACAATACAAAATGGTAAAAGTTCATTTTAAAATGTAAATATCGAATTTGTATAATCACTTATATTTTTAGTGAGAAATTTTTCAAAATTTATTGTTATGTTTAATTATTATCGTTGGGTGTTCAGTGAGCACATTGAACGCTTTGACGCTATATATATATGTATATATATATATATATATATATATATATATATATATATATATATATATATATATATATATATATATATATATATGTACATATATATATATATATATATATATATATATATATATATATATATATATATATATATATATATATATATATATTTATATATATATACATATATATATTTATATATATATATATATATATATATATATATATATATATATATATATATACATATATATATATATATATATATATATATATATATATATGTATATATATATATATATATATATATATATATATATATATATATATATATATATATACATATATATATATATATATATATATGTATATATATATATATATATATATATATATATATATATATATATTTATATATTATATATATATATATATATATATATATATATATATATATATATATATATATATATATATATACATATATATATATATGTATATATATATATATATATATATATATATATATTTATATATTTATATATATATATATATATATATATATATATACAGGGTGGCTGATATCAAATGTTACTGACTTCACTCTGCTGTCATTTGTGTAGTTGTCATTTTCGCGCGTCAATTTTATGACAGATTGAAGTTTGGTTAGTTGTTTGCATGTGATCAACAAACAATTGTTCTAAATTAATATCTTAATAAAAAAATCGTAATGGAATTCAAACGTAATAGTGTAATTGCACTGTATTTGGGTGGAAATTCACAAACAGCAATAGTTCGTCAGCTCCAGCATTTGAATGTGAATAAAATGTTTGTGTATCGAACCATAACTCGATACAACGAAACTGGTAGCATCGCTAAACGCAACAGAGGCAGTTCTAAAAAGAAAGACAGCAACAAAGAAATGATACGAAAGATGAAGTGATACGAAACGAATCCAATGAAATCCTCGTCAAAGTGCCAATCAATTAGACGCACGTCTACATATTTCACGATACAGCATTCAAACCATATTGAAAAATGAACTACACTTGAAACCCTACAAGATACAAAAAGTTCAAGATCTTACGAAGGCACAAAAAAAGTAAGGCTTGCAAGAACACGAGCATTTATGGCCTTGGCCAAACGTGATGAGATTCCAAAAATTGTCTTTTCTGATGAGAAAATTTTCACCATTCAACAGTTTGTGAATAAACAAAATGATCGTGTTTGGTTAGAGCACAAGTCCAACGGTAATTTGGACACAAGAGTTGCCATGCGCAAGCAATCACCAGATTATGTTATGGTTTGGGCTGCAGTTACTGCAGATGGACGAACTCCTCTGGTTTTCATCGAACATGGAGTCAAGATAAGCCAAGTACCGCCAAAAGATCCTAAACGATGCTTTGCTACCTTGGGCACGTAAACACTTTGGTACGAATCGTTGGACATTCCAACAGGACTCGGCACCGTCACACAAAGCTCGAGCGACACAGCAATTATTACAAAATTGCGTTCCTCGGCTGATTTCTTCGAAAGAATGGCCACCATATTCACCAGACTTGAATCCCATGAATTTCTCCATTTTGGAGAGTTAGGTGTCCACTAAAAAATACGAAAGTGTTGATGCATTGAAGTCAGCTCTTGTTCGAGAATGGAATAAAATTCCGCAAGCCCACGTTCGGTCAGCATGCAATGCTTTCTATGGAAGACTGAATCAAATAATCAGAGCTAAAAGAGGTCATATCGAGCAGTAACATGTTTTTCATAAAATGTAATATGTTTTCAACATAGTCCACGAAATTTCAATAAAAAATAATCAAAATTAAAAAAATTACAGCGTTTTCATTTGGTAACACTTGGTCTCAGCCACCCTATATATATATATATATATATATATATATATATATATATATATATATATATATATATATATATATATATATATATATATATATATATATATATATATATATATACATTAAAACAAATTGAATTAAACATCTCAAAATAAAATGGCGATATCGATGATTTCATTGATCAGACACCCTCGACAGAAACTACAAAACTGTAGTATAAAAATTCACTTAGGATGTATATTTACTCGTATTTAGCTATCCTTTTATAGACTTTCGACATCATAAAAAGTTAAATTCCCATCAGGTTATTCTACAAATCTACCTTTGTATGTTTATATTAATAAAATGCCTCCCGTGTTTTCGTCTCTGGAATTTTCATCTCAAAACATAATGAAAAAAGTATTTCGTGTTTTTATTTTTTCCTTTTTCCGTTTATCTATCTATAAAATACTATATATATTATGTCTTCTTTATAATTTTCCACATTATTATATTTGTATACGTCTTCAGGACATGTACGAACGACAACCAAGTTTTTTTTTTTTTTTTTTATATTCTTTCGAATTTTAGGCGCTTGACTTTACTTCCTTCGACTTAGTTTGAATTTTTCTTTTATTTTCCGTCATAAAAATTAGAACGGTAAATTCGTGTATAATCAAAAGTTAATTTAATTTCAATGTTTTTGTTTACATTCTCAATTAATTTTTTATTAGTTGTGATAAGTTTAACATGTTTATATAAACATTGTAAATGTGTAAAATGTTGCTTTAGTTCGATTTAATGGAAATAATTTGTGGCCCTCAACAATATTCGGATTTCCAAGGAAACACTTTTCTATCGCGTGTGTGAAAAATTAACGTATAACAGGTGGACAAACCGAAGTGGGGTACTAACTTAAGTGTGCCTTAGATACCTTTATTTCCTCAAAATTGGTTATGGTAACAGTGTGAATGGAAAGGGTTCGAAAGGGGCCTTGAGAAAATTCATGAAAGTAGGGAATGCTTGTGTCAGAGTGATTAATTCAATCCCGATACATATTCTGTGGTTTGAAATGGGTGATTCACGTCTCGATTACAAGAAAGAGTAAAAAAAAAATTAGTCAAAGTAGGGTGTTGTACAAACCAACAAATAGAACTAGCATTGTATATTTGAGTAAATGTGGAGGAGGAAGGCAAGGCAATTTGCATGTGGAAATGATTTTTGAATAGGATAAATTAGGAGAAACAAATGATGTAAAACATTGTAAAAATAAACCTTTGGTGACATGTCTGCCAATTTTTGGAGCAAAGCCTAATAATAAAAAATAAAAAAAATAAAATATTAAACGTCCAAAACTCGCAGACCAATCATAATTTGTGTGCACAAAACGCATGATTTTAAATTTGTGTGGACCTACAAGAGCCTATCTAAAGGTTATGGGAAGTAAAAGATATCGGACCGCAAGTAATTCAAACGGAGCATTGGTGCTCATCTTAAATTTTAAGGAAACCACATTCAAGATTTGTAACTAAAAAAATATACTTTTCAAACCTTTTATCAGATTTCAATCGACATGCCTCCAGAATTCTTCGATTTTAAACAAGTCTTATAGCCAGATCTGCAAAGCATTATCGAGATCCTTCTAGAATTTGAAAATGGCAAGACATTTGCTAAAACTCTTGGCCTAGATTGAGTAACTGATTTCAATTACGATACCTTTATAATTGAACGCCCCAACAAAGTGCGGCTAGTACGAAACAAAAACTTTTCTGGCACAGTCAGTGCCAAAATCCTATTTCAGAAGCTTTGGTTTTATAAATTTTATTGAGACGATGTTCTGTTCTAACTTTAACGTATTCGAAAGTAATAAAGTTCCGTGGTTCTTGAACATCCTACCATCACCTACAAATATAGAGTTGTATGAGTTCTCTGACGCCTCAGATTCGCTTATAGAGCCGTTGTATATATGAGAACAGTCGAAAAAATGGAAACCCTTTGCTAATACCATCCAAAACAAAGGTTGCCCAGCTCAAATATATTTGCCTACCACGCCTAAAATTATAGATGGATCCTACCATTACACTGAGGTGGCTCTCCACATGATAGATTTAAGACAAGGCAATTTTCTTCATATTTAACAGGCTCACAAATCAAACCGGGTACATTGTTTGCAGTACTGTGGTCCCAAAATGAGAGCTTTTCACATTCCAAAGTCCAATCACCAGGGGCCCAGACTTACAAAGGTATAATAAACATCGATCACTATCACCATTCATTGATGATCAGAAAGCGCTGACGTTTGAAAGTCAGATCGGGTTGACCGCTTGTTGTTCATATGCAACTCAACGAATTTCTATTCGCCATCATTTGTCAAAAAGATTTTAAATTTGATGCTAAAACTCTGAATGAACAACCTGAATTACGTCGAAACAACGCAGATGGGTAATTTACCTTCGTTTCGGACCATCATACCATCAGGACCACTGTTGGAGTGATTTTTTTTGTTTCCTTGATATAAGATATTAACGCCTGGACATTTTATTATGGATTGCCCTTTAATCATGTTACCGGACGGGAATTCAAAAGAACCAAAATCGTATACTGTTGACATCTCCTGCAAAACACGATAAAAGGCTTATTTCTAGACGCTTTGGAATCGGTCGCTAAATATACGGATGGAACCGTAGTTTAAAGGATCACAATACACTACCTGACCCCTGTTCATTAGCGCATATAGTTGAAACACATCCTGGTTCTAATGGACTAGTGTTTGTGACTACTGTAAAGACACAACGCGGGATCTACAGTAATGCATATTGCATTGCACCATCCATCCTGTAACGAATTCTGCACTCCAACAGGGGGTCATACGCAATTAAGTGAATAAATCTACAATTCACAAACTTTTAACGAGATTTCACCCTTCGACTATTCTCTACAGATCAAAGTCGACAGTATAGTCGTTGTAAAATGGATTCTAAATATCAATAACTTTTCTAGCAGAGCTTTTTATAAAAAAAGTTATATTTTTTCCTTAAAATAAAATCAAAACGTAAAAATTTAAACGTAATTATGTAATTTGGCTTTAAATTTGTAATCTTTTCGTTGTATGTATACAAAATTGACAGTGACAAGTTTAACAAAAAAAATAACAAGGGTTACACAGCCTCATCTCATTATTTTTACCACCATTCGATTTGTGTGTCAAAAAGCTTTTATATTGAATTTGACATAATCGTATTATAAATTTGGAAAATAATGAATCGCTGTTGAGTTACACCAAAACAGTAACAAAATTATAGCTTGCAACTCGTTGACGTTGTGCTATGTTGTTGTATGAGTTGCCATCTACTCAAGTGGAATATTTTCAACATTTGAAGATTTGAGTGGTTCAACTATCAACAAATTTGCCGGCGTGAACGGATCCTAATCGTCATTTTGTGCGTCTACTAATAGCCTTGAAATCAGCAACGTGTCAATCTGTTCGAGTGTGTTTAAGAATTTCTCATATGTTAACTACGTTTCTCCAATAACGCGCCAATTGAACGCAAATAGAAGACTTTGGCTAAGCATACAAGGAAGCATCGGCAATTCTATTTGCTTCTCGATGATAAAAAACTATCTGGAAAAATGTAGCTGGGCTAGCATTGAACTGAATTCAAATTTGAACGTAATTGTCAGGTATAAACTGCGGTAGCTCATTATCTCAAATATTGCCATGACGTCAGAGAGATTGGAATAATATCTTTAAACCTACGGTGATAGTGTAAACGTAATGGATCATAAACTCTGGCGATTTTTGACAAAAATGATTTCCCAGGATGACAACCCTTGGTATTCAATTAGTATATCTTCTGGCATCGAATATTAACCTTTTGTATACTTCATGATGTTGAATATTTGTGGATATAACGGATGGTAAATACGACATAATCGATGGATTAAACGGTATAAAATAAAATCTTCCTCGGATACATCCAGCTTCGGTACAGTAAAGCGTATGGATTCTCATAACTAATTTTTGATGCAGAATTTTTTAAATTCTGAAAATTGCTCTACCCTTTTATTATTAATTTTCTATTTCTATACAGGCAATTTGCAGAATTCTATACAGACTATGGGCAGAATGGTTCCTTGTTTAGATGCATGTTTAGTGCGGGTAATACTTGTACTGAACTTCTATCGACTTCGGATGAAAACGATCAACATGTTAGGTAGCTGCGAAATACATGTTTCTTGAACATGGTCAAGTAAGGTATTATATCGTCTTTGGTACTTTCAGCATCTTTTCAGCCAATTCAAATATTTGGTCTTCAACATCAACAAATTGTTCCAATAATTTGGATAAACGAAGGTTTAACTCATTCAAAGTAGCATCTATCCCTTTTCCGTTGTCAAAGTGCATCTCATAAACTGTGTTCGTAAGGATTTTGGTTTTAACAATTGGAAGTCATATTAATGATTGTAGGTGGGTGGCTTTTTCAGCAAGAAACTAGGAAAGAGCAGTGAATACTTATATCCGCAATATGAGAATACAATTATTTGAATTTCACGAGTGTTAATTCTACGGTGCTGAACGTTTTAGAAATGATACGTGGGATAAAAAAGATACATGTCCTTAAATATAAGAAAGTCCTTCTACCACTAATAAAAAAAATAAAGACCTCACATAATGAATAACGAAATATTAACGTACGTAAACGTAGGCCTTGGTCCAAGCCAATTCGGCGCCTTTACAATTTTAACTTTTTGCGCATATATTGACACATATATCAATATTGACACATATATCAATATAGGTTTTAAAGAACAAATTTCAGATGAGCAAGATGCCAAATTCAAAACACTATACGCAAGAGAAGCCCTAGATCTGAGGATACTATGAGTGCGAAGAAATTCACTAGGCTAGCTAGTGTTGGGTTAATGCTCGGCTTCCTGTTTTCAATAGTTTGGTAGAAACCAATAATGTCGTAGAAGATTCACCATCGGAAGACGCTTCAAAAAATGAAAAACCATCATCCATCTATTTGAGGAAACAATAAAAAAATGGCGCAACAAATGAAATCGATAATGGTAAAGCGATAGACTTTCAGGTGAAATCCATTACACATATAATATATCGGAAAAGCCACAGACATTGTTCCACCTGGAATTGGAAAGAATATATGGAATAGATTACGGGGAATAGATTATTTTTGTAGAAAGCAACAAAATACTTACAAAAAATAACCCGAACCCACCGATAAAACAACCAAATATAAACTGGGCAAGAAGCGATAAAGAAAATGCACCGCTCATCCAAAAACATTATTCTCATCAGGCAAAGAAGTAAATAATTTCATGCTATCTGAACAGATGGGTAATGGCGGTGTACCCTATAAACCTATAAAGTTTAATTGGGAGAAAGTTAGGAATACTACCAAAATATGCAATACCCCAAAAAAATGCTCAGGGCTTAATTCCCAGATATCCAGATAAATGCATAAAACTAATAATATTCATCTTTAACGCGATCATATGAACCAGCCAAATTCACAAAAATGGAAGATTTCTCTGATCACACACATTCATGAACCTGGGAAAAATGAAAAAAAGTTTTTTCTTACCGTCCAACACCGTTGCTTCCAAAAATCTCAAAGCTGTTTGAAAAGATTTTATTAAGCTTTTATGTTACTGAAACCAGTAATAAAAAAAGGTAAATTATATCAGACCATCAATTTAAATTCCGAACCCAACATGGGACCATAGCACAACTGAATAGAATAGTAAATGCCCACAAACATACCTTCAAAGACAAACAATATTACTTTGTTATCTTTTTGGATATTACACAAGCCTTTGCATGATGGAGTTTGGCATGATGGAGTGATCTACAAAATTAAGGACCTCCTTCAGAAGCATTTTCACTCAATTTTGCGGAGCTACCTTCTACAGAGGCAGTGCATGGCTAAACACAATTATGTGTCCAATAGCTTAAACGATATTGGCGCAGGTGTCCAATTAGTCAGTGTTATAGGACCATTTTTATACTTATTGAATACCGCCAATTTACTTGTTACTGAAAATGTAATAATATCAACATTTGCTGATGATACTGCTATCCTAGTGTCACACAAATGGCAAAAAACTGCGTCAAGGAACTGCAAATTCATTTCACCAAAAACCGAGGTTTGGTTATTGACGAATAAAAGTAAAACCAAAAAAAAAATAACTCAAGTTACATTCCCACCGAACACATGCATCACCTCACCAGTGGAATTAAACGGTGTAAATATTCCTCCACAAATTAAGGTTAAATACCTTAGTGTACATCTGGAAAGAAGGTTGCCATGGAAACAACATGTTGAAGTAAATTACAAACAAATAAAATTTACAATTTCAAAAATAAAATGGCCGATGGTCGTGTAATGCCACTATTCAGCCATGAAAGAGTATCGCTTGATCTCGTTGTCCTCTAAGAAACTTGATAGTCAAAAAGTGGAGATCATTTGTCCCAAGGCTGAACTCATTACTTACGGTGGAGATGTTATTAGTCAACCTGCCAATAATCTGTATTCATGCGCCCACTGAAGGACTCATTTTACAATAATTTGGCTGCTTTGATGGGATCCGAAAAGCGGCAAATAATGATTTGCCTTGCGATTGCACAAAGGCTCATTCTGGCTACATCCTCTCATCATAAAAATATCCATTTAATTTTACTTCGGGAAATCTTACATATTTCTAGGACACACTCTCGTAAACAGTCCGGAAGTAAAACTGAACATATGTTAATTTAAGGATAGGTCTTGGGTTATTCAAGATGTGAGGTCTAATAAATGAAGATGAGAAAGCATAATAGAAGAATCTTGAAAGCAAAACAAGAGCCTTTTGTTGGCAGTACTGCCCAGGCGACTATAGTGAAATTAAACCCAAAAATGATTGGTTTAATGAGAGTGCCTTCTTGCTGTTGAGCAATAAAATATAGCTTGTAAAGAAGCGTGGATACGTTTTACAATCGCACGGAAGAAAAAAGCGATCTTTGCTAAGAGGACCGCCAAGCAAAAATTGTAGACGAAAAAAGCGTGAATGGTGGAAGGCTGAGGTCATAAAAATACAACGACGCAGTAATGTTCTCGTAACTTCTTTTAAGCAGGAGATGTGCTTAGAGGACTCACCTTCCAAAAAAATCACACAGTCCATAAAGAGACTAAAAATAAGCCGTTCTTTTGGGTTTAATTGCATTAATTCTGAGCACTTGATAATTGGAAGGGATACTTCGTGGAACTAGCTTTTTGACCTTATTCAATTACTATGCAAAGCAAAGTTATGAATAAAATGTGTCCACATTATGCCCTTTCGTTAAAAAGGAGATCGCTCTAAATGCAAAAGCTATCGCGGCATAGCTCGCCTTTGCACAGCATACAAATTACTGCCTTACATAATGTTGGAGAGAATCACTCCCCTGGCAGAGGAAATTAGGAAATTGTAGGTGACCACTGATGAGAACTTCGCCCGAATCGTTCAGTCTTGAACTTAAACATTTTTTTTGTTTCTTTCTAAAAATTATGAAGCATCTCCTGACGCACATCAGCTGTTCTTAGATTTCCAACAGGCCTATATCATGTAATCTTTACTTGCATGTGGGTCATTAAAAAAAAGCGTCGGAAGCATTGCGATCATTTTTGGATCTGTGTCGACTTGTATTTTAGAATTTTTAGAAATTCTCACTTATAGTATGGAGGTCCTAGCACGGAGAGTTTTAGAAAAAATAAAGTGAATTTAACCGACTTGCAAAGGAATGTTCATCAGGCCATGTTTCAACATCATTAGACTCATGATGTTGGGTATTTGGTGGAATCAGCTTTGTGTTGTGAATTATGAACTGCTTCATCCGAACAAAACTACCCATTCGCCGTATTCACCTGTCTATTTACTACTTGTTTTGATCGATGACGCATGTCCTATCTGGTGGTATGAGATCCATGACAAAATTTATTTTTGGGGAACATTCGAATAGCGAGAAACCCAAATAGAAACTCTTGATGTTTTCGTTTTCGTATGTCAACGAGAATTTGCGATGTTCTAAGGTTGACTAACATAATGTTGACCAACCCCTGCAAATTTTTCAATTTTTATTTTCGCAGAAACTCACTTTCACTTCAGAAAAAAATAAAAATAAAAATAGACGACATAAAATGTGGTCGACTAAGATGCCCCAACAACTAAACTAATAACAAAGGTGTAACAAAACATCTGCATCCTTCAAAGAGGTGAAAATTAAATTGAAGCTAGCATTTTAACCGTTGTTTTAATAGTAACGTTACTACCTTCGTTTGCTTTTACTTCATGTTCTGGGTGCAACAAGTTATGCGTATCTAAGAACTGCCAATAGCAACACATAAAGAGGCAGCATTCCATCGCAATTTGCTTTCTTCTGAGGACGAAAGGATAAACGGTCTCGACGAAGCTTTGATTTGCCAAATGTCTTCACAAATTTGTCAGACATTCGGATTCATTTACATTTATTATGCTCAAGAAATTATTAGTACAAGAATTCCAAGTGAGCATAGTCAAAGTCCATGGAAGCTATTAAGGCTTGATTAGTGTTTTATCAGGTTTGTGGGAACTTTTCATGATGCAAATCAAAGTTAAAAATCATTAGTCAAATTCCGTCCTTGAACGGATTAATTCTGTTATTATAAAAATAGGTCATTGTTGATTTTATCCAGCAGAGTGCAACAACAAAAGTGTTTAAAGCACTTTTTGCAATGTTCTAAGAAAACCTTCCATCTAACACAAAATAATCCAAAATCAATCCTATGAAAATATTTACCCACAGTATCTCATTACATAAAAATGTAGCCGACAGCATACATTTTATATTTCTAAAATTTATTCATTTGAACCATTTCAACGCAGTGTAGCCTTTGGTTTTCGATATAGATTTGAATTAAAGTTCAAAGTCCAATCGATTTGGTTTTGACCATAATGCTCCTCAACTCGTAAAACCATTTCGATATGTAAATAATATTGTCGTCACGTATATGTTGTTATTGCGCTCCATTTCCGTTCACGAAAATTTCACTACTAAATAGAATTCGTCCAGATAGTTGAATATACTCCAGTTCTCAAATAGATGAAAAACAAAAAAATTTTTTCTCAGTATTTACCAACAAATAAAAAAAAAACCGGTGATGATTTCCCCGCAATTTTTGTTTTATGAGAAAATATTGTTAACACTGCTATTCGTATAGGGTGACAATTTTTTTAATAAATTTTCCCGCCACACTAATTATAAATATTGGGAAATTGATTTAGTTACGTGAAAATTATACTGTGACGTCATAGAAAATAATGATGGAACTAAGATGGAATGCAATCTAATATTTTTATTTTATGTTATATGGTATATGATATTTAACATAGAAAAATGATTTTTGCTTAGCTCCCCCATGTTAATGGTGGCATGATTGAAATTCAATCATCCTCTGTGGACCAGAAATTTTGGTCAATAAATTTTTCTTTTGTAATATTTGTTTGTATATAACAAACCATATTTGCTAATGAAGTTGATATATGAGGTTGTCAAATTTCACGATATGCCTTCCTAGCTATAGGTAGATATACGAATATGAGTATAGCGTATTCAATTTGAGCGGTAAACAGGAGTTGTTAATTTAATGTAGCGACGTGGAAATTTTAATTGGTACTGTGTGTGATGGGGATGGTAGTTTTGGAATAAAATTGAATGAGGAGGAGGGAAAATTTGATTTGAGTAACTTTATATATGATAGAACACAAACTTACATTGTAAATATATATATATATATATATATATATATATATATATATATATATATATATATATATATATATATATATATATATATGTATATATATATATATATATATATATATATATATATATATATATATATATATATATATATATATATATATATATTTATATAATATTCGTATATTGATGGATGATGTTTTGCCACACAGTCACCTAGAAACTACTGTACCCCGATTTTGTTCGTTTTTTATTCATTCTAACGCAAGAGAATTGAAAATTTCGTGTACGTATACAGTGTATAATATACACAATTATTATTGTGTGATCCAATTTTATTTTAATGTGTCAGTTTAATTCTCATGTAAATTACGCCTAAATGTTGTTTCAATAAAGCCTAAATGTCGAAGCGGTGGAAATCGGTTACCACATGAGTATTATTTTTCCAACCTTTCGATGTGACGATAGATGGCTTATACATATAAAATCAAAAATCAAAAATCAAATGTCGTTTTGTATTTTCATTCAAAGAAAAATATTATAGACGGAACTATAAACTATTTTGATCGAAAATCGAACAGGGAATAAAATTTATGTTTCAAAATGGTAAGTGTTCACAATTTTAAGTTTCAAAATGAAAAATCAAATCACAAAATCAAGTTTCGAAATGTCATCATTCATCAACAAAAAAATGTAAACCACATGCGCATATACACTACGCCTGTACAATACCACGAACACAAACACCAATATTAATACTTCCGGTTTAACAATTCGTACGCATGAGAATTACAAAAAAACGAACAAAATCGGGGTACTGATGTATATCGGTCTGTGGCTTTAACCATTTGATGCGTAATAGTTTGAAGATGGTTTAAGGCTATTTAATTTTGAATTCCATACACACAAAGTCTACAAGTTCAACAGATATTAAGTCAGCAATTTATTTGGAAAATGACCTAAAATTTATTTTAATAATACAAATATACGAAAGTTGGCCACATCACTCACAAAAACTACGATGACAACATTTTTCGATTTGTGTTCCAAAGATGACTTTGCTAAAACTTTATTATACTGTAATGTACCTGCTTATTATACTTGGAGCTCGCATAGATTTTACCGTTGAAAAAATGATCAGGAACTTCCCTTAGTTTTGATTAAAAATGTTACTTCCTTAAGTACATGGACCTACATATTTTAAATCAATAAAAACTTTAAATAGTTAACTTCATGAAATTTACCAAGCTGCCTGTGCATTATTTGGGTCTTGAAAAAATGATAACCTTTGGAAGGAAGCAATAGAAGAAGGCGTTGTTAAGGACATAGCCGTTCAGATTTCAGACGGCCAAGCCACATTCAAAAAAACCAATAAAAATTTATGGCAGGGTTATTATTAACAACGGACACTAATGAAAAAAGTTGTAAAAAGTTGTAAAAAGTTTACACACATTTTGTAGCAGATGCTTTCAGCAGAACGCCGGTAACTAATGAAACAACTGAAGTTAACGTTTAAGGTTAATCTGCGGGAAATAACCAACCAGAAATCGAAGCGACCATATTGATAACAATAGCGAACCAACTAGTTTTTAAAATTTCAGATAAAGATGTCATAATTTTGGAAGATATCTTCCGAAATTTTAAAAGATTTTATTTTCAAAAAAATCTTTCAAATTAGAAGACATAACTGATATCATCAAAAACTATTATAATGGTAAGCAGTAGGCAGTTTTTGAACGAGGAAGCTTGTATGAAAAAATACATTCAGAAAACATTTTTCTCAAAACAGCCATTTGGTTTGTATCCAGGAGCACAAAAGAGCTCACAGTGTGATAAAAGAGGTAGAAAACCAATTAAACGGTCAATTCTTTCCTAACCCTCAATTATTTCCTAAGGTGAAAAGTTATATTAGATACATAAATCTGATCGTAAACCATAAAACATTAAGATATCATCAAGACCAACAACAACAAATCCACTGTTAACAAAACAAGTTTTCTATCAATAATTGATTTCTTCTCGAGACATCTGCAAATGATCAGCATTATTACTAAATATGGAGTAGATGTAACTGATGCGTTAACTTTATCTTACCTTAATTGGAATTCCTAGCACCGTAGTCTCAGAACATGAGAAAACTTTCCAATCGTTACAGTTCAAAGAGTATCTAGATAATCTAAACATAAAATTAGATTAAGCATCTTCATCGGAGTCTAACGGGCAAATGAACAAAACTAACACAAGTTTTTCGCGATTTTCTTTTTACAATATTGCTGAACTTTGAAGTTCAAAAATCTAACGAAGTCTATGAAGTCAATAAAGTCAATAAAAAGTCAATAAAGTCAATAAAAAGTAAAAAAAAAGTCAAAAAAGTCAATAAAGTCAATAAAGTCAATAAAAAGTAAAAAAAAAGTCAAAAAAGTCAATAAAGACAATAAAGTCTATAAAGTCCCAATAATGTAATTGTAAAGTGTAAAGTGTAAAGTGTAAAGTGTAAAGTGTAAAGTGTAAAGTGTAAAGTGCAAAGTGTAAAGTGTAAAGTGTAAAGTGTAAAGTGTAAAGTGTAAAGTGTAAAGTGTAAAGTGTAAAGTGTAAAGTGTGTAAAGTGTGTAAAGTGTGTAAAGTGTGTAAAGTGTACAAAGTGTGTAAAGTGTGTAAAGTGTGTAAAGTGTGTAAAGTGTGTAAAGTGTGTAAAGTGTGTAAAGTGTAAAGTGTAAAGTGTAAAGTGTAAAGTGTAAAGTGTAAAGTGTAAAGTGTAAAGTGTAAAGTGTAAAGTGTAAAGTGTAAAGTGTAAAGTGTAAAGTGTAAAGTGTAAAGTGTAAAGTGTAAAGTGTAAAGTGTAAAGTGTAAAGTGTAAAGTGTAAAGTGTAAAGTGTAAAGTGTAAAGTGTAAAGTGTTAAGTGTAAAGTGTAAAGTGTAAAGTGTAAAGTGTAAAGTGTAAAGTGTAAAGTGTAAAGTGTAAAGTGTAAAGTGTAAAGTGTAAAGTGTAAAGTGTAAAGTGTAAAGTGTAAAGTGTAAAGTGTAAAGTGTAAAGTGTAAAGTGTAAAGTGTAAAGTGTAAAGTGTAAAGTGTAAAGTGTAAAGTGTAAAGTGTAAAGTGTATAGTGTAAAGTGTAAAGTGTAAACTGTAAAGTGTAAAGTGTAAAGTGTAAAGTGTAAAGTGTAAAGTGTAAAGTGTAAAGTGTAAAGTGTAAAGTGTAAAGTGTAAAGTGTAAAGTGTAAAGTGTAAAGTGTAAAGTGTAAAGTGTAAAGTGTAAAGTGTAAAGTGTAAAGTGTAAAGTGTAAAGTGTAAAGTGTAAAGTGTAAAGTGTAAAGTGTAAAGTGTAAAGTGTAAAGTGTAAAGTGTAAAGTGTAAAGTGTAAAGTGTAAAGTGTAAAGTGTAAAGTGTAAAGTGTAAAGTGTAAAGTGTAAAGTGTAAAGTGTAAAGTGTAAAGTGTAAAGTGTAAAGTGTAAAGTGTAAAGTGTAAAGTGTAAAGTGTAAAGTGTAAAGTGTAAAGTGTAAAGTGTAAAGTGTAAAGTGTAAAGTGTAAAGTGTAAAGTGTAAAGTGTAAAGTGTAAAGTGTAAAGTGTAAAGTGTAAAGTGTAAAGTGTAAAGTGTAAAGTGTAAAGTGTAAAGTGTAAAGTGTAAAGTGTAAAGTGTAAAGTGTAAAGTGTAAAGTGTAAAGTGTAAAGTGTAAAGTGTAAAGTGTAAAGTGTAAAGTGTAAAGTGTAAAGTGTAAAGTGTAAAGTGTAAAGTGTAAAGTGTAAAGTGTAAAGTGTAAAGTGTAAAGTGTAAAGTGTAAAGTGTAAAGTGTAAAGTGTAAAGTGTAAAGTGTAAAGTGTAAAGTGTAAAGTGTAAAGTGTAAAGTGTAAAGTGTAAAGTGTAAAGTGTAAAGTGTAAAGTGTAAAGTGTAAAGTGTAAAGTGTAAAGTGTAAAGTGTAAAGTGTAAAGTGTAAAGTGTAAAGTGTAAAGTGTAAAGTGTAAAGTGTAAAGTGTAAAGTGTAAAGTGTAAAGTGTAAAGTGTAAAGTGTAAAGTGTAAAGTGTAAAGTGTATAGTGTAAATTGTAAATTGTAAAGCAGTGATCCAAGTCTTGTTTGTTGCCTTTTGCGTCATATGTAATTGTGGTTCAATCCAATGAATACCTTGCAAGAAATAATTAAATTAATAGAGTTGTGATTGTCATTGCACCTACGGTGATCAATATAATCACAAAATTAAACACCTAATTGTATTCCAGTATCCTAATTTGTCCAAAAATAATTTTTTCCTTATCTCAAAATAATTCACTAACGTTGCAAATAATATTTTGTACACTTATATTCTTGAAAAAAAAAAAAAATTTCCTCGGCTGATTCGACTTAAAAATATTTCGACCCCACAAAATTAGATTCTAATCGAAAAATTTGAAAACAACAAAAACAAATTACTGAAAAATTATCTCACGAATCTACCGCACCGCTGTTATACTGTTATTATTTCGTATTTTTGGTTCGGATAATCCATTAAAATTAAATTTTCATCATTGTTGTCGTCGTCATTATCATCAACATTACCAAAATCATCTGATTACAGTAAAGAAACGAGAAAATTTCGAGCAATGATGAAAATGAAGAAAATACTCGGTCGTGGTTATACTCGACGTATTATACACAGACAATACACCCAACCACCCAAATACAACAAAGGTAGATACAAGTATACCTTAATCTGTTTAAGAACAATAATAAACCAACAAAATTATAAAATGGGAAAATCCTGTTATATTTTCCTCTCATCAAAAAAAAAAAAAAAAGAAGAATAAAAGCTCGAAAGCACAATGTAAAGAAGAGTTAAAATGAAACAATGACTATTTTACATATACAATTGTGACTATTGTATGCACTTAGATATTGAAATGTTTATTATTCTAAGTATGATGTGTGCCACAGCGCTGAATGTCTGTCATTCAATGCGATTCCATTTATATAGAGACTTCCTCGTTTGTTTTGTTATAAAGACAAACCATGAATTCCAGATGAAGATAATGCGCATTCATTTCTTTTGTTTTGCAATACGGTAACTGTAATTATGGTAATGATTCCATTTGTGTGGTATCGGTGCGGAAGAATATTCAAATTAGATAATTTTGTGTACGGGATATATATTATCTTTTGTGTTTAATTCAATCAGTAAATGATGACAACTAACTGAGTTTTAGGCATTTATGTGTCTGTTCTGGAAGCTATTCTTTTATTTCTCACAATTTACTTTTGACGTTCTTTTTGACTCATTTGCTAGTCCAATCGCACATTACCTCTTGTTTTGACTTCTAATGCCACGTAGCTCTTATTCGACGTCATTACGCCAGCGCAGTCTGCTCACCATTCTGGTGTCGCCAGAGCTAATTTTATAAGACCATATAGGTCAATAGTATCATATTCTTTTCAAATGTAGACAAAAATGGGCAGTCATTGGAGGTCAGGATTGGACTAGCGCTTCTCTAGATATTTGATCGTAAAAGTGTTATCAAAAACATGCAAACCACATAGAAAATACGGCTCAAAATGCTGGAGGTCAAGTTGGTGTTCTCGTGATCATTCCGTCATCGGTTGCTAGTTAGCCGGGAAATATGAAAAAGCGATGCAGGGATGTAATTATAAATTTTGCAAAACATGGTCACTTTACATGTGAGAAGACCTTCACATATTTTCGTTGGTCTAAAAATTATTTTCATCTTTTTATCTAGCTCCAAACACTGAATTTTCCTTGTGTTCTGTGTTTTGGTGGTTTCGGTGAATTTTAGATGATTTGTAATATCGTGCGTTTGATACTCTGGGTTCTGTTGTAAATTTTTATTGTGCTGAGTGACTTCCAAAAATTTTGAAGACTAATTTTTGATTTTCGACAGTTAGTGCTGTTTTGCAATGCTTGAAGGGGAAGAAGTCTCGTCAATGATATGCTACTACTATTAATGGAAACCGGTATAGTTCGGTATTGTTCAAATCTGCAAAGCCAAAGATTTGACTTATTTAAAACGCCGTTCTTTGTATGAATACAGCATATACCTGCATCTCTGAAGTTTCCTTTTAGCAATTAGACGTTGATATTTTCGATGCTGCTTTTCATATAAATTTGATTTCATCTCATTTTAAGCGTAATATACGTGCTGTGGCTGTAATATTTCCTACTGTTTCTGAATATCAGGGCAGGATTATAATACTAAGCCATCTGGTAGCTATTCTGTGAATCAGGGCACTATTTTTCTGGCTTGCCTGTTAAAGATTTATGACATTCTCTCTCTCTCTCTCTCTCTCTTTCTCTGGCTTTCACGTCCCATGAAGGGATTTTGCTGCCCGCACTAAGGTCCTCCATCCAACTCGGTCCATTGCTCTCGTCCTCCAGTTTCGATATCCTAATGCATGTAGATCTTGTTCGACGTCATCATGCCAGCGCAATTAGGGTCTTCCTCTTGAATTTGATGAATCCGATAAAATCGCAGCCTCCAAGAAGTTGACTTATCTCGTGGTTCATACAAATCCGATATTCGTTGTCCGCAACTTTAATTGGACCAGAGATTGAGCGAATGACCTTCCTTTCGAAGGTAGATAACAATCTATAATCGTTAGAGGTCATAGTCCAGCTCTCGCTTCCGAAAGCCAGCACAGGTCTTATAAATGCTTTATAAAGTGTGGGCTTCTCCGACTGCGACATATGTTTAGATAACAATAATTCCAATTGGGCGTAGAAAACTCGTTGTTCGGCGGCGATTCGGGCTTATATTTCTGCCTGCATATCATTCGACGATGTCATCAAACAATGCTCCATTTCAAAGCGGAAAGCCCGGGAGGTATACCAATTTCTTCAGTGAGTTCGGTTTCATCATCTAATGTAGAAACTACAAAATGCCAAACTCGAAGGAAGCTTTTGTTGAATCAGGCGGTTTCCAAGATGATTCAGTTATACTAGCCACCGACATCAGCTACTTGCTTCTCTGATCCCATAAGTTGCATTGCAAGGTAATAGAGTACCACTTCATTTCCGTCTGTACGATTAGCGGTCAAACAAGATTTGGTCAAAAAGTTGCGCCAAGATCTCCGGAAGCTATTGAGTCAAGGAGTTAAATGTGGTGTTGACCGCTGGTTGGAACTGATTTTGCACTCAATTGAGCTGAATTGGAACTATTACGATTCCGAAGTTTGAATGCAGTGACCTCAATGGCACCAGAAATCCATGAGCAAAATCATGATCAAAGCATTACTAACGTTTGACAGTTTAAAGGTTCTACTTAGATATGTTTGTCCTTTTTAAATATAAGTGCCGACTGTCATAAAAAGGTAGGAATGCAGAAAATACATCGGACATCGGTCCTAACAGCCTGCACGTAACTAGTAACAACAACGGCCAACGCATCGCCAACCTGGCAATAATGTACAACTTAGTTGTATCAAGCTTCCAGAAGACTTCCGAGGTCCCGCAGTGTTTGGTTCAATGATCAATACCGAAGGATCGTCGAAAATAAACGAAAGCTTTATGAAAAATGACTGGCTCGCAACAATAGCAGAATATCTCCAGCAGAATATCTCCTGCTGAAGCACTTTAGCAGAATATCTCCGCACTAGGAAAGCTACAACTAACTACCTTCGACAAAAGAAGCGCGATCATATGAGATCTTGCATCGAAAACATCAGCTTCCAAGGGGAAATAGGAAACTCAAGGGACTGTTTTGCTAATGCCAGAAATTTAATTAAAGACTTCCACTCAAGAAGTATAGCCATCAAAGACGGAAATGGAGAGCTGAGAACAAACGTGGCTGATGTTCTCTCAGTATGGCAAACCTATACTTTCAAATTCTTCTAAATCGGAACGACAACGTGACCCCTATTAGAGCAATAGCTCCTCTAGGTGAAGAGGTCCTTGTTGAATATCCCACAGTAGAGGAAGTAGATGCAGCTAATAGTAGATTAAAAAATGGAAAGGCACTCGATCTCGACGGAACCCCCCAGAATTTATTAATCTCGGAGGCACTACTCTTGCAACAAATCTATACGATCTCATCGTCTCTATTTGGGACCAAGAAGAGTTGCCGGAGAATTGGAAGACCGCACTCATATGTCCGCATATGTTGGAAGACCGCACTCATATAAAAAAAGAGATCGTCTTAAATGTGGAAACTATCGTGGCTCTGTTGAGCACTGCTTACAAAATGTTGGCTAATGTTGTACTTGCTAGACTCAGCCCTCTCGCCAAAAGCACCACTGGCGACTATCAATGTGGTTTTCGTCCCAACCGATCGACCACTGACCAATGTTTTACAATGAGAATGGTCTTGGAAAAATGGTGGGAGAACAACATAATACACCAACTGTATATAGATTTTAGACAGGCATATGACAGTATAAACCACGAAAACTTATGGGCCGCGCTCATATGCCTAGGAATTCCAGAGAAACTCGTTTCTCTGTGCACATTAACAACCTCTGGGTCTGTATGTAGAATCATAATTGAGGGAGCTGTGTCAGACCCCTTTGAAATAACATGTGGTGTTCGACAGGAAGATGCACAGGCGCTTGTGCTGTTCAACTTAGCGCTTGAGTAAGCAGTGGGAAAAAGCAACATTGAAACTTTTCGCTGTATGTTTATCAGGCCAAATTCTTGGATGTGCAGATGATATCGTGCTTCTTGGCCTAAGACCTAGCGATATCAAGGACAGTTTCATACAGCTCGACCGCTGCGCAAGAAGACTTGGTTTGGAGGTGAACAGCAGCAAAATAAAATTGTTATCAACATCCAGGAACATCTCTATGGTAAATCTCGGAATTAGCGACCATAACTTTGATAGCGTCGAAAACTTTAAATACCTCGGGTCAGTTAAAACACAACACGCTTTTGGTCAAAACACAACACTCAAATTCGATTTCTGCTTGCATACTATGATATCGCTTATCGAGAAAAAGCGCAGAAAAACTGAAACAAGCAACCAATGCATGATCTTCTGAGTTGCACTTTATGCAATGAGATAACTGATTCGGTTATTTTGGTTAGATGATAAAGGGCGGCTGGTGACTACACGGGAACTCAGCCAGTTTGTTTGTATGATATTCAACTTTTTCTAAAGTAGAGGCACGTTTCATCAAAAATGTACCAAATCCTTCCCAGGTCGGTATATTCATGGTTGAAAACTCCTCCCACTTGATTGCGGTAGTTGAATTCAATTTCGACAGTATCAAGCAAATGAACAAATTTTCGGCTAGCTCATCTTTGCTGCAGACTCCTTTCCAACACTAGACATCAAAATAATAAGCCTGGAATATGTGAGCCTTGTTATCGGAGTTGTCCACCAGCGCCGAATAAAGTTCACTTTTAAAAAACTCACTCGATACTTCTATTTGAAAAATAGTAAGTCTTGCTCCTTCCACAAAGCATGATTTGAGAGAGCAAACCTGCTCCACATCTGGTAAATCTGCATCATCAATTACCATGAACGTAAATTCGTTTCTGAAGTCCAACCATTCGCCGTAAGTTCCCAAAATTTAAGGTAGTTGTGATTTCGGTAGCTGGATGAATTTCTTGGCCACATCAAAAGCTTAATTTAGATCTGTGAAAGGAGGCTTGATTGGAGATATCTTTAACTTGATGAAATATAACTTTACCTTGGTGGTGACGTTTTTCTGCTCGTAATTCTGTTAATTGAGCGCTTCTTCTTCCTCATCATTTATAATGCCGAGTTCTTGTTAATAAGAATCTGCCAGCTCCAACTGAACCTTCAATGTTTCTATATTAGCAAAATTTTTCTGACAAAATCGATTCATTTACGTACGACCTGTCCAATAATTTACTACACCGTTTTCGTTCCCCTTTTCTTCTTGACTTATCCGTTGTGGTATTCCTAATTGTTTTGAATAATTCAATTGTTTTTAATTTGGAAATACAATTTTGCAGCATACGCTTGTGCGAATAGCTGGTTATTTTCAGTTCTAGATTTTTAGTTACAGAGATTACATATTTGAAGAGTGATGAGTTACCAATATTTCGGATCCCTTGTGACTCATAACAATTGCGTGAAAGAGCCAGCATAATGGCAATATGGCTTGAATATTAAATTTTTCGAGAGCATTGCCCGCAAAACAGATGGCATGGAAAATATAAAAATAACAAAAAATAGTACCAAAAAAACGAGTTAATCTGTAACAGATAAAAAATCAGTGTACCCATTTTTTGCACTAAAAATTTGCGCAAAATCAATCAATATATTATATCCGCAAACAAAAAAAAAAAACTAATTTAAAACGAAACTAATCAAATTGCCAATCGACTATAAAATTTCCATATGAAAAAAGCACATCCCATAATATTACCATATCAGTGATCCATACACGAAAACATTTTCCCTCTAATTTTGTGTTCAATTGAAAATTAATTTCGTTTTTTTTCCCATTTTCATTTCATTTCCAAAAATGTAGCAATAAAAAAAAATGGAAAATTTTATTCACAAGATCTTTTCAAATTCAATTTTTGATAATCAGAATCATGAATATTATTATAATTTTCCTCGAATTTCATTATATGTATATCAGACACAAACCAAAAAAAAAAAAAAAAAAAAAAGTAAAAGCGTATTCACGTATTCAGATCGAACCGTATAACAATGGAAAATTGGGGAGGAACGCGCGTGGGTGGAAAAATATTCAATGTTTCCTTTTCGAAGGTATATAAATGGTCAAAAAAAATGGAAAATAATTTTTCGATTTAATTCAAATGAAATGAGCAGTGAAAAAAATTTGAATTAAATTAAATATTCTTCGAAGATAAGTAGACGATTTGATATAAGTTATAGTAGCCTTTTATTTTTACTCAATTGGAAACGCATTAAATACTTTTCTGCAAAACTATTTGTTTAACCCTTGATAAGAAAAATTATCTTAAGAAAAATGATTGCGTCCTTAAAGACAAAAAAAAATTAAAGGTCCATAATCCTGAAATCTGATGATGATTCCATCAAAACTGTGAAAGTTTTGTCATAAATTAAAAGTTCCCATAATCCAGAAAACCAATGATGGTAAGCCCATCAAATCTGTAAAAATTATGCCATAAGCCCACGGTTTTCAAAATCCAGAAAACTGACGAAGATTAGCCAATCAAAGTTGTGAAAATTATGCAACAAATCGAAAGTTCCCATAATCCAGAAAACGGAAGATGGCCATCAAAACTGTGAAAGTTATGCCATAAATCAAAAGTTCCCATAATCCAGAAAACTGATGAAGGTTAGCCTATCAAAATTGTGGAAATTATGCCATAAATCGAAAGTTTTTAAAATCCAGAAAACTTATGATGGTTAGCCTATCAAAACTGTGAAAATTATGCCATAAATCGAAAATTTCCAAAATCCGGAAAACTGATAAAGGTTAGTTAGCCCATCAAAATTTTGGAAATTATGCCATAAATAAAAAGTTTCCAAAATCCAGAAAACTGATGATTGTTAGCCATCAAAACTGTGAAAATTATGCCATAAATCGAAAATTTCCAAAATCCAGAAAACTGATGCTAGTTAGTCCATCAAACTATGAAAGTTATGCCATAAATCAAAAGTTTTCAAAATCCAGAAAACTGATGATGGTTAGCCATCAAAACTGTGAAAATTATGCCATAAATCGAAAATTTCCAAAATCCAGAAAATTGATGCTGGTTAGTCCATCAAAGCTGTGAAAACTGTGCCACAAATCGAAAATTTCCAAAATCCAAAAAATGGATGTTGGTTAGTCTATCAAAAATGTGAAAGTTGTGCCATAAATTAACAAATTCAATAATCCAGAAAACTGATGAAGGTTAGCCTATCAAAACTGTGGAAATTATGCCATAAATCGAAAGTTTTCAAAATCCAGAAAACTGATGATGAAAGCTGTGAAAATTATGCCATAAATCGAAAATTTTCAAAATTCAGAAAACGGTAGATGGTTAGCATATCAAAAATGTGAAAGTTGTGCCATAAATCAAAAGTTCCAATAATCGAGAAAACTTATGGTGGAAACCCATCAAGCTGGGAAAATTGTGCCATAAAACGAAAATTTCCAAAATCCAGAAAACTGATGATTGTTAGCCCATCAAAGCTGTGAAAACTGTGCCACAAATCGAAAGTTCTTAAAATCCAGAAAGCTTATGATGGTTAGCCTATCAAAACTGTAAAAATTATGCCATAAACTGATTTTGGGTTTCGAAAATCCAAAAATGTGAAAGTTGTGCCATAAATCAAAAGTTCCCATAATCCAGAAAACTGATGATGGTTAGCCATCAAAACTGTGAAAATTATGCCATAAATCGAAAATTTCCAAAATCCAGAAAACTGATGCTGGTTAGTCCATCAAAACTGTGGAAATTATGCCATAAATCAAAAGTTCCTATAATCCAGAAAACTGATGAAGGTTGTTAGCCCATCAAAACTGTGGAAATTATGCCATAAATCGAAAATTTGCAAAATCCAAAAAATGGATGTTGGTTAGTCTATCAAAAATGTGAAAGTTGTGCCATAAATTAAAAAATTCAATAATCCAGAAAACTGATGAAGGTTAGCCTATCAAAACTGTGGAAATTATGCCATAAATCAAAAGTTTTCAAAATCCAGAAAACTGATGATGAAAGCTGTGAAAATTATGCCATAAATCGAAAATTTTCAAAATTCAGAAAACGGTAGATGGTTAGCATATCAAAAATGTGAAAGTTATGCCATAAATCAAAAGTTCCCATAATCGAGAAAACTTATGATGGAAACCCATCAAACTGGGAAAATTGTGCCATAAAACGAAAATTTCCAAAATCCAAAAAACTGATGATTGTTAGCCCATCAAAGCTGTGAAAATTGTGCCACAAATCGAAAGTTCTTAAAATCCAGAAAGCTTATGATGGTTAGCCTATCAAAACTGTAAAAATTATGCCATAAACTGATTTTGGGTTTTGAAAATCCAAAAATGTGAAAGTTGTGCCATAAATCAAAAGTTCCCATAATCCAGAAAACTGATGATGGTTAGCCATCAAAACTGTAAAAATTATGCCATAAATCGAAAATTTCCAAAATCCAGAAAACTGATGCTGGTTAGTCCATCAAAACTGTGGAAATTATGCCATAAATCAAAAGTTCCCATAATCCAGAAAACTGATGAAGGTTGTTAGCCCATCAAAACTGTGGAAATTATGCCATAAATCGAAAATTTGCAAAATCCAAAAAATGGATGTTGGTTAGTCTATCAAAAATGTGAAAGTTGTGCCATAAATTAAAAAATTCAATAATCCAGAAAACTGATGAAGGTTAGCCTATCAAAACTGTGGAAATTATGCCATAAATCGAAAGTTTTCAAAATCCAGAAAACTGATGATGAAAGCTGTGAAAATTATGCCATAAATCGAAAATTTTCAAAATTCAGAAAACGGTAGATGGTTAGCATATCAAAAATATGAAAGTTGTGCCATAAATCAAAAGTTCCCATAATCGAGAAAACTTATGATGGAAACCCATCAAACTGGGAAAATTGTGCCATAAAACGAAAATTTCCAAAATCCAGAAAACTGATGATTGTTAGCCCATCAAAGCTGTGAAAATTGTGCCACAAATCGAAAGTTCTTAAAATCCAGAAAGCTTATGATGGTTAGCCTATCAAAACTGTAAAAATTATGCCATAAACTGATTTTGGGTTTCGAAAATCCAAAAATGTAAAAGTTGTGCCATAAATCAAAAGTTCTCATAATCCTAAAAACTGATGATGAAAAGCTCATCAAGTTTGGAAAATTATGCCATAAAACGAAAATTTCCAAAATCCAGAAAACTGATGATGGTTAGCCCAATCAAAACTGTGAAAATGTTGTCATAATTTGAAAATATTCAAAATCCAGAAAAATGATGATTGTTAGCCCTTCAAAGCTGTTAAAATTGTGCCACAAGTCGAAAGTTCTTAAAATCCAGAAAACTTATGATGGTTAGCCTATCAAAACTGTGAAAATTATGCCTTAAATCGAAAATATCTAAAATCTAGAAAACTGATGCTGGTTAGTCCATGAAAGCTGCGAGTATTGTGCCACAAACGAAAAATTCCAAAATCTAGAAAACTGTTGAGTGGTCATCACAACTGTGAAAGTTATGCCATAAATTGAAAGTTCCTATAATCCAGAAAATTGATGAACGTTATAGCCCATCAAAACTGTGAAAATTATGCCATAAATCGAAAATTTCCAAAATCCAGAAAACTGATAACGGTTAGCCCATCAAAACTGTGAAAATTATGCCATAAATCGAAAATTTCCAAAATCCAGAAAACTGATAACGGTTAGCCTATCAAAACTGTGAACATTTTGCCACAAATCCAACACTCACCTTTTTTCATTTTAAGAGGGGCATATGATCCTCATTCATGAGAACGAGTTCACCTATAACCTTAATATTTCGGGAATATGATGTCCATTTTATTCAATGTTGCATCTATAGATATCCTTCCATTCAACATGACCAGAAACATCGAAGTAGTTGTTAAATGTTGCTGCACCGTTTTAAGTAAGACAGCCTTACCAGAAAACTTTTGATCTTTTTTCGAAAATTCCACCAAAAAGTGGTTCGGACTATGGAACAAAGTACCTCGTGTTTTTACTTCGTACCATCCGTGTAGCGCAAAATTATAAATCTTCTGCTAACTAATTTGGTGCCCCGGTATTGCACAAAACTCAATTTTTGATTGGTTAACCATTGTGCATTTTCATGAGTTGAAAAATTTTGATTTGTGTTTTACACAAACTGCGGTAGAGCTTTTCGAATAAGTTTCAATGAAATTTTGTAGCCCAGAAATATTATTAAGACCAAACGGCGAGCATCAACCATGGTAAAACTGTTTATGGAAAATTCGCCAGTCCCACTATTACCCTAATATATGCCAGATTATCACACTTTTGTTATTTATTACTGGCGCATAAATTAATTTCTTTTATCTAGTTGTTATCTCTTCGTGTACACATGTGTTGTCATTAAAACGACAATATAATTTATACTTTTCCCCACATTTGTATAGCCTTCTGTGTTTATGTGTGTGTGTGTGTACACGAGAAATCATAAATTATCATTTCGATAACGAAACACGACAAAAATATGTATCGAATTTCTATGAATCAACAGTTTCGTGCGCTAGACTATCTAAAAATTCGGTATACTGTTAAAAATGTGTACCACATACTAAAGTGAAATTTTTTATTTCGTTAATTTTCCAACCAACATAACATTTTTACTTAATTTTGCTATCTTATCAACATAAATCTTTTTTTTTTTTTTTGTTATTTCGCAAAACATTCCTAAAATCACTGTAAAATTCCTTTACATAATATACAGGCAAACCTCGAATAACACAGGAAATGTGTTCCTATAATAAAGACAACTTAATTTGATTTGTTACCATTTTTTATGTTAGTTTCCATTTAATGCCGATAGGGGATGGTTTATCTGGCTTTCGAATGACACTATCTATTATGATCAAAATTAGCCTGGTAGAGAAAAAGCATCCTGGCCTTATTCCTAAATTGTTGGGGTACTTAAACTTAAACTTAAGTCGAGCATTAAAGTCAAAAACGCCGATATCTGTAATAGTGACCTGATTGGGCTCTATGATACCTCTAAGAATAGGTTTTGTTGAGTACATAAACTGTGTTAAACTTCATTGAAATCGGTAAATTATTTCTTAGCTGTTAGGATCAAATTGTTTCCGGTTTTTGGTTATGTTCGAGCTGTCCTAATATGGAAAAGGACAAAATCTTTCGAATTTTTAGGGATTTTCGCAATTTTTTGAGGATATGCAGAAACGATGTACATACCGTGTTATCTAATGGCACCCTGTTCAAATTTAGATGATCATAAAACCACCATCATTGTCTGTGTTGGTGTACAACAATATTTTCAATATCTTAGAAAAATATTTTTTTTTTTGTTTTTTTTTTTTTACAATTTTCATAATACTCGTGTGTCTTAACAAAAAAAAAAAATATTCATAAAATTTTAATTTTTCTAGGGAATCATCATTTATCATTATTTCGAGAATATTTCGCACGAAAGCTGACTAATAAAATTTTTTGGTACATGCAAGAAGAAATGGCACGAAATACTCGTACCCAACGATTTTTGATTTACTCGAGATAATGAAAAATTTAGTACCAATAATTGTATTGATTTTCCCAAAACCGTGAAAATTTAATGACATTTATGTTGTGGGGTGGGAGGATGACTTTAAATAATTTTAACTTCGTTGATCGGTTACACAATGGAAAATTCTTTTGTATACGTCACAATCGCTCATATATATGGTTACTGTATTATTGTGTTCATGTATGTATAGCATTAAGCTTTGTATCGCATATGTTCCATGTGAGTAATTTAAAAGCGTATAAATCGAGGTAGAGTACGTACAGCTTATATACGGCCCATAAAATTACACCATAAAAATTTTTCATCACATTAGGCTGAACATATAAAAATCGTCACAAATTTTCGAAACACCTTGCAGCATATAGGTAAAGTGTATAACACACCAACAATAAACATCCGTTAAGATTTCGACCTTTTCCAACTGTATAAAGGGAAAGATTCATTTATTTAAAAGTTTTAGAAAATTGCAAATTATCTTTAGTGCTTAACCTATATAGTGGCTGGTCCCTCAATAAATATTTAAGCAACAAGTTAAAGTAATGCTACTTATTAAAGCCAATAAAGAGATGACTGAGATGTGGTGCTCAAAAAAGTTGAGTTGCATATGTGTAAATAACAATAAACCTTTTTTTATAGGCCATAGATAATTCGAAGAAGAGACGGCGTTTGTGGCCAAATATCATGATTCTTCTTTCGAATTTCCTTAACCATCTTTCAAACTCATCTATCGGGGTCCAACTCTCACACCCATACATGACAACGGGTCTAATCAACACCGTGTACAACTTAAGCTTACCGGCCTTTGCAAGGTATTTTGACCTTAGCAGTGAACGTAAAGCATTTAAAGCACGGTTTTCGGCGACAAGTCGCGCTTATACTTTTACTTGCGGTTTACGAATTGGTCAGCTGCTGGATTGGAAACTTGAGTTTACTAACGAGGCCAGCCATTGGTGATAAAGCGGGTGATTTTCCAAAGTACATCGCTTTCTCTGGTGGCATTTTGAATGTCGACATAATTGACAGGCAGCGATTTGGTGGTGTGAACTGCAAAACAGTGGTGATTCGTGAACAATCTGGAAATAAAATCGTCATAGGTATCAATATGTCTGATTGGGGGGAAATCGAGACGAAAAGATACTCTGCGTATTGCAGGGGGTTGAACTTGTGAATAATCGTTTTCTGCCTTTTTGAAAGATCCTGTGCCACATGAGCTTCTTACTTCCGTCGCCGCAGTCATGGAGTTTATCAATTGTTTGAACATCCCGGGAGCCGTTTTGACGCTTATTTTGGAAGAGTTATTTAGTGCCACCTACTGGAACTCATCATAGGCATGTCAATGACCATAAGTTTAGCCAGAATTTGCATTTTTGTTGGAAGGGGATATTTTTTTTGGCGTCATTGAGGCTGGTGTGTTATTCGGTTGAGATATATTGGTATGCGGCGATCGTTCTTTTTCACGACCACGATTGGTGTTGCATAGTTTGCTTAACTGATTGGCGTGGAGATGTTCTGGCACTGTAAGCGGATGAGTTCATCTTTTTTTGGCTTTTAAGCTGCATGTGGCACCCGTTGTTCATCGCAACAGATCGGATTTTTATTTGGAAAATGTCAGCGATGCCTTTATCTAGTAGATAATCTCCTTAGCTTTTTGTTCTTCTGTTTTTAAAAAGTTTTCCGTAGGAGATCATGGCACTTCCTTTGTAACGTGAGTTTGCGGAGCTTTAACCAATTTGATAAGGACCAGTTCGTTAAGTTGATTCAGCATGCACACCTTAACACTGAAAAAGTCTATGTGGCAATGACTGCCCACAGAGTGAGCGCTTGGATACGGCACACTTTTCCTCTTGATGAGTGGCTTACATTCTGCTGTGGTGTTTAGCTAAAGGCATTAAAACCTCGTCCTGGTGGTCTGTCCTTGTGAATCCTGATATTAAACTATAACCTTCTTCTTATCGACTGTTCGCATTCGTTCACAGGTGCTGATCAGTGCATTTAGGTTAAACTTTGGTGTTGCTGGCTCATCACCTTTGTTGCTTTCGGTAGAATTTTTTTTTAAAAGATATACAAATCAGGCAAAGGTTTAGCCCACATAATTAGGATTATTCATAAATTGTGCAAAAAATTACGCAAAACATGTCTGCAATCAAGTGATAAAACCGTCCTCGTTGGGATTTGAATTCGGCTGCTCCCGATCCAAACACCGCTGCTTTAACCGCATTGCGCCAATTACTCGGTAATCTTTTTCTTTGTATGGCTATGATCTAATCTCCATGTACAGCCATCGTCGAGATGTTTTGCTCTGTGACATTTTCTTCGGCAAATTCACTGAACGTTCACTCAAATGAAAAATGCACTGAGGTTATATAAACAATAGAATCGGTTTGGGATGTTGCTCGGTTTGGGATGCATTGATGAAAACTTTTCAATGATAAGTATAGTTTTGCCGATCTCTTTTTTCAATTGTGTTTTCGCTTGTTTCACGGTGACTTCCCATATTCTTCCCATGATTAGTGCACCCAGTGGAATGAATTTTTTAGGTTATGTCGGACGTTCTTGATTTTAAGAATTAAAAAAGTTCTTGGTGATGAATGTTTGCACCTACAAAACTTATGCCATTATTACTGCATATCGTGTGGCAATTCTTTCTACGCAATATGAATCTGATAAAAGCCACTAAGAATCTTTCTGTAGTGAGATTGCTTATCATCTCTACATGCACTGCTTTAGTTGCTACACTTGGCATATTTGTTAACTATTGCTCTGACTCTGGCAAGGTGTTACCTCTTATTATCCAATATCTTCGCATGACGACACTGTTGAGCATAAACTTACACCAGAGTGGCTGTGGCTGGATTTTAACATACATTGGAGTGCATGATGATTAAACGGTATGCAGTCATCATGTCATCCTATATACATCATGCCATCCTATATACATAGTAAATAATACTCGGTGCAGGAAATGCCATTTTCGGAAATTCGTTCCATGCGATAGAGTTTCTCATACTTAAACATAAATTCATGGTAAACAATTTTAAACTTGGGGATAAGTTCAAACCATCTTTCCATGTTTCGCAGTGTCTTTATGGCTTTATTTAGTATGTTGCTCAGGCCAGTTGAAGGTTTTTTTAATGGTGATGAATGTGTCAGGTACTGTTGTATGCTGAAGGATTGGATCATATAACTTAAGCTGCAGTTTTTCAATGAGCAAGATTTTAAAACGAGGCCAGCTTCTATTAATAAATCGGACACAAAAGGGTGATTAAACTCAGTGTCAGCTAACTCCAGTCGCAGCTATCCAGTTTGGAGTCTCAACAATTGTTTGTTCTGGTAATTTAGATGTAATTTTTGATAATTAGAACTAAGCATTAAGGCACTATATCCTACTTATAACAGTATCATAGAATCATTTAAGAGCTATGATGTTCTTTGTATCATCAAACTAGTTTGCTGCTTGGCAACACTGTGCTCTGTTCTATCCTTAACAATTGTCTTTTATCAGATTTCAACTGCTAAGCACGTCGTCCATGATTTCGTTATTAGAACCACACTATCAGCTGGCTATTTAGCTTATTTAACACCTTTTCAGGTAGGAAGCTATTTTACCATGCCCTGCTAATGAAATAATAAAAGAAATTACCCAATTTTAGGGAATTTACCCTAATTTTTCTTCAATATTTAGAAGGAAATGTAAGTGGTCCTTCTATCATTGAACTATTCCATATATCTGCCACAGTGCAATATAAGCTATTCGCATCTACAGTGAGTTGCTTCCGCAGTTAATATTTTATCTTTTTATGAATTTGAAAAGTCGGACCTTTGTTTTGTTAAAAGTCGGACCTTTGACTTCAAGGAGGATAGCGACAATGATTTGCAAATTTCGGCACAAGTACTGGTACAACAGCGTTCAATAGCACATCTATATCTTAACCATCTTCGGTTGCTAAACGGCTTTTTTTAGTGATTCTATTATATCAGCCCGTTTTCACACATATGATGTTACCAATTAATCGTACCGCCTATTTTGCTCAGCAATACATAATTGGCTTAACAATTTGGTTTCAACTATACAGTATCTTCAGACCCAAGGTCGGAATTTTAGATTTCCGGTAATTTTTGTATCGTACTGTTTAAAATGTAATATAAATTTATCATAAATATTATGTATTTGTTTCATGTATATTCTATGTTTGTATGTACACAAAAATAACGAAATCTACATAAAAATATCATAAATTTCCATATACAAAAAAAAATGGGAAAGTACCCACAGCTTCTTCGTTTCCATCATATTCTTATAACATAATACATTTATTATATATTACTTTAAATATTTCATTATGTAAGATAAAAAAAAATCCAATTTTTATGTTACATCTTGTATGTTTGTATGTACGTATGTATTCAACAACAACCAAACATACGTATGTAAACTGAGAAATAAAAATAATTTTCTTTTTCATAAACATAAATTTATGTTCAACTTTTTATTTTTGCCCGCCTTACCTTATACTTCGACGTCACTGTCGTTTTTTTTCTCTTCTTAATGTTGGCAGTAGAAATTGTTGCCGATATCAAAAAATAATAAATAAAATCGAAGACAACATAAAACGAAATTAAATTAGTTTTATGTTTTTAATATTGTGTACAGGTTGACTTTGTAGAACGTTGTATTTAGGAATGTTAGGAAAATTATATTGCATAGATAAAGGAGTAACTAAACATTAAAATTACGTGTAAAATAACACCGTTTTTTTATAAGAAGGCAAGCGCAGTAGTGCGAAAACTCACAAGTGTGAAAACTAGCAGGCCTGTACTTTTGAAGTAATGACATACTTCTGAATTTATAACTTTTGTTTCTTTGATCGAGTTTATCGATCTAGTAGCATGTCTCATTTTAAATTGGAACTCAAAAAAGGTGTTTGGACATCGGCAATGCGAAATTCTCAATAGTATAGTGATCTTAACCCTAGCTAGAGGGCAGCATATAGTTTGACGCTTGTCGCAATTGATCAATTTGTGGTCTTTATTAGCCAAGGATCACTGGACTGCGCCTGCTCACTCAACGCTTTAAGGTCTCGTGTTACCTCGACGGAAGTATCTAGCAGTTTCTTAATACTGTCGGAACTACCGGTTGTTACCTTCTCGATGAACCTTCGAATAAACAAGTTGACGATATGGGGTGGTTTTACTGTCATGAATGCTTAATGTGAAGATATCAAAAACTCTGCATTTGCCAATCTTAAACGAATGGTTCAGCTATCTCTGAGGGAGGTGCCGCCATTTAGCAGGCACAGAAGTCGCTGTTGGCAACGATGGTTCCTCGGAGTATAGAACGCCTTATCTTGTTCGAAGAACCGATGATCATACAATAATCTTATAATTTTGACCTGGGTGGTCATTTTGTGGTGCTATATCACATTTGGTGATACAAACTGTGATAAAATAAAATTGTCTTTACTTAATACGTACGCTTTGTGGATGAATTATTGCACGTCGCTTATTGATGTGAATGAGAAAGACAACAATATTTGCTGTCTTACTTGCACTAGTACAAAAATTGTAATTTGTTGTCAATGTAGTTTATCTATACAGTTTGATGTTTCTTCATATCAAAGTGTTCCATAGTGTACTATTTGGTAATAAATAAATAAAAATAATACCTACATTAATCCGAATTATAACATATACTCATTTATGAGAACCGCTCAGAACTGGATATTTTAAAACGAGATATGGTACAAAACTGGATATTTGAAAATTGGATATTTCAATACGAGATAAGGTACAAAACGAGATATGGTACAAAACTGGATATTTCAAAACAGGATATTTCGACATGTGATTTAAACTTAAAATGATTGTTTAGGAAAGTTCTGGAATATGGCCAATTAGAAAGGAACTCAGTGAGTTCTTAACCGATTATGATGGTATCTTCAAAATAGGTTTCGGTGTATTCTGGGTAAACGGAAACTTCATTACGCGCACCAAAATTGTGCGAAAATAATAAATGCTGTCGCAGTTTGCCACAATTTATTAATTTTAAATGGCTATGCAGACGAGCAGAATGATTCTGAAGATGCAATTGTTACTGCAGATGGGTTAAAGGGATAACGAGTTGCGATATAAATTATGAGGGCGGCTATTCCTTCGTAGGAGTTATTGGAATACTTCGTTGCTCTTCTGCTGGCCTGGTGAGAACCGTGGTTTATATTATTGTTACCAGAGAATTTTAAATATACTGTTACCTGACTCTCTAACACGTCAGTTGATGACCCAGCAGTATTTTTATGATCAATACTGGGTATGCTGTTGGTAGGATGGTCAAGGGTCCGAGAAGCACTTTGTAACGGCACACACAGTGGTAACTCCGCTTGAGATGAGGCTGTGCGGTATACCAAAGCATTTGGAATGGTTGTACTGACCTAGAAGAAAAAAACAGTTAATAAAATGAATGCGTAAATGTTTGAAAATCATTCTTACAAAATCTCCCTCTGGGCAGTCTATTCCATCCATATGCTCGGGACGCTGAGCAATCTCTCTAATGGATCTAGCTCCATATCTAGTGGCTCACCACCTCCTGTTCGGTTTGCATGGTTTCTGCTACGCTTAAATTTGTCTTTAATTTTATTACATATGTCATAAAACGAAAGCATTTTCTGCTTCCCAGATATTCTTTTACGCCGATTTTGGCAAAATATAGAAATTATTATATTTTATAAACCACAATTATTTATTTATTGAAATATGTGAAATAAAAATTAATTTATTTGCATTTTATTTACATACTTACCATATTTGAATTAAAATAAAATATTTAAAATAACGAAAGAAAATAACACAAAATTTAAATTTCAAAAATATTAAAAATTATTATGTGTATCACTAGGTAAGATACCACTTCATATAAAATATTCATATGATTAATTTTGAGGTTATGTAGAAACGTCAACATATCATTGTTTATTCATCACGTTCTCCACAAAATTCTTTTTACAGGGTTGAATTTGTAGACTTTTTTGTTTATATTTTATTACCAAAAAGTTCTACAAATGTGATATAAAAGTGTGATATAACACCAGAAAATGACCACCCTGATGACGATCAGGATCATCAGGTTAAAAACTAATAATTTTACAGTGTATACATTAAACATACGGCGTAGATTGGCAGCAAATAATATTGTTCTTCATTGATTGATTGATTAGAGTGTACGGCCAAGGACGAACCAGGAACTCCCGGAGTACCGGGCCCCACCGTACACCCGTGTTACACATAACAAAACCGAAGGAATGAAAGGAAAGTTAGTTGTGAGAGACTCGACCCGGTTACTGATACCTAAGCGATCGATAGTTAGTATTTTTGTGGTGTAAGGAAGGATAAGGTTTTTAAGCAATGACAAAATTGGTCCGGTTACCCGGTAGCCAATATTCAAACTACTGTTAGCACAAGACAATCACAATTTTAATGAACTCTGCTCTGCTTCCTGTCGTCTCGTATTAGCAACATTAATATCAGCATCGCCACAATTCAACTGTAATTTGCAAAGGTTTCCTTAAAACAAAATCTATTATATAACTAATTGCTCTTAGTCGTTAATAAATTAACTTAGGCTGTAATAAATTGAATCAATTTTCATCTGCAATTATAAATTAATTAATTCAAAATATAATAATATAATTAATATAATAATATAATTTCTGCAAGCCGTAGGCTGAAACAAACTAGATTAGTGTCCTCCTGAAAGTACAAACTTATTAATTTTTTCCATAACAATATATTAATATAATAATATCAAAAAATAAAATTTAAGTAATATAATAATATAAAATTCAACAATCCAACAACACTATTTAATGCACTAGTTACTCTTAACCGTACCCTGTAATATAAAGCATTAGTTTTCGACGAAAATTTTACAAATTTAATATTTCAACTCCATGCTGCTAAAATTTATTAAGCGAGCTCCTATTTATATTCACTTAAATAGAAATAATATTACCAAAATTAATTTAAATAAAATTTAAATAAGACAATTAAACGATCGAAATCGATGGAATTAACTGTTTTATAACGAATACACAAGCACGACCGGCAGCAAATAATATTGTTCTCCATAAAAAAAAACAAAAAAAAAAAAAACAAAAAAAAAATGAAAAAATGCATATATGTGTATCATATAGGTAGCTGTAAAACAAAAATAATAAAAATTAAAATAAAAAGCGTGGGCTACTTGCTACATTCCATAACATAAATACACGTAGTATACTAACATCATTAGAAAAAAGCAGTTTACCCATTGATGTTCCAGATGTCGGGTCGATAGAATATCGTCAAAATTTACTATAAATATATGACATTTAGGCGATTATACATATAAAAATAGTTTGATTATTTTAAAAATGATACCGTTAGCGACATCTATCACTTCAATGGGATAACAAACCATGGTAATACTATGTGTATTTATATTATGTACATTCTTATAAAAGTGGATTTTCATTCGACCACTGCAAGCACTTATAAACAATTAGGTATGTGTCTTGGCAAAATTTAACTGATTGTAACTGCTTTTGCTTTTTCCTTGGGAATTTTGGGTAAATATTTAGAACAATTGATATCAAGCACCCCACCACACGCTTTTTTATATGAAAATTAATTTTTTGTAGACATAATGTCTAATACTCCTTTAAATACTACTTCTCCTATATTGCGCTCGTCCATGCATATTAGATGTATAGGTGGTGCTACAAGAATTACAAATGCTGGTAATAGCACCCAACCAATAAATCTCAATTTCCTGACTGACTATAGATGGTCGTCAGATAATTTCAAACATAGTCAATCCTAATTCAAATTACAGTAATGGATCCGACTGAATATTAAACTTAAACAAAAATCAAATATCCGTAATAAAATTGTAGGGAACGCGGATATAGTTCATGAATCTTACAACACTCCTTTAAACCGGGTACTAGAAATTTAAAGTGTCTAACGCTAAATTATGCAGACAAAAAAGGTGTAGGGACACTTAAATACCAACTGACTACTTTGGGACAAGGCCAAAACACTATTCTCAACAAGATATCGAGCATAGAAATGGATGAAGAATTCATGTCCAATATGATGCAACCGTCCTGAGACAAAGCCAAGTGTATCCACAAACAACGTGAACCACATCAACCTTTGTTTATTCAAAGCCCAACAAAATTGCAGACAAAATTTCAGACAGTATTCACCCTTTCAACAAAAATTCTAGTTTTACAATAGACCCCAATGGACACCCCCTCTATAGACATGATCTGACTTCATTCAACTAGTCAGTCTCCACAACAAATAGCATAAATTAACCAGTCCCACCAGGCACTCCTTCTTAATAAAATGCCAAGAGTATTCTTTATTGAGCCATTACTGAGGATACACCATCTTTGGAATCAGAACCGTAAATTGATGAAAGAACTTTCTAAGTCCTATGATAATCCTTTATACGATCAACCTGAAAATTTAGGCGTTTTATATTTTTTAGATTTAAGCGATTTTCGCTTTGCTATTAATAATTTCCGATACTTAAGGTTATCGTATCGTTGGTAAGTTTTCTTTTCGAGATCAGCTTAATTTTGTGATCCTTCAACTCTGCTGTTTCCGATGTTATGGCTTGATGCTCGACGTTTTGTTGTTCCCTCGTATTTCCATTTATAATCTCACTACACCTTGTTCCTGTGTGCACCTGTGCTATTGTTCTATATTTACCGATTGGTGGCCATATTTTTTCTAAGTTTATTTTTTCTGGTGATGAGGATGCTTCACGTTTTTTGTTTGTAGAGTTCACTGTTTGATGGTTTCTCTTTTAAAAACATTGATCTGGAAAATATCTCTTCTGTACTTAACTCTGTCTCTTGTAATGCCGGAGAGATGGTTTGAGTTTTTGCCAAATTGTGAATGCCAATAATATTATTATGCGTCGGTTTTGTATCTTAATTTCTAAGTCAATATCTTAATTTCTAAGGCGGGACTCGCTCGTGACAGGCCTACACCATCGGTTCGGTGAGTCCGGACTCATTTCCCGGATCCATGTTTGTTTAATTTTGGCAATAATTCCATACGTGTTCTGAATTTTCCAGCATTTCGTCTTGGACGTAGTTAATCGACAATCCTTGCATCTGACCATCTAACTCTGACATATATTCTGTTAGTGGCCTTATTGCCATATTGCGTGGTCTTGATGGGAAAGTCTGGTATTGTTTCGGATTCGGATAGTGGTTATTCAGTATACTCCAGTCCCTTAGTTTTTGTGTTTGGTGTTGAATTGTGGAACTTTGCTGATTCTGATAGTGCGGTCTCTCTGTTCTTTGTTGGTCGTATGGTATCCGTTGTTTACTGTCTGTTACCCTTCCTTCCTGGTTAAATGGTTCCCGTTGAAATGTTGAATTCGGCTGGCTGTGATATTGTTGGTTAAATGGTGGATTCTGTCTCCGGAATACTGGCTTACTGCCTTGTACCATTTCGTCTTTGTACTGTGTAAACTGGTCCTGTCCTCTGATGCTCTTCTGCCTCGTCTTGCATTCTGCAATGAAATGCCCACTCTTCTTGCAGAAGTGAAAAATTGGTACTCGTTGAGGAACGGCATGATGGTTTCTTAAAACTTGGTTAGGTCAAACTTCTGACACCTGCGTGTTTCGCTTGAGACACTCCTTTGTATTGTGACCTGTTTCGTCACACAAGATTCCAGTCTCGTTGCTGTTTGTATTAGCTCGTCAATACTTGCTTTGTTAGCCATCAGCAGGTGAGATCTAATGGGCTGATTCAGAATATCTTTTGAGAACACATTGGCACCATACTCTCTAGAAAGGGTTTTGGTATCGCATTCTCTTCACCATATTCGCACTTGACGCCTATTTCATAGTCCGTTGCATAACTTTTCACTCTTTTGCTAAAATCGACACACTGTTCACTACTTAGCTGGTTTGCTGTGTTCAGCCGACTACTCAGAAATTCTATTGAGTATATAGGCAGGAAATTCACGTATATATATATATATATATATATATATATATATATATATATATATATATATATATATATATATATATATAAACTTAACTGTACCTTCCTTCCACAAAACACAACATCATTCTACGTATACCTGTAAAATAAAGATCTATCACTGCGACCTCTGCATGAAAACGGAACATTCAATCATGCGGTGTTATCAACTTCTAGCAATGTCTGCAAGTGATTGCAAGAAGAAAGCGAAGACATTCAAACTCTGCACGAATTGTCCGAGATCAGCACATAGTTTGTCTCAATGAAACATTCAAGGACGTTATCGAGGGAGTCAAACGGCACACCATACCTTGTTGCATTTTGATTCGACAGCGCTATATACTGGAAGGCAAGCTAATTTGTTACAAGACACTGGTTGTCCTGCCACTTCTTCACAAGTTGGTTCCAACAGTAATTCTGTTCTATTGGACCGGCCGTTCTGGATAATCAAGGGTTCAAAATCCCGGTTGGGGCTTTGTTATACTCTGGGTCACAGATTAATTTTGTGATTGAGTCACTAGGAACAAGATTAAACCTGCAAAGTCATCACGATGCGTATTCATATAATGAATATTCATTCTCGCATAGGAGTATTTTCTTCAATGATTGAATGCCGACGTGTACGGGGAACTACAATCCGTAGAGCAAATCTGATTAGGCGAAAATTTGCCTTTATTACAGAACACCGTATATTAGGTTGAGTTGTTATTGATGCTACTACATGAAACTCTAATAGTTACGGTCACCTGGTAACAATCGATAACGAATCGGGTCGGCTAGATAAATTATTGGAGAAGCTTTGGCAGACTGATCAATGTGAAAATACCAACATCCATTCCCATTAGGAAAAATATTTCAAAAAAAAATTATGGAATTTTAAGGTGCATTGAGACTCCAACATGAGTTCAATTGGTTGAATTTCATGGAGAAGTTGCATGAGCTGAACCAACTTAAAATTCCACGCCATATTTTCAATGAAAGTCAATGTCCAAACGATAATCGACTATACATGTGGTTTTGGTGATGCCAGTGAAAATGCTTACGGTGGTGATGTGTGTGCGTTTTTGAGACAACAATATATATGGTGTTACACTTTTGCGCGCTAAATCTTGTCTAGCTTCCCTTAAAAACAGATGTTACCCAGGCTAGAACTGTGTGCAGCATGCCCTCTGGTGAAACTCATATTTTATAACTGAATTTGACGAAACAGGATAATTCAAAACTCACCGAGTTCCTTCCTAACTGGCCGTATTCCAGAACTTTCCTAAAAAATCATTTTAAATTTAAATCACATGTCGAAATATCCTGTTTTGAAATATCCAGTTTTGTACCATATCTCGTTTTGTACCTTATCTCGTATTGAAATATCCAATTTTGTACCATATCTCGTTTTGTCAAATCCTATTTTGAAATATCCAATTTTAAAATGTCCAGTTCTGAGCGGTTGCCATCTATCCACTACCATATCAGAGTTAGGTTTCCCACCAAATCTTATGTAGCGGTATTTATGTGCTTGGCGACAAAAGCGGTCCACCTTGAACTAGCTTCCGATTTATCTTCGGCATCATTTCTGGGAATCCTAAAACGATTCATTGCCACTAGAAGTCTCTAAAAGAATATTCTTTTCGACAATGGAGCAAACTTCCTCGTTGCAAATTTAAAATTGCAAGAACTTTTCCATGTATTAAACCAGCAAAACGCAAAATGGTCCTCAGTATATCAAGACCACCAGAATACGTGGAAGTATTATCAAACTCACCTCATTTTGGGTCAGGTCAGCAAAGTAGCGTATTCACAGAATGATAGGCAACGTAAATTTGTCCGAATTGGACATGGTGTCGAAGCGGTACTTAATTAAAGACCACTTACTCCGTTCGACAACCGATGACAATGTGGAGATAATAACACCGCAGGACATTTTCTCATCAGGCGTGCGTTATCTGCCATTCCAAAACCAACCTTCCACAAAACACAACGTCATTCTACGTATACCTGTGAAATATTTTTATGTTTGAATGGTTCAATGTTCGGGCGGAACGTATTGAAAGATAAATAGCATTGTGTCGAGCGGCGCTACATCGTGATGTTTACACGCAATATACTGATAGTTTACGTGAAAATTGTTTATCTGATCGAAATAATATTAAGATTTATTGTGTAAGATACATTTTTTTTTATTCATTTGGTACACCAAAATGAAGATAAACGGGCATTGAATATTCGGTGTCGAGAAATATTTATGCGACCATTAAGAAAATTACAAAAAAAGTCAAAATGATATATAAAATATCACAGTGGCATTCAACCACAATTAACGTCAATTTGAACAATGCGTCAAAATAGCATTTCGTCTCATAGTAAGTGTGGCCTGATAACATGATATCGCATTTTACTTTAGTCTTTAGTCGTTTTGCAATTTTTATAGAGTACAGAGTGGTCTTTGCACTTTAATATGAAAGAAATTCAAATTTCTTTAAATAACTCGACAATCGCAAATCTTGTATATAGAATGACACACAGAGAGAGGCAAGATAAGATTAATTGTTGTCTAACTGGTTGAGAGAGTATGTCGTTTGTTACTTTAAGCACATATCAATTTAGTTGTTCGTTAGCGTAGTTAAAGATAAGACGTTTTGCATTTGTGGCAGTCATAAAAAGTGAAAAAAAAAAGTTAAAATGTGGAATTTAATTTTGATCGGAATTCTTTCGATTTTCGGTCTCGGTTACGCTTATATCCGTAAAAAATATTCGTATTGGCGTGATCGTGGTGTTTATTCACCAACACCACATTTTCCGATGGGTAACTTCAATGGATTAGGCTCGACGCGGCACGCATTTGAAATCACAACGGGAGTTTATATGGATGTTAAGGGCAAGGCACCGTTTGCCGGCATTTATTTATTTACACATCCATCGATTGTGGTGGCCGATTTAGATTTGGCCAAAATAATTTTAATCAAAGAGTTTGACACATTCCGTAATCGACCGTTTTACTACAACGAAAAAGATGATCCACTATCCGCATCTCTATTGGCGATCGAAGACAAACAGTGGAAAGATTTACGAGCCAAATTAACACCCACGTTTTCAAGTGGTAAAATGAAAATGATGTTCGGCACAATGTTACAGACGGCCAACGAAATGGTAAAATACTTTCATACACTGGCCGATTCAGGATGTAGTTTTGATTCGAGAAATGTTGTTTCAAGATATTCGACCGATGTAATCGGCAGTTGTGCATTTGGGATCCAGTGTAACAGTATAATAAATCCAAATGCTGAGTTCCGTATGAATGGTATGGCGGCACTCGACCCAACGCGATGGGAACAAGCACAAATATTTTTCGGAAAAGCGTTTCCAGACTTGTCCCGAAAATTAGGAATTCGTTTTAATCGTCGTGACATTAGTGATTTTTTCGAAAATGCAATTAAAGATACACTTGAAGTTAGACGACAAAATAATTACGAGCGGAATGATTTTATCAAACTTCTGCTCGAAATACAAAAACAACAAGAGTTAACCGACGACAAATTTACCGATTTGAATATATGCGCCCAAGTATTTTTATTTTTCATTGCTGGATTCGAAACTTCGGGATCAACAATGTCGTATACAATATTTGAATTGGCTTGGCATCCCGAAATTCAAGATCGGCTGAGAAATGAAATAAACGAAGTGCTCGAAAAGCATAACGATATCATTACGTACGAGGCGATACAAGAGATGCCGTACTTAGATCAAGTCATCAATGAAACACTGCGGAAATATCCACCAATCGAAAGTGTAAATCGACGTGCGGAACGAGATTTTGCGGTACCCGGAACAAAATTTACAATCGAAAAGGATACAAATGTACATATTCCTATTTATGGAATTCATCATGATCCAGATTTATATCCGTCTCCCGACGTATATGATCCCGATCGATTTTTACCAGAAAACGTAGCGAAACGACATCCATTAGCTTTTATACCGTTTGGTGATGGGCCACGCGCTTGTATTGGTCTTCGGTTTGGTGTGATGCAAACACGGTTGGGTTTAATTTCGTTGATAAGAAATTTCCGATTATTGACATGTCCCGATACACCGGAGCGTTTAACATTTTTAAAACGATTTATTTTTATAGCGCCGGATCGTGTTATTCCACTTAAAGTTGAGCGGGTATAATAAAATCGACTTATTTAAAGCTCATAAAAATATACAATAGTAAAATAAAATCCGTATATGGAAAATATAATTTACCGTTTTTCATTTAAGTTTTTGTTTAGTAAACAGAAAGGAAATTAAAGATATATATGTATACATAAGCACCATATACACTTTTAACTTTAAGCACATATATTTGCCTGTATGTTCGTCTTAAATAAAACGTAAAGTCTTAAAGCTTTTTATTGTGTTTACGATGCTGTTCTACATTTTTGAAGTGATACGAGAAAATTTCAGCGTTTCTAAAGTACATATATACATATTCTTACACGAACACATAAAGGAGCTTTCGCTTCTTAGAATTCACCATTTTTTATTTTATTTGATTTATATAATTTACCGTTATTTTTTATTTACACTTTTGTTAGATTTAATGATGGTTTTATAGCTCGGTTGATATTTTATTCTTAACTTTATACTGTATGGTACGGGTGGAGCCGAAATATAAGAAAAACAAGAAAAGATAAAGTTTACTGTGTGAAAGCTTTCAAATATGTTTTTGGCATCAAATCTATGTTCTATGTATGCTTATATAATTAAAAACGAAGTGTTTGTGATTTAGAGTGAGTATACTGATTTCCAGTGAAAATTGGAATTACATTTCCTCGTAAATTACATATTTGATTTTGTTATCTTGAATTTCGTATAAGACGAAACTCAAGAAATTCGATGAAATTAAATTAGTAAATTGTTTATGTGATTTAGAAAATCAAAAAGCTCTAAAATCAATATCGTATCCTTTTGTGTTATATCTGGATGAATCTTTAGAATCTCTGCCGAAAGCCGTCACTACCGCAGGTCTACTGCCAATGGTATTGCGTGTGCGACACCAATATGCCACTAATAAAAAACACTATTTAACTTTGATGTCCAAATCAATGTCTTTATTTTTGATTATAAAAAAAAAATTATAGTTATCCTAATTTCACAAGAATTTCAGAACTTTTACATCACCACTGCACTAAATACCGCATACCCAAATTTAGAATGTCGACCACCAACTTATTTATTTTTTTTATGTCTCTTGTCAAAATCAAGAGCACGACTAATTTTATTTTTTTACGAGCAGTGTACGAGCATCATCGTATCGCGCAAAGTAGTGTATGAATATGTACATGTTAGCATTTACGCCATATCCGGGACGACACCGCTTAATTATGATTTATACTGTGTGTGTCGTGGCGGTTTACATATGTCACTAGTGACTCACTACGAATGATAGAAATGTTTATATTTCTAATTCGTCTTACCACATGTTTCCCGTAAAAATATAGGGTGAGAATCTACGCTATATGTGTCAACACTAACCCAATAGAATGTTTAATGTGACTAAGTAGCAGTTTATAGATGACATCGCGAATAATATTTTTACAGTGCGTGAACAAATATTGAAATTAATTATTTGTTACGACGCTATAGGACTCCCTGTATTGAGTGAATCTCTCAATTTTACTTATATGGCAATACGGACTGTCTTGGATTGACGATTCACTGACTTAAGTTCAGGTGAAACTAGTATTCCGTACGCTGGTTTGAGTCGGTCGATTGCAATGGTTTGATTCTTACCATTAATCAACACGATAAATTGTTTTCGAAGGCGACGTATTACCTTGAATGGGCCTTCGTAACGTGGAGAAAGTCCGATTCGAACTTTGTCTGTTCTGATAAAAACAAAATCACAGTTTAAAAGTGATTTTGGAATAAAAATGTCATCTTGTTTAGTTTGACGAGTAACCGGTGGTATGAGGTTTTGCATTGTTTTACGCAACTGATCGACGACTGTGTCTCTAGTTGGTAGAGGTAAAGGAGGATTTTCGACGAATAATTCACCGAGTAGTTTGATCAGTTGACCGTAAACTAATTCCGCAGGTAAGCACTTCAGATCTTCCTTTACTGTAGCTCGGATTCCTAATAATATAATTGGTATTTCCGAACTCCATTTTATGGAATTACCTCGGGCCATCAGAGAAGCTTTGAGCTGGCGGTGAAATCTTTCAACCATGTCATTCAACTGTGGATGATAAGCCGTTGTACGTATTCGATGTTCAATGGTTGTGTTAACTTGCTAAAAAGCTTGGATTCAAATTGGGACCCCTGATCACTCGTGATGTGAAGAGGTACGCCAAATCGTGATACATAATTGTTACAAATGTACTTGCTACTGTTGCAGCTGACATATTAGTCATGCAATAGGCTTCTGGCCATCGTGTGAAATGATCGACACAAGTGAATCAATATGTATAACCATTTGATGGAGGTAGCGGTCCCACAATATCTATATGGATATGTTCGAAACGGCCAGATGGGATTTGGAATTGTCCATGGGCTGATTTAGTATGCCTTTGAACTTTGGCTCTTTGACAGGATACACAGGCCCAGTGGTTTATATTCTGGTTTATCTTAGGCCAAAAATATCGAGCTGTAATCAATTTACGAGTAGCACAAACACCAGGATGGGAGATATTATGTAACTGATTGAAAACTGCTTGCCTTAGAGGCTCAGCAATGTATGCTCGATTATTCCTCGTTGACGTTTCGCAGTGTATTTCTAGACCTGGTAGCTTGAAAAGTTCAAGTTTAACGCTTACAGTTAGAGGACGCCTGGAACCAGAAAGTAAATTCTGAAGTTCTGAGTCTGATTTCTGCGCTTTCATGATAGCATTGTAGTCGAAGTATGTTTCGACTGTGGCGATATCGCTATCAGTTGTGCGCGATAAAGTATCTGCCACAAATGGCGTGCTTGTCGCGGGTTACGTTCAGTTTTAGACTGAATTGCTCGTGTCAGAGGTTTGTGGTCGATATACACAAAGAATCCACGACCTTCGACAAACTACCTGAAGTGTTTAATAGCTAGGTAAATTGCGAGTAACTCCCGATCGAATGTTGAATATTTTCTTTCAGCATCCAAAATTTTTATTGAGAAAAATCCCAAAGGCTTCCAACAAGAATCAATGTACTGTTGAAGTACAGCTCCGACCGCCGTATTAGACGCGTCAGTAGTCACGAGCATCGTTATATTCATCAAATCCTCTTTAACCGTGAATGCTCGTTTGCACTCGTCGGGCCAGCTAAATTTAGCGGCTGATTTGGGCTTACGCGATAATACGGCCAATTGAGTGTGAATTGGATCGAGCATCTCAGCTAGTTTTGGTATAAACCTGTGATAATAATTTATCATTCCGGCAAAACGTTGTATTTGTTTTGTGGTTGTTGGAGCTGGGAATTCCTTAATGGCATTAATTCGTCCTTTGGACGGCAGAATACCATTAGGTGTGATTTTATGACTAAGCAAATCGAGTGATGGTACTCCAAACACGCATTACAACGGGGTTGTAATTGCCGTTTTATGAACATCCTCTGGTGCTACGGGAATTAAATGGTACGCTCTGACTAAGTCTATTTTGAAAATATTTTCGAACTATGCAATTACATGTTGAAATTCTGAATGTGGGGTATCGGATAACGATCTGGCGTTGTAGCCATATTTAATCTACGATAATCTCCACATGGTCTCCGGTCATTGTCTTTTTTCTTCACCATGTAAAGTGAACAGGAATATGGAGATGCCGATGGTTGACAAATTTCAAGTTCAACCATATGTTGAAATTCCGTTTTAGCTGCTTTATGTCGACTAGGATCTAACCTAGGTGGTCATGACACCGGCAAATGGCCAGATGTGACGATATGATGTACCACGTTGTGTTGTACCGGCAACTTATAATTTGGTTCTGCTGTTAATGATGAAAATCTGTTGAGCAGAGTGCCGTATACTTTGTTGATTGGGAAATGTAAAGGTGTTGGTGTATCAACCGTAACACTCATGGCATTTATTTCCAGATTCGTAAGTGAATCGATTAGCTTTTTTCCTTTTAGATCAACAAGTAACCCGAATTTGGTTAAGAAATTGGCGCTTAATATCGGACGATTCACAGCAGTTAAAGTAAAAACATGTGTGAAGGTTAAGTCCGATATCCACATTTAGTAACTTAGTACCGTATGTGTGGATGGTTGCACCAGTTGCGGCCGATAAAATTAGATTTTTATTTCGATTTACAATTGAATAGGAGAATTTAGAAAATTCAGCTGGAATAACCGAAAGGTCAGCGCCAGTGTCGACAAGATATATGATTTTGTTTAATTTGTCAAAAAAAAAAACGTATAGGGTGTATTTATTAATTGAGCAACCGCCCGGCAGGCGTTCAGGTGAGGGACATAACTGTTCCAACAACATGGTTTTCAACACCGAATAGTGATTCTCCGTGGGGGGTTTCTGTAGGAAATCTGAGATTATGTCACACGTTTCCGGTGACAAGGCCGACAAAGTATGCATATACTTTTATTTTTCCGAGGTGTTCTGCATGGCGAATTGAATTTCGGCCAGCTGGAACCAACTATTTGGACTTTGTCGCCAGAATGACTGTAAAATGAGCCTAGTTGCCGCAGCTGCAATTTGCGGAACATCTCTCATTTCAATGTCTTGATTGACGGTTAGATCTTTTCCAAAAAATATGTTTTCCAAAACAGCAATAAAAAGAAATAACTCACACCGTTATAATAAATGACGCGTAGAAACTGCAGCATCTATGATCAGTTTACAAGAGGAATTTCATAGACTTTCTACCAACCCTATGAACACTCTGGACAAAGTAATTACAGATTTTATTACTAACGAAAATGTACTGAGCATGTATTCGTTAAATAGCCAGAGTTTACACGCTCATTCCTCCGATCTACACGAAGCAGTAACTCAACGATCAAACATTTTATTACTATCAGAAACGTGGTTGAAGAATGAAGAAGAGATGAAAATTCTCAATTTTAATTGTATAGTGCTATTTAAAAGCCCTAATGTCAGAGTTGGCGTAGTAGAAATATACCACAATTCTGGAGACCAGACTAATGTTGTTACTCCACATAAGATTAGGAATTTGAAGCAAGTTTTATCATTATTTGAAAATGCATCGATGGTTGAAGAAATTTGTGCGGTTGAATGTAGCATAGCAAACAGACCGCCATGCTTAAAATCTAAAAATTTATTTAATTTTTTTTTATTTTTTTATTTACAATTTTAAATTTTAATTTTAAAATTTCCGAATCAATTTGTGCTTGATTTGGAATTGAATGACAGATGATTGCGTGTTGCCTAGTGAAGATAGCAAAGAGTTATCAAATTTGGAACTGGATGTGTAGAATTTTGATTTGAGTTTAGTGATAAATTGGGATATGTTAGGAATATTTGCGAATTCATGGAGTTCATGGATTGGAGTGGATTTTGGTAATGATAGCGCTAATCTGATATATTTATTTTGTACTACTTGCATTTTGTTAATGTGGGTTTGAGCTGCGTTAGCTTAATGTGCGCACTTTGTAAAGTAATAACTTGTTAGTTTGGTTAAGTTTTGATTGCGAATGAAAAAGTGCGTAATAAGGCTTTGTTAGCTATGCTAACTTTAGAATTTATATGGAGTTGGAATGTCAGACGAGAATCCAAAGTACAACCAAGGTATTTGCGGTTGCTCTGCCATTGAATGGCTGAGTTATCAACGATCAACACATTCGTTGTCGCTTGATGGTTTTAGAGTAAGTGAATATGACAGCTTGGGTTTTGGTAGTGTTAACCTTGATTTTCCACAGTTTATAAAACTGTAGAATTTCAAGGAGTCCCGCTACCAACCCTTTGAATAATAAATGAAATCTACCTTTGGTGATTGAAGAAAATACTGTTGTGTCGTCCGCAAAAACAGCAAATTGGCAAGATTTGGAAGTGGGTGGTCGTTGTTGAAAAGATAGAAGAGAATTGGACTGAGAATTGAGCCCAGCGGAACACCTGATGGGGTATCGAGTGTTCCTGAAGATTTTCAATGTATATGAACATGGAAAGAGCGCTTTTGAAGGAATGATTAGATTATTTTAAGTATGAAGATTGGAAAGTTCATCCGATGGAGTTTGCAAAGGAGTCCATCGTGTCAGACTTCAGTCTGAATACTTTCAATTCTACTAAGTGGGATAGGTGTTAGTAATTTATATTTAAGTGATTTATGGATTAGTATAGCTACTCCGCTACCATTGGTTATATTATTAGTATTTGATTTTATAAATGCTCTTTCATGCCTGTGAATATTGTAGCTGGACAAAATGAAGTTCTTATCCTGTCCAAGCCATGTTTCCGCGAGCATAATTACTCTTGGTTAATGGATTTGAATGAAGTTTTCGAACATCATTTTTTTAGGAATTATAGAACAAGGCTTCCATAAAAGGCACTTTACACTTTTTTTATGTGTGTCAACCATCATAGTTATTTATACTTTATAAATAACTTTGATGATTGACACAAATTTATAGTTGATTAAGAATTTCGGCAGTAAAATTTGTGATTCCGATGAAGCTTGTGAATTTTGCTAGCAATAAACTCGACCTCTTCTATCTCACAGTCTACAATGATTGGAGGGGTTTTTGCCTTATCTACAGGCTTTGGAACACGAGCATTGTTAAGAGGCTCAAAACGGCTACCTACCGGAACGGTATACTGCGGGAGTGGCTTTTTAGCTGCACTATTTAATGCGCCCGCATCAGGTTTTCTTTTCTTATCATTAGTAACCACTTGAAATTCATTTTAATTGTCACTATTTGCCATTATGAGAATTTTAGCACAACTTAAGAGTATTTTCCACGATGAAACATATTTTATATGCACGAAAAACGTGAGATAAAAATATAAATTTAACTTTTGTACGAGTGAGACGGACAACTTTTGCTGCACGCTGTGCATACAAAATTATTTTGTATTTTTTTTCGTTTTGTCGCCATAATTATGGCAGCAAAACGAAAAAATATAAAATTGGAATACTTTTTATGGTTGAAAATTGCTGCAAAACAATACATGCACATAAAAATTGTGTTTGGACGAGAAAATATTTCTCGCACACACACACATAAAATTTTTGTTTATTTTTTTTATAGCTAAATTCATTTTATTTTTATTTTCAGTGTGGTAACAACTAAAATTTTGAGGTTAAAAAATTAAATAAAATTTTTATATTATTGAAATATTTTGATAATAGTGTCGTAATAGATTTAAAAAAAATTATAAAATATTATCGGATCATTTTTTCGTATTTAAAAATAAATAATCATTAAAATAGGACAATCTCATAAAAAAAAAAAAAATAACAATTTATTTTGGAGATGTGTTCATAAATTTGTGATTTTTTTAGGTTATTTAGGGAAGGCGTCAACATTCATAAACTATAAAATTCAGCTATAAAATTCAGCTATAAAAAAAAAACAAAAAAAAACTGTTGCCTTCGTCACTCAAGTGTAATTTATCACTATCTTTCTTGTTTTGGTTTTGCTGCAGATTTTAATGTTTGGCTGCAGAAAAAATATGTTTCATCGTGGAAAAACACCATTAATAAACAAAATGAAAAATTTAGAAAAAACAATTCAATTTATATATACGAAAGAAATGTTTAAACAATTACTATAAAATCTAATCGTATAAACTATGTTTTTATACTTCATATGATCACGTTGTTCTAGTGAATTATAAGAAATAATGCAAATTTCCTTTATACTTTCGATGCGTTCAATTTTTAATATGGAAAAGTCAATTCTTATGTTGTTTTTTTAGTTAAGAACCATTATGAACAATTTTAAACCTTTTATGTTTAAATTTAGTATGACCAAATATATTATTTTTTCGTACTTACAATCAAACTGTTAGAGTTTTCTTTATTAATTACCAAAACAAAAAGGATTTATTTCAAGTGTTTTTTGGTTTTATTTTAGATTAGAACTTTTTATGCTTAAAATTAATGCTTTGTAGTTTTAAATAAGTTTTAAACTTTTTGAAGTTTAAGAATTAGGATTGAGCATCTTTGTCATGGTTAACTTTAAATGTCTTTTTTGCACTGTGCATTTTTTTATAGAATCATCTATAGAATCAAAAATTTTGTATTTAAATTGTTAAATGTCATTGCACCTTTGTTATTATTATATTATTGCTACGTTCTTGCCTTGTCACTTAAGGTTCGTATCTCTGGATTGTGAATAACTACCCGAACACCACTGTTCACTAACAAATTTCACAAAACTACACAAGTTCCACTTTAACACTGTTCACTTTCACAGACAATAATTGCCTCAATAAAACACAATTATTCACAACTTAGTTCCTTTACCAATTCTTTATTTCACAAAAATCACTGTTCACTTTATTTAACAATAAAAATCACTTACTATCACTTACTATCACTTTCTATCACTTTTTATTTTAACCGCTTGTTATCGCTTTCGTAGTTCAAGTACAACTATCTTTCGCATACAACATCGATTCGCTTATATACACAAATTAAAATATCTCGAACTTTCTACTTCTATCGAGATGTCACTACTACATTTAATTTGCTCAATTTTTAGTACTACCAGTACTATCGATATCTAATAGATGTCTCTAAGGTTAAGCTTAGAGAAATCTTCATATATTTACACTTATGCTATCGCACACTAGGTGGTACCGTGACACTACCCCCCACCTAAACCTGTTCGTCTCGAACAGGATCCAAAATCTCTCCTCTATAAATAGCCATCCGCTCGAGATGCACCACTTTTGGTTTACCTCGTCGCCCTTTCTTGATCCTATAAATCACGTCGTTTATCTTTGTGATGATAGTGTAAGGTCCTTCCCATGCTGACTGTAATTTCGGTGATAAACCCTTTCGTCGTTGCGGGTTATGAAGCCATATCAATTGCCCTTCTTCGAAGCCTTTGCTATTTGCTCGTATATCATATCGAGCTTTCACTTTGTCACTTGATATCCGTATTTTGTCTCGTACAAACTGATGTATCTCATTAATTTCTTCTTTCATCCGGTCTACATAATCTTGTCCGCATAAGGCCGCTAATGGAACAACCCCAAACTTCAAATCTCCAGGCAGGCGAAGATTATTTCCGAAAAGCGTCTGTGCTGGCGTCATCCCAGTAGTGTCATGTACTGCTGATCGATAAGCCATCAAAAACATCGGTATATGTTGATCCCAGTTGCGTTGGTTTTTATCTATCACCTTCTTTAGATATTCTTCCAATGTTCCGTTAAACCTTTCTACCATTCCATCCGATTGTGGATGCAAAGGCGTCGTTCGCGTTTTGTTGATACCGAGCATCTGACAGATCTCCTGGAATACAACCGACTCAAAATTTCTTCCTTGATCCGTATGAAGTTCCATTGGTACTCCAAAACAACTAATCCAATTATTAACAACGGCATTCGCTATTGTAGTAGTTTCCTGGTTTGGTAGTGGATACACCTCCGGCCATTTGCTAAAATAATCCATTATAACTAGCACATATTTGTTTCCATTATCGGTAGTGGGAAATGGACCTGCCACATCCATGGCAATTCTCTCAAAAGGTGCTCCAACATTATACTGTTGCATAGCTCCTCGAGTTTTCCGAGCCGGTCCCTTTGCGGCTGCACATAGATCACATTTTTGGCACCATTCAACCACCGACTGTCTACACCCGGACCAATAAAACCGCTGACGTACCTTAGCTAGCGTTTTGTTAATTCCTAAGTGACCTCCACTAGTTCCCTCGTGATATTCCTTCAGAATTTCCTTAATACGACTTTGTGGTACCACGATCAAGGATTGTTTAACGTTGCCGTCAGTGCTTTCCCACACTCGTTTTAAACAGCCGTCTTCTAATTTAAGGCTCTGCCATTGTGCCCAATAAGCCTTTACAGTGGGGGCTTTGTCCGCGATCTCATTCCATGTTGGCCGGTACTTCCTCTTCTTATATTCCAAAATTATCGACAAATTCGGATCTCGTTGTTGTTCCTCTCGGATTGCTTCATTGGTCCATTCATCATGAGGTAACACTTTCATCAGCCTAACATCAATGATATTCTCCTTCCCCTCTACGCAACTACAATGTTTGCTTTCTGCCTGACATGGTTGTCTTGACAATGCGTCTCGATTGGTCACTACTTGACCTCCCTCCGTACCATTGGAGATGGACCACCCTCCGCCCCTTCGTACCATTGGAGATGGTGATCTTCCACGTTTCCGTTTATTTTTATAGCAGTCTCGTGAGATGTGACCCAATTTGTCACATATCCAGCATTTTATTTTGCCACCATTCGAAATTCTAGGGGCCGACTGCTCCATATTACTGCCGGTACTTATTTCTACCCGACGTATCTTATTGATTCTTGGTCCAATGAGAGTTTGTGCCGTCTCATTCATTAACGCACAAGCAATGGTTTCCGCGAAAGTAGCCTTTGGTGATAATATCACTGCTCTGCGTGTGTCTTGGTCTCGTATACCATCAATAAATGCGTCCATTTTAATTCTTTCCATGAAATCGGAAGCAGTATTTGCATGTGCTAGATGTGCTAGCCTCTCGACGGCCGATGCAAATTCTTGTAAAGTTTCTCCAACCTTCTGTGACCGTCCTTTCAATTCCATTCGATAAATTTCCCGCTTATGGTCACTTCCATATTTGCGTTCCAACGCCTTCATTATTTCACCATATTCTTTGCGATCGTTTTCTGGAATTATTTGTAATATCTCGGCTGCTTCTCCTTTAAGTGCCACTATTAACGCTGCTACTTTATGCGTTTCGTCCCAGTGATTTTGTGTGGACGCCATTTCAAATTGAAGCTTAAAAATTGCGAATGATGTGGTGCCGTCAAACGTTGGTGGCTTCAATTTAAAAGTGTTTACTGGTTGGATTACTTGCGCTGATGTTTCATTGAGTTTCATTACACTGACCTCCTTTTCGAGACGAAGAAATTTTTGTTCGACATATTCAATTTTGTTGTCCAACTTTTGATCAACATGTTTAACATCCGTTTTAACTTCTAGAATTTTCGTTGTAAATTCGTCTTTCACTTTCTCTACTTCGCCTTGGAAAGTACTAGCTAATTCGAGAAGTTTTTCTTCCATTTTATTTTGACCTTCTACTACGAGTATTTCTAGTCGTTTAATTTGATCTTCTTGAACTTTCTCTTGTCGTTTAATTTGTTCATGAATTTCCTCTTGTCCTTTAATTTGGTCTTCTTGGAATTTCTCTTGTCGCTTAATTTGTTCATGAATTTCCTCTTGTCGTTTAATTTGGTCTTCTTGAAATTTCTCTTGTCGTTTAATTTGTTCTTCTTGAATTTTTTCTTGACGTTTCGTTTGTTCTGTCATCATCTGTTGCATGACTGCCATCAACTGTGCCATATCGAAATTTCCAGATGATGCTTCGATGCGTAACTCCGGCGTTTCTATTTCAAACTCATAACTTTCTAGATCTAAACCATCACGCTCCATTGCTTCGCGCAATCGTAACATCAACTCGTCTTTACGACCTTCTGTCTCTAAACCACGCTTCTCCAACTCTTTCTTTAGTTCTGGAACTTTTAACTTGTAGAGTTTCATTTTTATTTTTATTTTTTATTTATTTTTTATTCACAATCCCACCGCTGTCACCAATTGCTACGTTCTTGCCTTGTCACTTAAGGTTCGTATCTCTGGATTGTGAATAACTACCCGAACACCACTGTTCACTAACAAATTTCACAAAACTACACAAGTTCCACTTTAACACTGTTCACTTTCACAGACAATAATTGCCTCAATAAAACACAATTATTCACAACTTAGTTCCTTTACCAATTCTTTATTTCACAAAAATCACTGTTCACTTTATTTAACAATAAAAATCACTTACTATCACTTACTATCACTTACTATCACTTTCTATCACTTTTTATTTTAACCGCTTGTTATCGCTTTCGTAGTTCAAGTACAACTATTTTTCGCATACAACATCGATTCGCTTATATACACAAATTAAAATATCTCGAACTTTCTACTTCTATCGAGATGTCACTACTACATTTAATTTGCTCAATTTTTAGTACTACCAGTACTATCGATATCTAATAGATGTCTCTAAGGTTAAGCTTAGAGAAATCTTCATATATTTACACTTATGCTATCGCACACTAGGTGGTACCGTGACATTATTATTGTCATGTCATTGGCATTTTAGTTTTAATTCAGCACATTCAGCACATTAAGATCATTAAACTTTAATAACAACCTTAATAACAATTGAAAATATTATACTACCAAAATCTAGATGGCGGTAAAAACCTTAGTTTTTGCTTTGTGTGCGTTAAAGCAAAATGTATTGCTCTGCCACTTCAATTTTGAACGCCGAGCAACGATAACAAAACATTTTAGATATTATTGATGGGACTAGATTATCCATGCAGTGACTGCTAATCTTGTCTGCTGACTCATTTTTTGAAGGTATGTGCCATTTTGTATTTAAGCGTGACTACCCACAAGCCCACCTACTTCAAGATGTAGTTTGATGACTCGGGCTAATGGCCAGTGTGTCGGAGGTAGTTCTCATATTTTAGTATTATTCTCACTCCCATTCGGAGATTAGGTGGTTCTAGAAGCCACTTTGGGCTTATTTGTAATCGTGAGAAATATTCCGTGTGCTGTTTTTTCAAATGGCAATATTAATAGATATTAAGAATGTGGCCCGAGTTTAAGCAGGCCTCTATGTTAATGTGTGAGTTCCTATTACTTTGCGAAGATGTTGTTTTCTTGAATTAACTCCGGCTTCTCATAACCATTCAAAGTGAAGACATCCCGGGGCTCAAAACTCCCTTAGTTCCCATCTGTTGCTTAGTTTTCCTTTCCACTTGTTTGTCAAGTTCTTACGGTTTTAAATGAAAAATGTTTTTAGTTTTTTGCCTTTGTATTAGCTATCAATCGTAGACAGTATGCAATGCTGGGAACAAGCGGTTTTAAGGATCAAAATTCCAGAGACCTCAGCTATGCTCTAGGTAGTTTTAGTCTTTGTGCTGCTTTTCTCTTATAAATATCGCTTCCGAGCCTAGATCGACAAGTGCTCGCAGCAGATCGAAGCCTCCTTAAACACTCCTTACTTTGGCCACACTGGTGGCTAAAAGCACCGAATAACATTGTTAATCAAATTTTGAGTTGCCATTATGTAGCTTAACAGATAGATTTTATTCATCAGCATACTATTTGTTGCCCGATAAACTGTAAAAAGGTTCGAGTTGAAAAATTCAAAAGCACAAATTAAAGTGGTGTTTCAATAAAAAAAATTGATTTGCTTCTGGCACGATTAAATGTTCACTGCAATTCTGCAATAAAATTAAATCCAATTTTATGCATCAATTGGTGGAAATAACGCAAACACTATAAAATAATGGTATTTTAATCTCCCTAATTGGTTCAAAATCGCAAATGCTAACATATAATAAAACCATCTTATATAGGATGCTTATTGCGATGTTCGTTTGTGAAACTAAATTCGAACATGCATATCTATGTTGGTCACGTGTATAAAGATTTGAAACTCTTCATGTCCAAAAAAGCATAAAATCGCTAGGTGTTACACGATTCTATTAATCTATAAAAAAACAAAACATTAAAATTAAGATATTAAATGTAAATTTTATTGTACCTAAACATAATACGATTCGACTTTAAACCATAAACCACAAACCATAAAAACTTATTTTACACCACAACCTAACCTAACCAAATTGGAACATATACACAAAAATATCAGAAACATATTTTCAACTCAATTTCAAATTCAGAAAATATTTTTTTTTCAACTCTATCATATTCAACTGTATACATGACCAACTTAATATTCATATCGTTTTCGAACGTGCCCACAAAATTGGGTAAATAGGAAAATCCAGAAACAAATAAACAAAAAATCAACTTTACATTAAAAAACGCACCATGTTGTGAAAAAAGCTTTTTCCGGTTTTGTTTGTGTATTGCTGATGTGTTCGCCTTCATTTCGATTACACAAAGTATACAGGAAACATGCAATGGTATATCGATGGATAGGAAGTTGATTAAAAGTACTTTACTGTAGAAACCAACGATTCTCTGTAACACTCGTATTTACATACAAATGTTACCTTTGTTATAAATGTATTTCAACTTTAAAAGGCATTCATATATAGGAGCAACATATAGTATATTGGCATCTAACTTTTTTTCAAGCTCTATTCATGCAATAGCTTTATTATTTGATTAATTTACTAGTATAGCATTTTAATCAAAGTTTCAAGGGTTGGAATCATTGTGGCGTCAAATGGATGGTTAACTTTTCCAGTCTAGTAAAAAAAGGCCGAAAATTAAATTTTGCAATTCCTTTTCCAATTTTTTATTAAACATTTGCAAAAATCGCAAATGTTTAATAAAAAATTGAAAAATGAAATATTATTATTATATTATTATATTATTATATTATTATATTATTATATTATTATATTATTATATTATTATATTATTATATTATTATATTATTATATTATTATATTATTATATTATTATATTATTAGATTATTATATTATTATATTATTATATTATTATATTATTATATTATTATATTATTATATTATTATATTATTATATTATTATATTATTATATTATTATATTATTATATTATTATATTATTATATTATTATATTATTATATTATTATATTATTATATTATTATATTATTATATTATTATATTATTATATTATTATATTATTATATTATTATATTATTATATTATTATATTATTATATTATTATATTATTATATTATTATATTATTATATTATTATATTATTATATTATTATATTATTATATTATTATATTATTATATTATTATATTATTATATTATTATATTATTATATTATTATATTATTATATTATTATATTATTATATTATTATATTATTATATTATTATATTATTATATTATTATATTATTATATTATTATATTATTATATTATTATATTATTATATTATTATATTATTATATTATTATATTATTATATTATTATATTATTATATTATTATATTATTATATTATTATATTATTATATTATTATATTATTATATTATTATATTATTATATTATTATATTATTATATTATTATATTATTATATTATTATATTATTATATTATTATATTATTATATTATTATATTATTATATTATTATATTATTATATTATTATATTATTATATTATTATATTATTATATTATTATATTATTATATTATTATATTATTATATTATTATATTATTATATTATTATATTATTATATTATTATATTATTATATTATTATATTATTATATTATTATATTATTATATTATTATATTATTATATTATTATATTATTATATTATTATATTATTATATTATTATATTATTATATTATTATATTATTATATTATTATATTATTATATTATTATATTATTATATTATTATATTATTATATTATTATATTATTATATTATTATATTATTATATTATTATATTATTATATTAGAATTAACGACTTCACAATAAGGCTGTGTTTGAAATCCATTAGTCTTGATTTTGTCCTATTCGGTAAATGGAATTGGGCACAACGTCAGGAGCTAGATGGTTTTGTAAAAGTTGATATCCAAAATGGGGCTGTATTATTAGCGAGCTCCACCTCGGTTGATGCAGTCTTGAAACGTTTTGAGTCAGTGAAGACATCAGTCAAGTATTTAAATTCCTGTTTCAATCGTTGAAATTCTCTAAATGATGCCAGTGTTCCTACGCACCTAAAGATTCGTAATGCTAACTACCCCTACATAACTGTGAGCATTAAAATCACACAGTGCATAATTAAACGAACAAACCTAAACGTTTGGTCTCTTGAGACATTTAACTGATTTTACTTAGTACTATAGCATCCAGAGAATTAATGCTTGGGGCATTCTCTTGACACAGAAGAGGCACAGTTTCCCTATTAGTAGATATAGTGCAACTGTTGTAAATGGAAATTATACCAATTTGGTGACTGTGTAGTCCTATATCGACTATTTTTTTACAGTGGGATAGTAATTTTTGCTGTTTTGTTCGATTTGAGATTGTTAAATTGCCCACCGATCACGAAATCAAATTCTTCTGTATTCAAAAGTCTTGCATTGTCTGCGTTATAGGTGTCTCCGCATCAGAATAAGTGTGGCACCATTTAAATTTTTTTTTAATCATATTGAGATACATAGTTATATCGAACTGCAAAGAATCACGAGGCAATTAGACTGTGAGACCGAAATGGAGATGAATTTGCCATACCCTAAGAAAGCCACCAAGTAATATAACAAAGATGTCATTTAACTGGAACCTGCAAGGAAAAAATACAATGGTGGAAGATTTAGAAAGGAAATGTGCTAACAACAGCGAAGGAACTTGGCAAATTATGGGTGAAATAAAAGCTGAAGCCAACAATGGAATTAGAATTTCAGCCTTTTAGACACCATATATTCTTAACCTGGAGATAAAGGATTTTATTAAACATTTCGGCTACATTTGTATTAGATCGGCTTAAGATCATGATAAATATACAGGAAGATACCATAAATACTTGGGCTAAAATGGCCTTTCTCATTTAGAGAGTGTCACATCTCTTATTTGTATATTTCATTAATGCTTATCTGCCGATAGTGGTCCTTATGCAAACGAAAGTTCGAATTTTAATGCTTATGTTTCTGTAAAAGGTTATTGTCGTTAAAAAAAATGTCAAAAGCTAAATTTGTGATACCAGTAACTTTTATAGTCCTATCATTAAGCCACATGTTATATTTTGGAATTGGTTTCTTTTAACCTAAAATAAGATGTTCCTCCAGCTAACAATTTTCATAATCTTAAACTTGTTTTACCAGAAAACCAAAATAATTCAGTAATTCTGTACCAGAAGCTATTGGTAGGTAAGACAAAAATTCAAAATTTGATATGGAATAGCAAATAAATAACCAACCAATGGTGTGGATTTTATACAGTTTCACTATACATCACAAACCAATAATCCATCAGATACTTTTTTGAACCTGATTAGTTCATTGGTCAAAAATAGAAATAGTATTATACGCTTAAAACAGAAAACACCATCTTCTGCGATGTCCTTATAGTGCAACCCATCAAACTTCCAATGATTATCGTTAAACTATATATACCACTAATTTGAAGATATAAAATCACTTGTTAACAGTCGGATAGTCATCAAAAAGACGCCACGTCAATTCACTCGCAGTACCATGACGGGGACAAAAAATTGATAGCTCTGGAGGATCTTGATCAACCGCATGATCAAAAGAACCATGATCAAAAAAGGTTATATATTTACTAGAAAAACACCATGATCATCACAAAAATCATCACGGATATTGGTCGCCTGCATGTTATACTCCAAAATTCTTAGTGTCTTTGCTAATTCAATGAAATGTGTAAAGATGTCAGTGAAAACATATAGATAAAATAGGGCTATGACCTAGGTTGTGGCTTTACCCTCTGTTCAACATCAACTTGGCTCGATTTTGGGTCTGAATTATGGCATAATTTAATTCAATATCAACTATACATGCATTCCGTCTGCGTTGTGGCATCTGGTAATTATAATACTACAAAAGTAATATTGGTTTGGAAAAGTGGGTCTAAAAGAAAAACTAATGTCACCGTATGTGACCCACACATGTAAAACAATCACACAGGCAAAACCCCACATAAAGAATTCAAATTACAGTCAAAAACTTCTAACTACAGGGTGATTCTTCACAAACACAATAAATAAAAAACTGAAGGTAATATGAATTCCACTGTTAGTTATCCACACTGCTGTACTGTATTGCTATTCGACTTGTATGGCTCAGAATACTGTTCTATTCCACTTTCATCACCGCATGCTTCGTTCACCTTGTCGCTGTCGTAAATGGAAAATGGCTTCATATACTCAGTTCCAGTTGATGTTAATTTAACACCTTTACTTTCACCAATTTTTTGCACGTCGTATCGGTCATGATTTCTTATTTTCGTGACTATATGTATGAACCTAGGAATTAATTTTGTACTTTGCCCGTTCCACTGAATTATGTTTGATAACAACTAAATCATTCAATTGGTAGTTTCTCTTTCTCACAATATCCTCTAAATTCTTCAAAAGTAAACATTGTTGTAGACGCACAAAGGTAAGCCAACTAATTGAGCCACACAATTTTGAATACAGCTCTTAACCCTTTTTGTTAAATTTTGGACGCAAAACCCTCTTTTAATTAACTCTCCAATTTTTATTGAACCAAAATGGCCTTCTTCGTGACACCTCTGTATATTAATCATTTGTATCACTTTCGGAACAATTAATAGGCTCGTGACATTTTCTGATTTATAAAGGATCTTATTAGAAACAAGGTAGTTATACTTATCTTGCTTTAGTAGTAGTGCAAATATCGAACTTCTAGTTATTGTCTTTATGTTAAATTGACTTTATTTTTTTCAATTTTGCCATCTTGGATTACAAGAACTTAGGAAGCTCTGCTTAGTGCATCTACAGGACGCATTCGATTTGCACTTCGATATTTCATGCTAGTCCTGTAGATAATTCCTGCACCCTTATTGTTAAGAAATAACTGTAAAAGCTTTCTATCTGTTTTTTCTATCTGTTAGCTAGCATTCGAGGAATTTGTGCTGCATTCATTGAAATATTAAGCTCTACCCAATCCCAGTTTTGCAATCATTTCGCCGCTTGATATTAAAGACTTGAAGGTTGATTTTTACATATTCCGGCTTCTCTTTTTAACAGTTCGATTTCTTAATGAACAAGTTCCATCATTTCTTTTTTTATAATTTCTTTATTTGTATTTGTAACCTCTTTTGGGTCTGTTAAACTTATGGATCGATCGCTATCTTTTTTTATCAAATTTTCGGTAATTTTTGCGAGAGCAAGATGAGCAAAGTTACTAATTCTTCTTTGGCCTTGTTTGTCATTAGATTTTGGCCATCAGAGCAATTTAGCAGTTGACGTAAAGCATAACGTAGGCTTACAATGAATTCATATACAACAACTTCTATGTGAATGATTTGTGATGGAAATCTCCAGATTGTTTGATCTACTATAGCAAAATACTTTAGAATCTGCCTAGAAGTCATTATAGACACAAGTAAAATCTAAACAAAAAATCCAGCTGATCATTGTTGCGAAGGTATCCATACAAAGAAGTTAGCTAACGTCACGCAAGGATGGTAAGGTCATGATTGACTGGTACAAATTGGCCAGGGCGGATGAGTTTCATAATCTCAAAGAAGTTGAGGATATACAAAATATAATCCGGATGTACAACCGTGTCCATTAGATAGCCAAAAAAGGATTCAACACAAATTAATACAAATCTCCCTGTCGATACACAGTTGCAGTGAACACATTTATGTTCGTTACCTGCTTTTTTTGTAGCATGAAGAGTTTTAATGGTTTCATTTATGTAAAAAAAAAATTGTAGAATAAAAACAAAAACTGTATATCGGTAACGGTAGCATCGTTACATTTATGTATGTACGCTCGTTACTCATAAACATAAAAAAGTTCATAAAAACAAAAAATATGCAAACAAACTTTGAGGTTTTAAATGACAGTCAATGTTTGTCGTACAAATATTACGTTGATATACAAAATTTTCGTTGTTGATTTATGAGCTTTGCCAATAGTTTCCGAAATATACAAATTGAAAATCGAACATATGGGTTTTATTGGGGAAACTTTTATTTAGTTTTTTTTAAACTCTGCACTAAAAATAATTGGTAATAAAAGTTTGTGCTCGACACCATAAAATGATTAAAGATCAATAATATGATTACATTTAGGCGGCGACAAGCTTTTATCAATTTTATCCTGAATTTATACCGCCCGTAAAACTATAATAAAACGGATTTCATGCGATGCTAAATGTTAAAATTTATTATGAATGAAAGTGTCCATGTGGTCGGAGGCAATTACATGCTTCGTAAAATACTTTTAATCGAGATGAATTCCACAACAGTATCTTTAGGTTGTCAAAGAGACCGGCTCAGTGATCAACAATTAGTCACTGTAAAGCTACAGTGGAAGATTTTGTACAAGTCAAAGAGGTCTGATTAACGAAGATGGGGAAGCCCAATATCAAAATTTTGTTTGCTTGCAACTGCTCGCCACTCTTTTTCGGGTCGAATCATTATAACTTCTATAATCATGTTAAGAATAAACTGATCCATTGCAGAATTAAGCAGTATCCTTTCCTCGTCAAATCTATCATACCACAGTTGGTAATTTGCAATTTGCCTGTTCTGTATAGATAGGAATTCTTAAATAACCCATACTATGTCAAGAACTGGCACAAGAAAACCTATTTCAGTGTGGCCACTTTCAAACCAAGGCCGGACCACACTTATTAATCTATTCGGCCATTGACCTGTTCTTTCTTCCTCCCATCTCCTTTGCCATGACTCCAGAGTTGTAGGGTGAACTCTTCTCGCAGTTTCTTCTCTTTCTACATCCGCACTTAACCTAAAAATCTCTTAGCGCTCCAATGCGAGCAGATCAATTGAAATTACTCCAGCAATAACAAGGGCTGTGGCATCACGCAACATTTGATAAACACAAGCACAAGAGCACAAAAGCAGAATTAATCGTACTGTTGACATGAAGAGTCTTCGTCTACTAGAGCGACGAAAACTTACTTTAGCCATCAATCTACTATATGCGATACTGTGACCTCATTCGCCTTCTCGCAAGACTTGTACGTATGTTCAGAGAAGGAGAACTTGGTATCCAGGGTTAACCCCTAAATACTTTGACGTCCTTTTCGCAATCGCCACTTGCAACCCGTGTTCAACCATCCTATAGTGTTGACTCTTTTCAAAGCTTGATTAAGTTTGATTTAATCCAGCTCGAAACTTCTACAGCAACCTCAATTTGCCAACCCTAATCTTTGCTTCAACATCTTCTGTAGAAGTTTTCCCATCGTATCGAGCATCGATCTGTATGTCATCGAAAAATCAGGATAATCATCATATCCTTTCGTAAGCACAACCTTAGCCATCTTTCAGCGTGAGTAGACACTCCTTCTGCCAATTACATATTGTATATGCTTAGCAATAGGCACTGCTGACTGCTAACCACTACCTTCAACGCTTCCACATGAATGCCTTCAAGACACGGTGCCTTTTTCCTCTTCAAAGATGCCACAGTGTTTATCAATTCTTCCTATGTAAATGCAGGAGAGCCTCGAACATGTTTTGGAACATTTTTTTCTCTCCTTAAAAGGGGTGTAGGGAAAACAGCATTACAAACCGAAGCCTGGTCGTCGTTAAATTACCGTGCATCCCGCATTATAAATTTTTAAGTACAGTCTTGGAGTAATCTCCATTATGAGTTTACCTCTGGTATCCTGATGTGACATGCTCCATTTCTATGTTGGTGCATTAAAATTTCCCACTATACTACTAGTTCATCTAAGGTGTTATGTAGATCGTCTTCTAGCCCATCCAGAATAATATGGAACTCTGAAAACGTATCATTCGGTGACAGATATACGCTAAAAATCGTAATACGTTGACTTATTATCCAGACGTAGCCGCTACCGGAACCATGGTCATCAATGCAAATGATCTGAGTGTCGATCACCTATTTTGCCGCATTGTTCAAAAGGTTCAAGAACCAGATCAGGAAAGGACTTTTTTTCCGGTACTGCTCGCTTACTACCGCTATCTGAGTTTCTATCTCACAAAATCATCAAAATCGGACCACTATTTCGAGTTTTATTGCACAATCCATACTTATTCATATTGCATCAAAATTAGGAAAGGGGTTAGCCTTTCCTGATTTTCTTGCAAGAAAATGAATTATGAAAATATGAGAATATTTTAAAGCAGTATTGATGCTGATTTTTAGAGCTTTTGATTAAAGTATCACTCATCAAAATCGGACCATGCGTTTGCAGTCCTGCACCAACTTAAATTTCCTAGGATGAACTTAATAATTTCGGTCTGCTTCTTCTCTTAGCCATAATCATTTTGAAAGCCTAAAAGGCACCTGTTCCTCGCCGGGCAGTAGAAAAAGCATTTCGGCTGTGAAGTGCATGCTGCAGATTTATAACCTACTTGACTGCATCACCAACAAAATGTTGCTGCGATCAGGGCCAGTACATTTTGCCCTGGTGTGGCTAGGCACTACCAGTACCGTGATACTTTAAACGTATTTCAGACATGGCCATAGACCTATTCGATTTTGAGTCTAGCAGCTTTAAAGTGATTTGTTCATCTAAGTCGAAGATCGCTTTTATTTGTTCCTTTTATTAGGCTCTAGGTAGACCCTGATGTCATCAATCTCATCCCCAAAGTCACGTCAGAGTGCCACTTTGACCTCATCCTCCGTCGTGAGACAGTCTAGATAGAGGATTTGTACCTTCTTTCGAGGTTTTAGTACCCTAACTTCTCCAATCTTGCCAACCGCTGCTCGTAAATTCTCCTAGAATTTAAGGGGAACTTGATTTATTTCAAGGCAAATTTCTATTTCTCCCATTTTTCTTATGCGTCAGTTTTCTATCACCCTGTCATTTGGACAAGCTTCGCTCCAAATTACACTTAGAACTTTTTGAGTCGTCCCTTGGGACCTTTTTTCCTCTTACTCGTCTGTTTTGACATTGCTAAGGCAACGCAGTGCTGACTCTTTTGGAGGTCCCTGAGGTACCACTGGCTTTACAAAGACCCACACTTATCTTGTGGTGCCCTTTCACAACGGTAACTCACGCTTTACAATGACTCTGGCTTACGAGTTTTGCCGCCTTTTCTACTCCCGGCGTTTGAGATAGCTTTTCAAGTGCCTCTCGTTTGGTTGAAACCTTTAGAAAAACCATCATCTTTCAGAAAGACTGATTTTCACTTGTCGTATGATTTGCTGGGACCAAATGGTCGACTCCTAAATCATTATGGTTATTGTATATCGACGACGTGAAGCCCGCTTGCACACACTTATCCGCCGCTAGTACTAAAGATCTCTGTACCTTAAGGTCAACTTTATTCGTAACTTCCATAGTTGGTTTGTTGTTTTGAGTATACACCTCATACCATTGGAAACTGGGCACGGTTGGTTCACCGAATGCATCAATCATCCTGCAGTTTCTTCTCTCCACTTTTATGCATCATTCCTACATCAATTGAGAGCGGAAACTAATGGGAACTACTCCATTACTCTAGAGTCCCGTTTATAGAGTTTAATTATCCAGTCAAAATAGATGGAATCCATATCAATGGGAATAGGATAGTAAAGAGATACGGGTAACCAGTTCACTGGTGTTGGTTGGTTGATAGTTTAAAGGGGTCATCAGTTCGTAATTCTCTGAAGCAAATTAAACCTCAATTCGCAGTGTCATCCTCATCATATAGGTAATTATTTCCATTGAAAGAAGATATTTGTAAATGCGGCACCTTGCTGTTTTCTTTCTTATGTATTTTCGGTAAACTGACTGCAATGCTTGTAACATTGGATCTCAACCAGACACCGCCGTTCGAATGACACTTTTAACTTTGATATATCTTTTGCTGATTAATTGCCCCTTATTGGGTTAGAGAATAACTTGTGACTTTTTGATGTCTATAGAATAGTTAAAATAAAGATCAAGGATCGAAACCAGGCCAGCAATAGCCTATGAAAACCACATATTATTATTATTATGAATGTAGGTACAAATTTAAGGTTATGTTAGAAGGTGTGCATGCCAAAATTTTTATCTTTTCATGTTTTGCGATATCGATTGAATTCGTCTGTCGGAAATATAATAAAACATAAAAAAAAATTCCATCATTTCATCGTTTAAACGGATTTGAAATTGAGTGTATTACGGAATTTGATTTTCGTTTGATGGCAGATAAAATATAAAAAATAAAAAAAAATAATATATTTGCTTTGATTTGATGGATCAAAAGTACCAAAATCGATAAGTAGACATGCACAAAGTGTATATAATAATGTTAAGATCAATTTTACGCTAAATTTTTTTTTTGATTACCTTTAAATCCATCATGATGGATGATTTGATTAGAACCGTAGATTTGATTTAATCAGGCGGAGACGAATTATTTTCTAAATATTTTATTGGTACAATTTGAGGGAAATCAAATCAAGCTAAATATTATTTCATTTTATCTGTATATAGGGTTCGAGAACTCTTAGCACTTTGAGCACGATTACAACTATGCCGTCATTATACCGAGGTCAAATAAAGTTTGTCTCGTACATTTTGCTCTCTACAGTTGCTTCTTTGCTTGACATTGTCTACTGCAGCGCAGCTATATTGTCTTCGAATCTAACAGTAAAGTCGGTATATCTATACAAGTTGTATCTTCTTGCTGTTGATATAAGCATATCATAGGCCACCCTCAATATCTCGTCTTCAAAAAATAATTATTTTCCTCCAGTTCAGTCGCATAACTTTAATATTTGATGTATTGTTTGTTCGCCTACTAGGTCTACAGGTGCTTACTAATGCTGCTCATTTTATCACATGTCTGCCAAAGTGTCTTTTGTACTTTGATAATGTGACTGTTGGGGATGCTCCAATCTTTTCTCTCGTACTGTATCGAACGTTTCGATTAAATCTTGCTCTTGCCGTTATGGCATGAACTGATGGAGAAGACAATAGTACTAGCATTCAGGATCAGTTACTGCTATGAAGAATATTTCTGATTACCTATACTAAAGTTGTGGTTGTACATAATAAAATTTCTCTTAGACGACATTTGAGTTTCTATTTGACGATATTCATATGACCTCGTACATTCTATCGCCTTTAATCATAATCTTGTCCAAATTTATGCCATTTTATGTACTTTGTGGTAAAATTCTAGCTCGGACGATGCCAGTTAGAGCAAAAACACTTCACTATCATTTCTCTGATTCCACAAAGCATATACACTGGCATAAAAAAAGACATGAAACATTAACCGCGAAAGGTTTGGGTGAGGTCCGATTATTGAAAAAAATAAAGCATGGATTACAACATAAAAAGAACGATTTGAAATCCATATTGTCCGGAGGGTCTTCTGAGCCAGATGACTTTCGCGAATAGTATTACTTTGGACAGTAGTTGGTGCTGAAACTGTAAAAGTTTTAGAATCACGTCTTAGACGTGAATGATTTTTAACATTAAGTATTGATCGATTTTTCAAATATTAATTGCTGCTACATATTATGTCTGATTTTCAAAACATGCGCTTGAAACTGTTCAGGTGACATAACCGGTTTAACTTCTCTTAAACTCTGAAATCTTTGTTCCACTATGTTCTACTGGTGTTTCAGCGGTTTCAATATGACTTGAGAGAAATTAAATTAATATTGCCCTGCTGTTTTTTTTTTCAAGTCTTTAAGCACGCTTTTAGTTCTCATCTTTCATTGCCAAATTTTCCTTACCTTACTTTTGTATTTCCTATTCCAATCGTTTTTTTCCGTTATGTAGCAGTTTCGGTCATCATCGTTGTTTTTTTTTCATCCTCATGGACCCCGTAAAACAACTAATTAAGCAGTTTAACTAGATATTGTTCATAACCTATAAAAAATTTCCATTTTTTTAAATTTCAACACATCGGAACGCATCCCCAGTTGCATTATTACATTTTTTACATCTTGTTTAAAAGTCATTTTGACTTTTCAATTGCACTTTGTTCTGGTATACTAGCTTAAACCAACTTATACTAGCGCCATCTCTTGGCAAACGTTTTTTCCGAATAAAATTAAAACCACTTAAATTTAGGAGATTAACTTGTTAGTCACATATTTTGAACACCAAATTTTAATACCCAAGTGTTAAAATGGCAATTACCTTAATTTCTGTTTTGATGCTGGAAACCAAAATTGCCTCTGGACAGCAAATACCTTGTTGATAATGTTTATACAATGACGGAAATCATCGGCAATATTCCAAAGATGTCCACAGGTGGACTTAAGAGAACTGTTGTTCTTGGGAAAATTGACCCATTTGGTGTTAGTTTGCCATAATTTATGTACCTCTGATATTGTAAACAATTCTGTGGCAAATAACGTGCAAATTTTTTCACGTTCTACCAAATTGAATTTATCAGAAAGAAGAAATACTCCTTTGCAGAAATCTTTGGAAACTATTGGATATCTATTGGAATCTATTCCGGACACATGCTGAATGTGTGTTGTAAATTGGCATATTATGAAGTTGAGGTGGCGAAATTTTCTTTGCAGAATATACTGCTAATAGTTACCTATCGTAAGCATTCCTCAGGATCACTTTTTTATTACCTTTATGGTAGTCGTGTAGCATAGCTCAATCCCTCTGGCATGGGGTATGAAAGATTTAGCATCCCTAAATATTTTACATATTTAACATTCATTAAGCGTTTGAGTAGTTTGACATTTTTGGATTGGGTGCAAAAGCGTTGATTTGATCTAGAGTAGATGTATATTCCTTGTAAAGTTATCGTGTGTTACAGAAAAATTATTTCGTTTTTCGCAATAACACAATTGTCAAGTTAATGATCAGTTCAAATGTAATTTTGTGAAGTTTTCGCGGTAACGATAAAATGACTGTGGTAGGGTTGCAGATATACGTACTCCGTCGGTTTGGTTGAGTTCATAACCAATCTAATGGTTCTGAAATATCTCCACATGTAAATCTTGTGTTCTCGATCACTTAATCCCATTTGCACACTGTCGATTTATTTCGTAAGAGGAAATGATATGCATAGCTTTAGCATTGATATTATCTATGTAGCATTATCTATGCGCAACCGTGCGGTTTAAGCTGAAACAAGAGATGTGGTATCACTACTTGGATAATTGTAAATTCAACATCGATGAAATTATCGAACAATTTTGAGAGTTAAAGCAAATATGATTTTAAAACCGATACCACAAAATTATAGTTAGTTCAATTACTATGTTTTCCAACAACCGTTGTGGTACAGAACGGTGGTTTAGTCACGAGCATCGATAACGAGTATGGGTCATATGATAGAAGTTCTAAATACTATAATAACAAATTATGATGTTTTCCTGCCCTACAATGGAATTCTAAAATGAGACTTAAATGAGTTAAATGAATTCAACGACGAAGCTTCGCGTCATATATGATGGCGAAATCTAGATCTGGCGAGTCGCTCTACGATTGTCTAGCAAATGGTTAATTCTTCAATAATTTTTTGATAGTTCTTTAAAATCTGGAATAAGACACACAAAGGCAATGGGCGATTAAAGGCAATGAAGCAGAATATGCAACATTCAAAACATTCTTATCGTTTATAGCTAAATTATGTGCTACTTTGGAACTGTGTGAAAGTGTCCTACACAAACGTATGCCATCAAAATTGTCTCAGTCGAGCATATGAGTGGACTATATTACTTTAATCTCGTTTCAATTCCTCTTCTCGATTTAATTAAAAATACACAATTTGACTGTACTTATTTAATTATGAATAATTTTTTACTAAATTTAATTTTTTGATATGTTGATTGTTGCGTTACTGGTCTAGTCCAATGTCATACTTCCAATTAAATGAATTACTTCGATGGATCAAACACTACCAAAATACATGACTACTGCCATCTCACCAAAATTATTTATAATCGTTGAATACTTCGCCGTAATCGTTACTATTTACAATTGTCAAAAAAAAACCAATAAACTTAAACTGTTACATGGATGAGCAAAAAACAAAGAAATGGGAAAAAATCAAATTCATTCATTATTTTGTTTTTTGTTTCGGATTTCATTTAAAGCTAGCCTCGAACAAAAATTGCATACCACATTGAAGTAACAGTGCCGGCAATGCTGCACTTCGATTCCTTAAATATGCTAATCACTCTGGTAAAGGTGAAAAACTCAATTAGGAAATAACACTATTGCAGGGCATTGCTTGACTCAGGATCAGCGACTTTATTAATTACCGAAGCTTGCGTGAACAACCTTCAACTAACCCGCTATAACTGCAGGATTCCCATTAGTGGTGTAGCTTAGAATACCGCTATCAAGGGTTAAACAGAAATTATCATTTTGGATCGGCTCATTTCGCGAAAGAAACGGCTTAAATATTAGATACCAGACTGAGCTAACCTAACTACACATCGCTGATCCTCTGGAGATTCGTATCTTAATGTTGTATTCTTGATATTCTTCTGAGAGCAAGCCACTTCCCAATGGTCTAATCGCACAAAACACTACTCTTAGATGGATTATCTCAGTAGGAGACTTGAAGTTTGTCCTACACACGTTACAAATTGTGTTCAATATCAACAAAACCTTACGTATGTTTTCAGAGTTAGAAACAAAAAAAAGGACGCCAAACGATTAGGAAGTTCAATTCAACAAGGTAAAAAATTATCGTCTCAAAATTACAACGTCAGGATGATCTGCGAATTGCGACCAAATCGTTCATGGAAGAATATGAGAAGCTCGGGCATATGGCAATAATCCAACCTCAACAATTTCACTTCTCAGTTGAACACTTTTAATTAGCTTACCAGTAGTGATATTTGATGGTTCAGCTATCATATTATCAGCCATCTCGCTTAACTCCAAGTTGCTAGTAAAATCAATGCACTGATCAAGTGCAATGTCACTTGATCAGTATTCTCATGCGATTTCATCTCTAACCTCCAATTAAATCCAATTATTATACCTAATAGAATAAATACTCATAGTAATAACATGGTAACATGGTATGTTAGCCCATTAACGTGCTAGATGTCGCTACTAGTATCGTTTTAAAATAAACAAAATATTTATATATATATATATATATATATATATATATATATATATATATATATATATATATATATATATATAATCGCCTAAATGTCATATATTTATTCTAAATTTTAACGATATCTTATCGACCCGACATCTGGAATATCAATGGGTAATCTGACAATTTAAAAGATTTGTCAGCGCTATCGGGGCCACTTGTTTGCATGCTTAAGGTTTTTCTTAGAGACGATAACATCGTGTGAATAATAACATTATAAAGACTGCAACTTCAACTTTGAACAGACCTATAACTAAACCTATTAAATTAGTTGAAGTTAAGGAATTAAATTTTTAACGGGGCCGCAATGTTAGCGCTGGTGGATTGTTTATTAATGTATCAATATTTTTCCACTTAAGTTCAGTTTGACTTTTATGGTAATCCAATAATTTAAGATTAAGTTATAGTTTAGCTCTAGTTTATAAGTGTACTCGATAAATTCATCTCTTTTAATTGTAATGCTGAAAACAGACGTGTAGAATTCTGCATGCAGCGAGATTAGAATACACTAGTTTGTATGAAACGAATTACATGTATTCTGCAAGACATGCTAAATTCTGCATGTTGTCTCTCATAAATTCTAATTTCACTGAGCAGTACTCAGTGCTGGCAGCACAAAAATAAAAATCACATCATTTGTTATTTTTAAATGTCTGATGGCCTTAAAATTTTATTTTAGCAAGATTTAGCAAACAAAATGTAGGAAAAAATTATTGAATTCGTAAAACACTATGAATTTTTATGCGAATTTCAAAGGTTACAATATTGTATCAGAGATGTCATCAATAAATTTATTTATGTATATGCAGTGGCTTAAACACAAAAAACGGGTTTTTGGAAATTTGTCCGGTAAACACAAACGGTGACAATTGACGTGCTAGATGCCTCTACTGGTATCGTTTTAAAATAATCAATATAAATGTATATGTATAATCGCCTAAATGTCATATATTTTACTAAATGTTGACGAAATTCTATCTATCCGACATCTGGAACATCAATGGGTAAAGTGTTTTTTTTATGATGGTAGTACTATGTGTATTTATATTATGCTTATAGTTAAGTCGTTGTTCTTGACATTTGTGGTGGTACAAATCATTTTTGTGTTTAAATTAAAAATAGAAACTACACGTCCACAAACACTGATTCTTCAAATAACACGGGCGAACGATGGCCTTGTAATAACCGTCCATTATTATTATTACCCGATTTTGCTATGATCGCTAATTAGATGAATCTCGCGCTTAGAAATTAATTATATCCCTTGTTTCATGGTTATTTGCATGAAATAAAATTGTTCGGTCTTTTAATTTTTCAACAGGTGTTTTTATTTTATGTTTCCATTTTCCCGCCATTTTTTGTTTTTTAATTGTATATTTATTTATATAACTTTATACAGCATTAATTAAATTAATTAAGAGAAATATAAATTTAATTATGATAAATAAAAAGTTTTTTTTTTTTACAATTTTGTTAAATTCTTTTCTTGGGTTTCGTAAAAAAAAATCTATACACTTTTCTGTTAATGTTATGATGTTGGTGTTGTTGTTGCGCTGTGTACGAGGCAATTAATTCGAATGAAAATCCCAAACGATATAAAACCGAAGCAGAGACAAAACGTACGAACGGCAATGAAAATGATAACAAGAAAAATTATAATTATTTTAATTAGACAATTTCGTTACACTGAGTGTCTGTGTGAGTTTTTATATATAGTATAAAGGAACGATAACAATTTTCCAGCAAAAAAAATTTCATAATTACACTTCGACCATTAAAATTGATGAGTAAATTTCAAAAATGGGAACAAACCTAAATCGTAATGAAGATTTTTTTTTTGTTGGGCTAAGGGATTAAATATGTATATACGGATTAAGTTAAGATGGGGGTATCTAAATTTTTTAAAATTAAGAACTTGATAAAAATAAAAAAATCTTCATATTCACCATGGTTTTAGAATACAAGTTAAACTCTTTTCACGGTCGTTTGATTCGTACGAAAAAAAAAATTCGTTTATGGTCCATTTCACACAGCACAAATATTATTTACTTGATGAACCATTTCATTTTTTAAATGGATTTTTCCACTTGCCTATATATGTATATACATACTATATACTGGCATAAGTGGTGTTGGTCGATGATGATGAATTGATTGGAAAATTCGTAATAGAATTTTTTCTTAATGTTCTTGTTGTATTCATTGTTATGTTGTATTTTGTGCGTAGCAAATCAACCAATAAAATGTTATTGCCACTTGAAATGTGATTTGAGATGTGATCTGTTAATGTAACAATATTTTTTGAGTTGTGTAAGATGTGAAAAATTATGTGTTCGACGATAAGCGATAAATCACAAATAAAAGATTGTATTATAATTTTAAGAAACATAATGGAGACCTCCGATTAGAGGTTGAAGCATTCACCAAATAGAAACCTGCATAAAAACAAGCTCTAAGCAAAGGTCACAATATGCAATCAGCCGATCCGCATTACAATCCAGTGATAAATTATAATTGAAAGCATGTACTTTTTGAAAACAAAAGTCTTCCCCGACTTCAGTATAAATACTACTAGAAAATATTGATACATTTTCAAATTATATTTTGACGTTCAAAAATCTGGAAAGGGGTTAGCCTTTAATGTACGACGTTTCCATTCACTGCCAATGTGCCCATGCACGCTGTCAGCTCGCACCAATGAATGTTTTGTCCAAAAAAATTTTTTTTTATATCTCGTTTTGCCATAAATTCAGGTGGACTTTTTTAAAATTCAATCAAAAAAATCTATCATCTTTAAGCCTAATGATTTAGAAGAGAACAAAACAAAAAATCCAATTATGAATGTTCTCGAGAAAAACGGTGAAAACCACAAAAGAATTGTGCTTTTGGTACCGTAATTTTTAACATAAGTTGTTGATTTTTCGTAACGATGACAAACATGGAAATGAACTTTTCTTTTCATACATATTTGACAATTTCCCATACATATATACAAAAAAGAAAACTGGAAAATTAAATGCCAATTTACTATGTCATCTATACTATACGTTTTTTTTTTACCATTTTCTTTAGTTCGTGCGGTTAGAAATAACAAGAACCCAACTAAATATTACAAGAGACAAAATGAAAATTAAATCCCATATCAAAGTACATTTGGGAGTAATTTCGAAATATTTAGTAACTGACGAGTGAAAATATACATATAGAAGGAACGGAAACGAAGTTGTTTTGATTTTGGGTTTATTAAAAAATATGTCAGTTGAAATTTACCAAAAATTTTGTGGTCGCACCAAAGGTGTATCTAGGTACGAGACTAATAGAAAAATTTGGTTATTTTTTGTTAGTATCTGTGTCTTTTAATTAATTTACTACATGAAACTATAATGGTTACGTGACACTTTTATTTAATGTGAACACGTATACCCTTCTATATAATGGACCCACGCAAAAGTCGTAAAATTCAATAATCGAAATACGCATAATTTTTTGGATTCAAAGCTATTTAACATAATCGACCTACTAGCTAACAATATAGGAACCAAACCAATGGAATCTATAGAACTTCATATTCAACAGGGCAGCAATTCTTGGAACAGCCATTCGAACAACGGATGAAAAACTTTGAACGATGTTTTAATTGCTTTATGGATACAGAGTCTGTTTATCAACGTAGGTCTAGGGAGGGCTGTCACATATGCATTAGAAGTTATCATAAATTACTTTATTTAAAATTAGACAGTAAGATTTAAACTAACGTCTGCAAAAAAACTGAACGAGTAAAACTAAGCCAGAAGGAATAGAATTGCAAAATTGTCAAGCATCTATAACTCAGTTAATTTTATCAACGACATTAAGTAGAGTTTAAGATCAGTTCGGAGCTTAAAGTTTGAGCAGTATGTTACTCGATACTGGGTTTCAGTAATCATTTGTGACGAGGGAATAGATCTAACACTTCAGTTTACCAAGACGTCATGGTAGAATAACAGTATCTAGTATTGGACAAAGCAAAACAGAGCCTACTAAGGGAATGACATCCCTATGTATAACTAACAGAGCCGACAAAGGCACAAAATTAGCAGTAGGCACTTATATTCGTTGAGGGAAACGTTATTAACTAAAACACTATACTAAGTCTCGGAGAAAGGCAATATCCAATAGAAGAATACACAGCTTCAGTAATAACTACAGTTGGAGATCAATGGAGTATCGAGTAATATTTGAAATCATTCTGGGAGGTAGAGGGGAATTGCTGACTTGAGGCAAAAATTGATGGAAGGAAAATAATTATGAGAGCAACACTTCGTAGAGCATGCACCCAGAGACAAGACTGGCAGATTTGTAGTGAGTTTGCCGTTCAAAAAAGCAAAACCATACTTTGGAAATACAATGTACGACCACAAAGCTGCGAGTGGGGGTTGATGAGTCAGCTAAGACCACTAATCAAGTTTCTCTCAATGATACACTTCTCTAGTAAGACCAAACATTTAATCGAGCACTTTTGAGATTATGATAAGATTTGCAGAGAACAGGTGGTTGTGGGTAAGATAGTTCTGACAGACCAATAAGTAATTCGTAAGTGTATATGGTTACACATATGGAACCACATCTGCACCATTGAAATTTATTGGAACCCAAATGACGTAACCCACTGTTGCTTATCTAGGAGTTTCCTACACTGGTGGGAGTAGTTTAAGACAGTTGAAACTAGACTGATAGCAACCCAAAGAAATAGTAGCTCCAATCAAACAAGTCTCCATACCTCAATATAACCTGTGTCCTAGTGTTCTGTTAGTATAAACTGGTCAAACCCATAAAAGCGCCATCACAATTCCAATCTAATCAGTTGTAGCCTGGACCGATTCAAAAATAGTTTTGAATTGGTTAGCATCCCATTATCGTCAATGAAATACCTTTGTTGGAAACGGAACCCCGCAAGACATAAAAAAAGTTATTCGTTTTCTGTATGTTCCAGCCAAGTGGAATCCAGCAGATTGCTAAAGGTAGTATATTTCTAATTAAAGAAAAACTCAAATACTATAAGTCATTTTTTGTTAAATGATAGGATTGGCTTTCGCTTGAATCTAGCGAGCGCACTTTGCTTGACGTATTATGGGAGCGGCCGCTATTAAGTTACTAAAATACCACTAAAGCGCATCATTAGAACTAATATGCTCAGTTACGACAAATTGCAAATGGTATTAGCACAAATGGATGATTTTGAACTTCCGTCCTTTAAGTAAGACGAGTAACGATGCACTTTACGTTCCCATTCGGACGCACTTTCTGTTCGGGCAAATAACAGGTGTACATATTTAATTGTCGATTTAGTTTGAGTTGCCTTTAGTGTTGGTTGGTTTAACACAGCTTTTTGATGGATTCGAACATACTTTTCGTGGATTAAATCTTCATCAGATTCAACAATTGGAAGTTTGCAAAGTTTTAAAATTAGACGCTTTAGTTTACCGGTTCTGGTCTTAATTTCAACTACTCGAACATATCAGCCGTTGCGTGTCTGGTAAATTGTTATCAAGTATTAGCATGATGCCATCCAGCGGTAAATTGGTTTGAGGCTATTTCCAAACGCGTAGTCAAATACTCTAATTTCCAGATTTTTCAAAAATGCTGATAAATTTGTTTCTCCATATGCCCCATCCTGCATGGGGATTTGATTTTTTCTCGATGACTATGGTTCTGACAGTTGATGTATTGCAAGTCCGATAAAAAAATGGGAGCAGGTGTAAGGAAATCTACTTTACCGTTGTTATGGCGACATATTGGCCTAGAGTTGATAATTCCTTCGATCGGCACTGCAAATGTAAAATTCTTCCAAATTAGCACAACTTAAGGCACAAGTATGCTATTATGAGAATTAAACCTCTCCGTTGTACGGCATGTATAATAATGGGACCTCAAAATCAATTCCAACTGTCCCAAATGGAACTGTATAACGCACCCTATCGTTAGGTAACTGACCCATTACTAGACCCAATCAATTTTGGTTTCTATTTCAGACACTTAATTCTCTCTATTTCGCCATGTCTCTGTCTCTGATGATTCTTTCTTATGATCCAGAAATGTAGTATAACCTAACTTAACAATAAATATGTGACTGGGTGCTGATGCTGGGTCATCATAAGTGATTTTGTTATGGCAACAAATGTCTTTGATCATATAATCATCGGATGATTTGCACGGTATCGCTAATTTTTCTAGCCGGCCTCTAATTCTTATGATTCCATCGGTATTGATGAATAGATTTAGCTGAAAGTTTTTGACTGGTATATTTTTGGAGCCTTCAATGTGGTACTCTTCCGGAAACTGCGTGGTTTGCCAATATATTTTTACTTTTCGATTTGCCGTTTTAAGCTCCTGCAATGTCAATATCCCAGTTAGTCCCCTTTTTTATGAATAGCTTTCAAATTATTGATAAATCTGAAGACATAAGACAATGCGCTAAAGCCTAAAATAACTAATATTTTTTGCTTAATTGATGAACGACATCCTGTGGTTGGACGGTGGTGACACTTATAATATTATAGACGTCGATTTCAATTTTATCATGAGCCACCACAAAGTTTTCAGCAACCACAAAGTTTGAAACAGAATTTGTATTCTAATGGTGATTTGAGATAACAACCACAGTGGATCGAAAATGTTGCTCGTTTCGGATAAAAAAGATCTTGGTAAATAAATTAATCAGTATTTTCATTCCATGGTATATCCAATATTCTATGGTATACCCAAATGTTGGCGGAATCGAGTAAATATTTGGAATAAGCTTGGTCGGATTTGCTTAGGTATTGGTATTTGCTTAAAAATGTCTCGTAGAGTTGTCGGAAATGATTGTCTGCTTTAAATCTGCTCTCCACGGCAAGTAACCATTACTTATTGGTAAGTTGACCTTATGGATTTAAGTGGTTCCTTAAATGCCATTTTTGTAATGAATCGTCTATCTTTCGCACGTTGTGTGCGGTTGCGGTAAATCATTTTTCACAACTCTGCTCTACCTTAGTCATGTGGCTGGTTTGTGTGACTTTTTCTATTGTCCCAAATCGCTACAACTTAGCATCTATGTTAAATGACTGAGTGGCTTCTTTGGTACTATTTTTATATAGCACTTCTGCAATTTAATCATGGTAGCCCTACTTGTTGAATCATTGATTCGGTTATTAAGGAAGCTTTTGAAGCGGTGCCCAACAATGCTCGACATGGCTTAAGCATATCCATCACTATTGCTATGGGTAACACTGCCTGCATGGTACACTTTATTGAGACATGATCATGTAGTCCCATTTGCATATCATCACGTGAGTGATGACTTGATAGGTTTTTGTTTTTTTTTAGTTTTTTCGGTTACACCTTTATTTATTTCTGCATTGGACCTTTTATGACCTTTTATCGTGCATCCATATGCAAAAACAAATGATGTTTGAAGTAACGTTGGTGGCACTTAGCTTGCATTTTGCATTCGTGAGCTCCATGTCCTGGATTGAGACAGTTAGGCATCTTTTGTGTTTGCTGTCTCCGTTTTTATTGCTGGTATTTTTTTTGGGCCTATAAACTGAGTGTCTCGTTATCTAATTTTTGCACCAATAAATATATAAGCCAAAAGTCGTTCGCTTCTGCTAGATTACCTAATCTCCTTAAAACCTTGTATCACTTCGTCGCATGTATTCGTATATTGAAAATAGCTAGGCAAAAGTATTGAAACTTTTAGACTGATGAAATGCTGTCTCTACTATATTTATACTGGAGTGAACTAGATCGAAAAAACATTACCACTATGTATAGTCATCAGAAAAAGTTGGGATTTAGCTTAGCGCTATTCTAGTACCTTATTCATTGATCTCTTGTTCATGCTGGTTTCATTGTTGGTATTGCAATTTTTTTATTTTGCTGCAGAGCGGTATTAAGAATCCTCCGCTTTATTCAATTTAGATTTCGCTTAAGGCAAATAGGATCCTATCCATTAGCATGGTATAGGTTGTTTTTCACCATAGAACCAATTTTTGAATTATTTTAATATCGCCATTTGCTTCTTTGTTGTAATGTATGGAGTTCTCAATAAATATTTTCACGTAATAATAATTGAAAGGTTTTATAGTTATACCAAATACCGACTATAGAGTACCTATAAGGACTTTAAACCTCATAACTCGATTGTCTCTCGTTGAGTACAGGCCTAAAATAAATAAAAGAAAAATTAAAATAAAATTAATATAAAATAATTAAACATATATACATTTTTAATAAATATAATAAAATTAATTAAATAAATTTAAAATTAAAATTAAAATTAATTTAGTGACCTAAAAAATAACTCGGTAAAGTTCTTTTGCAAAAATATAATGGGAGCCCTAGTAGGGGGCTACCCAATTATATCGGTATCGCAATTTCGGTACGATATTCAAAATTAAATTATTTAAAAATTAAATTCAATTTAGTGTACAATAGAAATATAAAAAAGTGAACAATTTCGGTGAACATTGTGAAATCAGCGGAGCGCTCATACATGAGACTCATATTTGTGAACATAATAAGTTAAAACAGTGATACAGTGCCATAAACAATAAAAAGTGTACAATGTGTGTTCTCTAAAAACTAGTTAAAGATCCCTTTTTTGGGGCAAATCAATATTATTCTAGATCTTTCTAATATTCATAAGAATTTCGTTTGACTTTTTTCATTTAACTTTCAATTATTTTCTTTTTTTGTGTGTGCAATTATTTTAAAAAATTCAAAGAGTCCTTGATTCAAAAAAAAAAAAAAAAAAAATTGGATTAATTTTTAAAGTTATTGTTTTGCCACATATCGTTACTTTGTTATTTCGAATTTTCGGCAAAGATATTAAAAATACGGTGGCACTCGCCAAAGGGATAAATATAGAAAACTTTGAAACTATACGGATCAACTCAAATAAACATACGGTGACGACAGACTCACTACAAAACTATAACGCGCTCAAGGCAATATTCGACGAAGTTCACACTAAATTCTATAGGTACACGCCAAAAGAATTAAAACCGAAATCATTGGTATTACGAGGACTAACGGAGACCGAAGACCTCAATGAACTGAAGACGTACATCGAGACCGTACATGAACAAATTGAAATTTTTAAAATAATACAGATGAGATCAAAACGAACGGATGACTGCGAGCAAATGCGAGACGATCAAAATTATTTCGTCACCATCGTTCAACTTACTTGCATTCCAAATTTAGCTAAAAACAATAACAAAAAATCGTTTGGACCTGATATAATTCTAAATTGCATCTTTAAAGACCTGCCAAATTTGATTATAACTAAAATCTGCACTTTATTCAACAACTTGCTGAACAATAAAACGTTCCCTGACTCATGGAAACGGATCCGGAAAGGTATCGCCCCATCAGCTTATTTTCAAATTTTGGCGAACTTTTCGAAATTATCATTTATGAAAAATTAAACAATCATGTCGTCGAACATAAATTGATGCCCGATAGCCAGTTTGGTTTCAGACAAGGACACAATACAATTCACGCCATAACAAAAGCTGTTTAAGTCATCAAATAAGCGTTTGAATTCATTTGATTAGACGGGCTATTTGCAAAATTAATGAAAATAAAATTTTCGACCGAATTAATCGAAATACTGTATGAATTGCTATACGAACGAAAATTTATCACAACAACTGGCGGCAACAAAAAATCGACATCAAAATTCAAAATTATGAACGGGGTTCAACAAGGATCGATCACGGCTCCAATATTATTCAACTTGAAAACGGCAGAACTAATTCGGCACGATAATCTAAATTCCAAATATATTCAAACTTGCGCCTACGCTGACGACATGATTGTCTATTGTTCGAAATAATTGGCGAAATCTCTCAATCAAAATTAACAATTGTCCAATCAAATTGTGTGAACAAATAAAATACTATACGAGGCATACTACGATTCAACTAGAAAAAGCGAGACGTACATTTATACAGACACATCAACAAACGAGTTAAAACTATCACGTACAAAGCACTGATACGACCAAGCTACATTGAACGCTACAGAGTTTTTATGCGGAAATGTTTACGTCACACTCACTGTAAGCGGAAACAGACTTTTCCTATTATATTTCGAACAGAGTACAGTACGAAAATTATGACTCGGACCGTATCGATATACATTTGATAAAATTAACGCGTAATCACATTAGACGGCCTTGCAAAAATACAGAAAACTCGCTGATATACGGACCATACCATTTGGACACGACACTAACAAAATGATATGCGACGAAAGGGACGGTACCAGGACCAAATTTATTTATTCGCTTTGACCGTTTGGGTTACATCTAAAACCGTGAGGCGATTTCACTTATCTAACATGTAACAAGGCGACCCAACGAAAAAAAAGGAACATATTTTGAAAAATGTGAAGAGATGTCCAAAATTACAAAAATATCAGCAGAAAAATTAGATGGAAAAAGTAAACAGCCAAAGACCAGTTGAAGTCGTGGATAACTTCCGTTGTACTCAAAATTAATACTAATAGTTAATATATGTTCTCAGCGTTTAGAGGTCAGGAAGCAAAGGTAGTATATACTATTTTGTAGGAGAGGATATATAAAAGTGGGTCTAGTCTTTTACCACTAAATCAGGAATTAGATGAGGTAAACGAACAGCAAGAACGATGCATCGATTTTTAAGAAAATCCGCCATTTAACAATGCAAATATCAAGCACGGGATCGAAGCTGATGAATGGCATGTAAATCCAAACCAAATTAAGTCGCCCTCTAACAGATATCAATACAAACTACAAATAAAATATAAGATACCTACCAATTTCTACCTCATGTGCCTACATTTAGGATGACAACAACATATTCAAAAGATAATATATTAACATTTGGGAGAACACAATCTTATCGACAACAACAACAACACACCAAAAGCAGAAGAATAACAATTATTTAATAAGACACGTATTGTTATTATTGTCATTTCCCTTGTAATATCATTATTATTACTATTATCATTATTATAACATATATACTAATGTTATTACTACTACTACTGGTGCTGTTAACTCTTACAAAAATATTTATGTTTCATTTAGCATTAGAAAAATCGAAAAGTTTTTTCTGCCTTCTTTCATTGGTTTTTCTTTATATTCTACGAAATTTTCTTCGTCTTGTTCTTCTTCCCCCCGTATCGACACTCATTTTTCGTACACATTTACGAAATTGAAGGATTAGAAAAGTTTGGTGATAAAACTTTGAGTTCGTGCTGATTTTAGGATTGGTTTCGGGGTCTTCTGTATGATTTATGAAAATTGAAATTTTTTGATTCGTTTGTTATATATATATATATATATATATATATATATATATATATATATATATATATATATATATATATATATATATATATATATATATAACAATAAAGTTAGGCTATGTAGGTTGAGTATGAAACGGTTTTGTATTATGTAAGAGTATAACATAATTATGATTGTTTCTTTTCGATTATCTAACCACACACAAACCACACGCATACACAAAATTCTTGTAAAAATTTGGTGATGTATGTTTATGTTGAAATAATATGTTTATTATTGTTTGTTGATTACTAAATATGTTGTTATACCGACATAAACCTCGATTAATCTAATTTTGATCTTATTTTCGGTACATTCAGAACCGTCATTAAAATTACTCCAAAACATTAATTTTTTTTTTAATTACATGCTCTAAGTGTAAACATTTACTAAAATATCTGGTTTTATTGAACAGGAAGACTTCGTGATACGTGACTTAGGGTATTCCTCATAAAGATGTATTATCAAAGGTTTGTTTCCACTACATAGGGGAAAATAAGTACCAAAAAGCTCTAGAGACTAACGTGCCAGCGAAATTTTACGCTGGGTCCTAAACTAGTCTCCACATAATAACCTGAAGGTTGGGTATAATGCTGAGCTTTTTAATGTTTTTATCAAATACCATTTGATGTAATCACTGCCCTTAATTGACAGCATATCCCGAACATTTTTTTTAATTGGCATTTTCCACAATATTTTTAGTGTAATCGGAGTAAATTTTGGTGAACATACCTGGGTCATGAATAGTTTGCAAGCGCGAATAAACGCTTCAGATAGACCCAGTACCAATTCTAAATGCATAACCTTTGTGGTCATGGAGACAAATAAGACCACACAGACCTTTTTTTCCACCTTGAAACGTTTATAGTGACGGACTTTCAGTGACCCTGTGAAGTCCACCCCAAAAGTAACAAATGAGAGTTTTTAGTTGACAGTTTTTAGTTCAAGGCTATCCTTCGGAAAATTTCCCATAAATAACGACAACATCTTGGGACATGTTCGAAAGCACACTTTCAAACACAATATCGTAAACGGCTGGGAGACGTAAGAAAAGTTTGTGGGTCAGGATGCAATGTTTTGTAATGAACTAAGAATTTTGAATTAAGAATTTTGAAAACCGACGTGTCGTGGGAAGTAAAATCTGATGGCGAGCATTGAGCGGGAGAGTTGCTTTTTTGATTTTTCCCCCAACACGAAGAATTTCTCTTGCAAATGAATGTTGCAAAACTTCTTAAATCACTGGAGTAAATATGCATATTCGATTTCGTCCTCTTTTGAATGATTTGGTGATAGTATCAGTATGCAATCATAGTCCATAGCAGGTTTGAAACAGGAAATTGAGGTCATTGAACCATATACAAGAATTTAAGGACTCGTTTAGTATAGCACGGTGACCTGGGATATTGTGACACCATCATTAAAATTTAAAATTCATAGTGCCACTATAAAATTTAGGACAAATCAATCGAATTATCGGACGATCCATTTCTTTCGATGAACGAAGGTACACGTAAGAAACCTTTTCGCTCGCATCCGAAAAAGCGTGTAACTTGAATTTCCAAATCGCAAACAACTCCTAAGTTAATTGTTTATCCTAAACCAGCTACTGTTTTGTAAGATTTTCTCTTAGACAAGGAGAAGCCTCTCGCAACCAATTCAAATGAAGTCTTCAACTAATTCAGTTCGAATCTTTAAAAATCTCTTTGCGCCAATTGGAAATCGTGTTGCCTTGTCTGTTTAGAATTGATGCAGGGTCTTAATAGCGTAATATGCTTAAGGGACAGTACCATCTGTTGCGGCATCTGATACTCTTTAAAGAACAGCCATTATTTTAGGTAATATATAAACCCAATTTTTTTAATTTAAAAACCGATGCATAGCCGCATCGCGAGATTCACCTAAATTCGATGGATCGTTCTATGGTTGTAAAGTGTATAATGATCCTTACACTCATGGTTTGTGGCATTCAATCACAAGTTAGCAATCGAATACGACTCAATTTCTCAAACCGATATCACGAGAGGGTTGAATTTTTCCAGCGAATTGACATTTCATTCACGCCGCTTATATTGGCAGATTTTGTATTAATAACAGGTATAGTGACCGAAGTGGGCCACTGACAATCCAAATAAATTTGGTTTCACTTAGTATTGGAAGGACTTTACTCGGAATCTTCTTGCCGCAAGAAGTAAAAGGTTTAAAAAAAATCCAGCTCCAATCAGCAAATTAATTGTTTGCTGTTAAAAATATAACGGATCTGCAAGATTTAAACAATCTCGGATTCCTAATGCAACTGGCTGTGGCGGTCAATTACTGTGGTCAAGAGTGCTGGATCATCCCTAATATCACCCAACGCGACAAGAGCGATCTGTGTACTGGTGCCTTTCTACGATTCTATAGTAGTTTACGGACCAGTAGATGGTGACTGACCTAGAATGGTTGACAGAATTTTGGTTTCAAAATGGAGCATCATGTGATGATGTTTCCAACATTTTTGACAAAAAGACGGAGTGTGATTTCTTGTAGAATGCTTACCTCTAAGGCAGGAAGCTTCTCAGACTCCTTAACGACTGGTGACATTAAATTAATGTCGATGATGTGTGAGTCTGGAACATCAATGGCTTGTTTTCGTAGCGCTCAACCAGAGCTGCCCAATAATTTTTTAAATTTTCATTAGAGAATTTTATTTGAGAAAAAATTAGTCTACTTAGCACTTCCAACCAGGCGGGATTTGAGAAAGCGAAACCGATCCACGTCGCTTAAATCCGTATCATCAATCACCCAATCACCGTAGTTTCGGAACATTTTTTAAATGTTTAATTCTGGAAGGTGGACAGATTTTCTTGGCATCGGAACAGACTCATTATGATTGCGTCATCATACTCTTATAATAGCACTTATAATATGATTCAGTCTGCTCCACCTGAACCTTAAGAATCTGCCATTTTGCAGATTACACTTGACAATTGATTCAATCTTGCAACGCTAATAGTTGATCGACAGCGTTATCGAATAATTTGGTCAGCCGCTTTTAATCCTCTTCATGGTTTGTCATGATCGATGATTCCAGAAATGAAATTAAAATTAAAACATTGACCTGTTCGATGATGAATCACTTGGCACCAGCGATATTTCAACGTCTGATAGAGTATAAGTGATTTCGGGATTGACATATTGTGCCAGTTATTTGGATGAAATCATTGTTACAGGCACCAATAAAGCGCATCGTCATCGTAATCTTGATTCACTTTTTCAACGTACACACAAATTGAATCTGCGGTGCCATTTAAACAAATGTTTATTTTCCACCAGCAGTTGAGGTTCTGAGACGAACTTTTGTTGTTAGCAACAGATCAGTGCAATAGTATCTCATCGTTATTCTGTAGAAAAAGAGCATCCAATTGCTATCGCATCAAAAACACTATAGTGGAGTCCCAACAAACAGTTGTTTAGATAAATCGAAATAGAGGGTTTGTGCATCGATGCATCGATGGGTACGTCTCCAACTTGATGATCATTTAATTAGTTGCGGATTTGCACCGAAATTATAAAAACCAGCAATGCAAGATCCGATCCTTAGTAGAGTTGCAAACTACGGTTGGCCAGGACTTTCTGATCATAACGATGATATTATACCATAACACCGAAGATGACTAAGTTTAGATCGTGATATTTAGATAAACTATCAACACATTGAAAAATCTGCAAAACATTAAAATCAAGCCAAAAGAAGTTGTGTCCACGTCCATTTGGGAGATTGATGATTAAGGTTCTCAAATACCATTACTTTGATTTTTAAACCAAAATCGCTTGCAAAACTCGGCGATAGTTTGGTGTCACCAGCACCAGAAATTTCAACGTATGCTTTTTGTTTTTTAAAAGTTGAACTTTAGTTGGTGGCCCTTGCCGATACGAGTGTTACTTGCGATCCTGATTCAGTATTCTTAATGTTACAAATTGATCATTGCTTTAACTACGGCAGTTGGTAATAATACTGGCGATTGCTGATCCATTACAAAGGTTTTAGCCCTAACTTCGGTTTTCGATGCCGATTCGTTGCAATGCTAAAGTGAGTTGTATTTTCTAACAACGTCCAGATGAAAGCATGGAGACCATTGCAAAAACTGGTTTTGATTATGCTAGATCCATCCAGTAAGAACAACAAAAGGCAGGGGTCACAATGCTTACAAAGGATACATATATGTTAATTAAAGATGCTCCTAAGGCACTATACCATTTTTTGATTTCGAGAATTTACAATAAGAAGCTTATTGTAAAACTGTGCAAATTTCCAAATGAGGATCGTGGCGTTTGGGGACATATATCATGTGGTTGATTCTTTTTTCAAATATCAATAATCACCTCTCATACTCATTCGTCAGGGCTCTACTCTCACACCCATACAAGACAACGGGTCTGATCAACACCTTGTAGAACTTTAGCTTGTAGGAAGTTGTCAGGAATTTTTATTTTAGCAGCGATAAGACGTTCTTCCACACAATTATCATGAATAACCAGGAATCTGAGGCATCGAAAACTTGCCACTCTTTATTTTTAAAAAAATCGTGTCCATACGTTAAACATCATAAACCTATATTTTGTGTCACTGTGGAGCCTTTAGATACAGACAAATTATTATTACTGTGCACACCACATTAAATTTAATTACATCATATATACAGACTGGCCAAACGAACATATTTTCATATCATTAACTTTTTTTAAAAAGCTTTTTCACCGCACAAACATATTATTCTTGCCCACATACACTTTATATGTACTTGCCTAGAATTAATGTCCCGAAATGGAGTTGATTAAATCTCTTTGGTACTCGAGAACTTAAAAACCCGACTTTTTAATTTTTTTTTTATATTTTTAATCTGTTTACTGGCAATGAAAACATTTCAGATACATGTGTCAGCACGATAATTTATCATCATGTCATCGCACCATAAAACCAATTACACATTTTTTTATTTTTTGTTATGCCATCCAGACAAATTGGCTGACACAAAAATAATTTGAGGATTTAATGATGTATATATTGACGTGTATACAGCACATTTTAGGTATAAGGATAAGATTTAGTTGGGGGAAATTTTAAAAATGGTTATATGGCAGATTTTTGATGCTCATGCAACAAGTACGAGGTTAAACAGAACAGTCGATTGAACAAAGTCATCTATACATATAATATGTCCTTGGTTCGTGTGACAAGCAAATTATTACATTGAAATTGAGCATAGAATATCTAAAGCGGTATCTGAATGGTAGCAAGGGCTATCTAAATGGTGGCGAGGACATAAGGTATACGTTCCATGAAACCAAAAAACTGGATGTACTAATCGGCGAGTCCAACTTGCAATGGAAAATTAGTCGTTTTGCAAATATAATGCCATTGTGAATTCATCTACCCAATAGAATATGTTCTGCATCTCCATGCAGGTTACATTAAATAGGTATACAATTCACAAATCCTTTCACGAGGCTACTTTATAGCTATCACCGCAGCTCACAATCATGAACAAAATTAACATTTTTAAAATTCACTTAGAAGAATCACATAAGCTTTTCGCATCTAGTCTGCTTCTCGCGCAATCTTGAATAAAACACCAGAACCGAAAAATAGAATTAGAATGCTTATTGCATATTTTATTAATAGTTGTATGTTATAGCTCTTCGGCTCTTCGGCTCTCAAATTCAAATGTCTCAAGTTCAGTATTATATGCATTCTGCCTTTCAAATTTTGAGGTTCCTCCAATTCGATCACGTGTATTAATTTTAAATGTCCCTGCTGTATTTCGGTACTAATATAGATATAATTTGGAAATTGGCATAGTCTAGTATTTGGACTTCGGCTAATATTTAGCCTTATAATTAAAAAGTTAGGTTTAGGATGTTACTTTTACTTTCAGATTCTGTCAGGATTGTAGTACTACGGTTTCCCTCTTTTAATTCGGGCTTGAATTTTGTTGTTAATTTTGAACCAAGCCTTTTATCATGTTTTATACATAAATGATTTTACCTGGTTGGTAGACCTTTACAGGCTTACGTTTTTTATTATGGTACTCCAAGTCCTTTGCTTGGGTTTGTTTTAAAGTAGCTATATTAGTAGCACTTGGTGTCCTACTTTAGTACATTTCCACTGGCTTTTTAACCACTGGCCTTTTAATATTCGTTTACCGGTCTCTCTTATAACTCAACGAACATCCTCTCTATTTCGTCACATTGTCAAGCGTCTCATTATTTCGGAGAGAGTTGAATGAAATTTTTCGATCTGTTCAATAACGTCGCTCTTGTAACGAGGCGTTCTAAAAATGGTTATCATTATCCAATTTTTCATCATTGACGTTATGGAACTTGAGTTAAAATTTCTTTCATTATCAATTACTACTACCTCGGGTACGCTAAAGAAACAAAGTTTATCTCTATAAAGGCTTGCTAGGAATCTTCTATAGCTCTGGATTTTATAAGTTTGCAAAATTAGTACAGTTTATCAATAGTGGTGAGAACTAGTTGGTTTTCAGTTGAATAAATATCTATATGAAGTATGTGCCCTGGATAGTTTGGAATAGGGAGTTGGATTTAATATATAGGTTTGTTTTGGTGGCGGTCATACTTATTTTCCTGCCAATAGTCACTCTGTAGATCCACTAGAAATATGGATCAACCTATTCTGCACACCAATAGCGGGTCAAAATTGTGTTCTTCATCGATCGTAATCATGTGTGAAAAATTCCCTTTTGCAACCTGCCTCTGTTGAGATTCGAACTCGTAACTTCCCGCTCCAATTGCCACCGTTCTAACCACTGCGCCACCTGCAAGTTATTTAAGTTTTAAGTAACTTAAATAACTTGTCATTGCTATATTGCATTGAACTCAGAAGGTATGGTAATTCTCGATAACGCGGCTGCTACCACATTAGTACTGCCTGGGTTATGACTAAGTTCATGTAGTTATATTCCTCTAAATTCCTCTAAAGCGGCTGATGATCTGTACAAATTTTTACTTTTTTCGATCCGTATATAGAAAATTTTTTAGTAAACTCAATGCTCAGATAAGTGCAAGCATTTCTTTCTCGTTTTCCTCGTAATTTTCTTCTGTTTTATTTTTAGCGTTCTCAAAAAGAAAGTAATTGGCTTGCCCACTTGTGCTAATACCGCTCCGAGTGTAAAATTTAAAGCGTCTGTCATTACCTCAAACTCTTTTTCAAAGTTTGAAATGTTTAGAAAGTAAGCCCAGTTAGTCAAAGATTTTGCTTGCCTCTGATAAAAGAGTTCGTTTGGTAAGAACTGGGATGTCATTTGGCTGAAATACGAATTTGAATTCATCTGAACGTAAATTCCAAACTAAATCCAACACTTTGTTTGCCTCGTCTTCCGTAATGTAGGAATCGGTCATTAAGTCATCTACATAGACATAACGAAGTATTGCTTTTGATGCAGGTTTACTAATTGTTTCTATTTTCAATGAGGCTTCATTTAAGCTCCAGGTTGCAAGAAACGTTGAAGAACCAATGCCACATGTCACAGTGCTTAAGCGATATTGCTTTGGCGCCTCATTAAGATCTTTTCGTCATAATATGGTTTGATATTGAGCATCATCTGGATGGATCCAAATCATGCGGTAGATCTTTTCAATGTCCCCGGTTAGTACGTATTGGTATTGACAAAAATGCAGCTAAATTGATGCAAGATATTATTGAACTGAGATATAGTGAGATATTATTTGTTGATTGTGCTCTGGCATCAAACACCACTCTCAGCTTAGTAGTGGAGCTTTGTTTCATTACTCCGTGATGAAGAAGACTGTATGAATTTAGATCAGCATCGCCAATTAGAGTCATGTGACCAAGTAACAAATATTCATCCATAAATGCATTATACATTACTTTAAAATTTTCATTGTTCTGAAATCGACGTTCCATGGCTCGTATAGTCTACTGAAAGCTATGTTAAATGCTAAACCTATTTGTTTAGGCGAATCTTTGAACGGAGATAGACTACGAACTTTCCCTCACTTGTTCTGGTTGTAGTCGTTGCGTACAGGGCTTCATAATCAATTTCTTCAGGTGATAGGTCAGGAGCTATTGGAATATTTTCAAGATGCCAAATTTTATTTAATGTTTCATTGAGTTCTGAATTTGAGTTGATATAAGTATTTAGCATATTAAATTCTGAATTTTTGTGGTCAATTTGTCGACATCCGATTATCCAACCAAACTTTGTTTTATGTGCTACAAATTTTTCCGATTGTATTTTTTCGTCACATTCTTGAACCTCAAAGAACACATTAACTCCCAGCAGAATGTCGATTTCTCCAGTTTTAAATACGTTTGGATCAGCTAGCTCTGATTGCTTAATCCTCTCTGTGTCGAATTCAGATGCATTCCTTGATGAGATACTAGATATTTTTGATACTACATTAGAGCAAACTATCATCGAAAATGTTTCGTTAGAATTTAAAAGATCCATTTGAGTTCATTCAAGTGTACGGACAATATTAAAGTGACCGAGACCTCTTATTCCATTTATTGTTGTGAAATTCAATTTATTTAGATACTTTTCAGTTATACAATTTGATTCGGAACCCGAATAAAGCTCTAAAAACATTTTGTGGGCCACTGTAATCCTTGACCTTAACCATTGCCGTAGGCAGTAAAGATGACTGATGGCCCAATAAACATCTAGTTTGTGAAGATGCATTTGCTTTGATTAAATTTGAATTTAATTTTATGTGTATACTGTTGGTTACAGGTGTTTCATTTGGATCGCATTTATGGTTGGGCACTTCTTCGTTATCGTTTGATTTCATCTGAATTGTGGCTAAGCTTTGTGGTTTAACTAGTAGCCCTGTAATTTCTGGTGGATGGTTTTCATGTAACATGGTGTGGTGTCTACGCTGGCAAATTCTGCATCGAAATTTTGATAAACATTGAGAAACGGAATGATTACTGTGCAAGCAATTGTATCATCATTTTTCCTCTTTGACATGTTTGACGCGATCAGTTTGATTCATTTTCACGAAATTGGAACAGTCTTGTAATCGATGTGAGGTTACATCATTACATAATTTGCAGTTATGCTTTCGTATAACTTGTTTGTTCTCCGGATGGGCTAATGGACTTTCGATCGTTCATATACCAAATGTTTCTAATGTATCAATTCTGTGAGCCAGTAATTTAAATATATCTTGAAGTGTTATATTTTCAACATTGTTAGTTTTACGTGCCCAAAGCAATTTGGTTTTATCATCTAATTTATGTAGAATTATGTAGATTAACCAATGATCGCGACTTTCTGCATTCTCCCCTAAGGCTTTTAATCTGCGAATAATGCCATCGGATGTATCGTATAATTTCTTGATCATTTGTACGTTAGGTTGTAATACTAGTTCATAAAGTTCATGGCTGATTCATAAAAGTTTGAATGAATGCATTTATAGAGTGCCTTTTTCTATCATATCGGCATTTAAGTTTATCAAGTGCTTCAGCGTAACATTCGTCGGTAATTAGCATGTGCTTAATTAAACTTTCGGCTTTGCCTTGAAGAGACCCTCTCAAATATTGAAATTTTCAGTATCATAAAGTCCTGGTCACTCATGAATTTGCTTTGTGAATAGTTGAAAAAATGATTACCATTCAATGTAAATTCACTGAATTTTGGGCAATAAAAGCTTTGGTAGTTTTACTTCACAGCAGTATTGAATGCGCCAGGACTGTCAAAAGTAGTGATGACTTTCGATTAACATCGTGTTTGAATAGTTCATATTCAATTTCCATAAATTTATTCAGCAAATCAGTACCCCGATTTTGTTCGTTTTTTTATTCATTCTAACGCAAGAGAATTGAAAATTTCGTGTATGTATACAGTCAAAACCAACACAAATGTATATACAAGCCATGAAGTTGCGATACTTATGCCAAAAAGTGACTACTATACCAAAGTATTAGTGTTGTGACGTAGTATAATTTGTATATACTTTTATTATATGCTTTGATGTAAATAAAAAATGAATACGAATGATGGAACAACAGTATGTTGCGCTCTTTATGACAAAGCAAAAAAGAAATTTATTATTTAACGAGAGAGAGAAGTATTATTATTATTATTTACTTCATTATATACTATACTATATACTATGAATTTAGAGCAGAATGGACAGTGCAAAATATAATTTTTGTTTCGTTTTTTTTTGTAGAAATGTTATGTACTTTGAATTTAGAGGAGTATGGACAGTGCGAAATATAATTTTTTGTTTCGATTTTTACTGTAGTCAAATTCTCTTATACATAGCCAAATAGTAGTCATAATATGTTTTACTTAGGCAAGCTTCATGGCTTGTATAATATACAATTGTGTTGGTTTTGATACAGTGTATAATATACACAATTATTATTGTGTGATCCAATTTTATTTTAATGTGTCAGTTTAATTCTCATGTAAATTACGCCTAAATGTTGTTTCAATAAGCCTAAATGTTGTTTCAATAAATCAAATGTCGTTTTGTATTTTCATTCAAAGAAAAATATTATAGACGGAACTATAAACTATTTTGATCGAAAATCGAACAGAGAATAAAATTTATGTTTCAAAATGGTAAGTGTTCACAATTTTAAGTTTCAAAATGAAAAATCAAATCACAAAATCAAGTTTCGAAATGTCATTATTCATCAACAAAAAAATGTAAACAATACAATACCACGAACACAAACACCAATATTAATACGTTTCGGTTTAACAATTCGTACGCATGAGAATTACAAAAAAAAAACGAACAAAATCGGGGTACTGAAATTCTAGTTTTCCTGATATGAACTTCGTCTATATTTAAGATCAAATTGTTGATATTTTTGGTAGCAAAATCTTTAATGCTCTCCATTGATTGTTTTATGCTACTAAGCGTTTTCTTTAGTGCCATTGAATCTTTAATTTTGATGTATCAAGATGCTTAAATTTGGCGGCAAGTAAAATTGAAACTTGCGTTTAGTTTTATTTATTTATGGTGACACAACTTTCTTTTAATTTTAATTCACTTAAACACAATTATTGTTAATAAACTAATTTTGCTAAGTTGACAAGTGGCATCTGGCTCAAAGGACCATGTACAATTTCGTTAGTATCTTCGGCGAGTTATACGCAAGTTTATGTATGTAATTGGTTTGCTGTGTTCTTATCTACGTGCCGCTTGTCAAGAGAATGACTTTATATATATAAATATATATATATATATATATATATATATATATATATATATATATATATATATATATATATATATATATATATATATATATATATATATATATTACATTCAATTTTGTTAGTTAACTTTTTCTGACACAATTGGATGAGGCGCTTGTGCTGATGAAATAATATCCGGTAACATTTTAAAGGTATAATATTAATAATTATGGTAAATTACGATTATTTGCGTGAGTACAAAAGAGTGTTATTAACTGGTATTTTGCCTAAAAGTTGATATATGAATAAATGTTCACTTGTTAGTGCATTTATAGATTATAATAATTTTAATCAAATATGCTGGTGTATAACAACATACACCTGTTTAATATGTTATCGGCTTACATTCTCATCTTCGATGATATAGAGAATTGATAAGAATCCGGGTGTTAAGAAAACGTCTATGGAGTTTTTGTTTAGCGCATGCGATCGTTGATGATTTTGATGCACCAATATTTGGTACCTCTCCCCTGAATCAGTATGTTTTAATACATCAACAACTGTCTTTCTAGTTTTTTTAAAGTTTGATAACATTTTGCTCTTATATATACAAAAATTACAAGCATATGATCTCTGTTCACATTTCTATGATTATAAGGAGCCTGTTCATCTAAAACCGACGCATTTTATAGCATCCTCTAACATAGAGTTCATACTATAGAAACTTTTAACATGATTTTACACTGGGAATCACTTGGAGGACTTGGTTTTCTCTCCATGTAACTTCAGAGTTTTTCGAGTAAAACGGATCCATTATTTTTTCTCTAAAAATTCTTATTTCCCTCATTAAGAAAAACAATTGACATTAAGGGAAATTTGAATCCACCATTAAATAATATTAAGTAATAAATATAAATAAATATAATAAATACTGTCTGCCAAATATTTTTATAAAAAAAAAAAATACTTAAACCTTCCGCTCTGCAACCATATTCGTCATTCTTACAATTGCTCTACGCATTGACCAAGCAGGCCAACTTGACTACAGATGTGACCATGCTAACTTCCTTTAATATTGCCCCATACAGTGTCGTAAAATTGAGTCATCAAAATACCATTCATTCCACGAACAATGTCTGCAAATACAGATACGCATACAGATATTTTGTTGTAACATTCTTACCGACAAAACCGACAAAAAAAACATAAGAATATTTACAATGTCTGTCTACAAAATTTTATTTTTTATTTTTTTTATCATCTCATGAAAAACGGAAAATGTCTCTTATCAATTAGTCATTAAATATAAATTTTAACAAATTTTCATTTTATTATTATTGTGTCTGTTGTTGATTGATCGAAAAATGATGAAAATGAGCTTTTTGTGTATAATATTGAAGTGGTTTTGAACCCATTTCGACTGTACTATATAAGGTGAAATTAATTTCGTGCTGACGAATAATTAAATATTTGGATAGGATTATTGATAAATTAATTTAATCAGGCGTGACCGCACAACAGAATTTGTTTAACTTTTTTTTTTTTTTTTTTTTATTCTGTTAAATTTAATAATTAATTGGATCACCTCGTTGAATTGATTAATTTCGAGTACGATAAATTTTAATTAAATTAAAAATCATTATATTTTGTTGGTACAGGCTAACCCTGGTCCGTGCAAACAAGCCAAGTTTTACAAGTACATGAATAAAATTGTAGGATACATTTACCCAACTTAACCCGCCTACTCTTTAATTACTTGCTCGATTACGTTACAATTTTTCTTAATTTGTTGTAGCTCTTTATCTAAAAGACAATCGCTTTTATCAATTTTAGAGCTGTATCATTACGAAAATCACAAATTTGAAGTGCTTTTGACAATTTAAAAATTTTAATAGGAAAAAATTAAATCCTTCTGCTATATACATTTCCTTTTCCTTTTTGGTTATTGTTTTTAATGTTTGTGGTTATAGTTATGGTTATGACAGTTGTCATTGTCGTTGTTGTTGCTACTATTTTTGAGGTTTTATAAAACGTTTTTTTTTGTTTACCAAAATTTTAATCGTTTTTTTAATGTCATTTATGCAGATGAGCTCATGTGAAGTTGAATTTTGTTGACAGGTGTTTCATATAACTCGCAAAATTTGTTGGTGAAAAATATATTATTAACTTTGGAATGAATTTTGTATAGCTAGATAAATCCACTTTAATATTGATATAGTTATTTGGCGACATACAGCCAAAATTGATGCATCTGGTGGATCCCCACAAAGGAATTCCATATTAAGCAAAACTCTATGGCATACGACCTTTTGGAAAATTGACTTTTTTTTTGGTTGCACTGTGTTTAGATAAGATTTTGCTAGGTTAGCATTCTTTTAAGATTTAAACGAAAGTATTTAACAATTATTTGTTAAAGAATATTTAAACCGTTTAATTTTCGTATACTTTCATTCGCCTGTTCTTTAACCATTATTGAACTTTGCAGAAATGTTTTTGTAATTCTTTTGAGACTGAGTGAGATTTTTTTGTGACATAGATCGGGGCAGTGGATTGCAATATTTAGAAAGACAGCAGAACAATATTTCTGTATGTAAAAAAAGCATATCTATATAGTACCATGTTGACTACGAAATCCAAATTGATGGTATCTGCACTGTGGTGTTTCTTCGTCGTAATTTTCGTTGCCAGTGTATAATTGCTGATCAATTTCCGTTACCTTGGTCTTATAGTACTATTTCCAAAATGAACGATATCGTATTTTGGGATTTCAACCTCTCTTGTAGATTGTTCAAATTCTGCCAAAATGATTAAACCCTTTATTGGATTCTGCACCATTTGAATAACGATGAGTCCACAGATTTAATATTGATTTTGAAGTGATTCTGTTAAAGTCCCAAGTAGAAAATAGGCTATAGTGGGCACTTTGTTCTATTTAGTTGTGCTGAGTGGCCGTGAGTTCTTGATGTTTTCAGTCTAACCTAAAAAAGTGGGCCTGGTCTTTTTTAAAAGTAAAGTTTGTTGATTTTAACAAATATGTCTCCATGGATTTAATTTCCAATACCTACAAGCCGCAAAAAAGAGAAAATGCAAATGAAACAAAATGGCAATCTACACAAATTTCGCTTAAGTATTCTGAAACTACATGATTGCAATTTATATTCTTTAGTAATTTATAGACTTGGCTTAAAATCCATTTTCGTTATTTTCGGTGTCTGTGTATATCCTTTTTGGAGCACTTCTTCTAGCACAGAAACATTTAAGAGCAGCTAAGAATATATTTTTAAACGTCTGTTGCATGTGCAGGGACGATTGGAGCCGATGCCGAGCCGTTGGTGACATTCTGTCGTTTTAGGGTTGAATCATTAAGTTTTGGTCTGGCCAATGCTGATAAGTTAGATGAATGTGTTGAACATATTCAAGCGGTGTTGGTCGAGGTCGAAGATCCTTTACCTTCTGCAGTTCTTCTGGAAATCGTTGTGGAGACCGAACCTCTTTCAGATGGCTCTGAAAACGATGAACCTGTTATACGTTCCGAGGTGGCTTCAAATGACATCAAACCTACCTCATCTCACGGTGATGCAAATTGAGTTGTTAATCAGTTTAGTTTGGTGTCTCAAAAGTAAGCTAAGTTGAATGAGCGGCAAGATTGCAGCTATCAGAATGTAGTCCATCAGTTAATCATTCAACTTCAGTGGCTACTGAAAGACGTAAACCAAAATCGCCTGTAGAAGTTCCATAAATATTCCAAAAATGTACAACATCCAGCACAACACACGATACCCCAGGTAAATACGGCGTCTTACGCTTCTGCTTTTTCACAATCACCTGGACCAATTTACACTTACTCTCCATCTTTTATTGCCGTCCCAATATTTAATCAGTACACGAAATCCGATGGAATAACGCAGACTTTCTAGTTGCGGAATATCGTTTGATGGCTCACCCCTGGGTGTACCGGTAGATATGTTCCTTTTTCAATTAGAAACACTGGCAAGTTCATTCGGGTTATCCGAAATGAGCGAGATTATGGAAATGGGGTCCGTTCTAAAAGGTATTGCGTTACAATGGTATTGGTCTTGTAGACGTCATAATTCTGCTCTATCGTGGTTAGAACTGACAAATAATTTCATTGAAAGGTTTCAGGATAGACGCTCGGATTTCAAGATCCATTGAACTATTGAAACAATGGTCAAACAAATCATTGCGACGAACAAGGCCATACTTTCAAAGATTGTCAGTTTCCAATTTTGTTACAAATGTGGCAGGAAAAATACAGAGTATGTTAAATCTCCCACCTGTTTGGAAAACGGTTTAAGGAGTTAGTGGAGAATTAGAAACCACTTATCTTCAAAAATAGGAATGCCCAGTCCCCCAAAGGTCCCCCAAAGCAGCCAGCAATACCGACTCGGATTTCCGAAGACTGATACGTCACAATCTATCAAAGTAAGATATCTGAGCCCCATCGAAATAATCGAAAATCAATTGCCTTATCACACCTTAATGTTCACCGCACCTCTAAATCCGTTGGTTGCCGTAAACCACACAAACGATTTTACAATAACCATCAACTTAGGCGGAAAAAGTTATATTGGAAAAAGCGCAAAACCCTTAAATCAGAACTAATCAATCCAGTCATATTGAGCAAATTCTCAGCTCTAATGCCATATGTAGAAGTACTAATTCATGGTATGAATTATCAAAGTTTTTTAGATAGTGGAGCTACGGTTAGTGCTCTAGGCGCGAGATCTGAAATGTTTTTGAAAGATTCTAGGGTAAAATTTCATAGTTCTCCATCTTATATTAATGCGGCCAATGGTCAATCCGAAAGAGTTTTTGGATACGTTTTAGCAACAGTTTATATCAGCAGCAGATGTCACCAAATGCGGTTATATATAGTTCCAAGCTTGGAGCAACTGTTATAGGTTGAAAGAGGATAGGTTTATCATAATCTGGATCAGACAACTTTACGGTATAAGTATAGGCCTTAGGAATACTTGCTTGTGAGTATTTACGCGGCAAAGAGTTTACTTCTAGTACAGCATTATAACTAGTTATACTTGCTGAATTGCGCTTATCCGCTTCACTTTCTTCGGATTTTCGCAAAAAATAGTGCAACAACAAAAAGTTACGAAGAAAATTTAATTTTCTTTTATCATATTTTCTAAAGATGTTCGTTCTCACTCCAACCGGATCATAATAATGCATCTTTAAAACCAGTAATTATATGGCGATAAAAAGATATCTGTTGATTGTGATATTAAAAAACAAAAACAAATTATTGCCGAAGGTGTTTAACCAAATTTTCACAATTTTCACAAGATTGTATTATCTTAATTACTCAATGCAATTATTTCTCTAGCACATACTATATACGAAAGTTGAATCAATTAAGTAGAAAACATCGTTACGTAGAACATCAAAAAGTGGAAATAATTAAGAAAAATTATAATAAATTTTCATTTTGAATAACTTAATATACAAAGTTCTTGTAATTTTACTTTGCTTTAGCAATCACTGTCTCGTATATATAAGTACATCATCTCTAGGGTAATAGATGCATATAAGCAACACATAAATTTGATGTCGATGCAATTTATAAATTTCAATGAATATTCTAGAAAAATTAATAACATTACATTCATAAATTATTCATGTGAAGGTAAGTACATCTATATATACATATGTATGGTGAAAAGCTCTTCTTTCATCAACAATTATGTTGAATTTAAAATCGAATATTGATGCAATTATAAACCTTTTTTTTTGTCGCACTAATAGCGCTGACGTAAATTATGGATGCGACATAAAAGTAGAATGAAAATAGAAAAACTTATCCTTGACAGTTTATATTTTTGTGTGCAGGATTTATTTCAATATGAAAAGCTCAAGGTAATATGAAAACAAAGAAATTAACGAAATTTATAATACAAATGATTTAAAAGAGGGTTACAGGTAGGCTTGCCACCCGACCTCCTTTGTGGAGGACAATCCTCTTTTCGTAAGAAATTGTCTCCATCCTCCACGAACGCAAAAATGTCCTCTACCAGAAAAATAAATATATTATTTTGTAGAGTGTGACCCTGGAATGTAAATAATAAAGAGGAGGACTGGAAAAGAATGACAATATGGTGGTGAATGTGAAAGAATAAAGATGGTCGAATAGTTATGTTAAAAGAAAATTAATAATAATAATAAAAAGAAAACAGGAGAGAAAAGCATGTGAATAGATTATCGACAAGTAAACGCTATAATGGTGAAAGACCGATCTCCTTTAGCGATTATGGAACTTCAACATTTATTCGGAGCTAATTATTTCACCGTTTTGGATTTAGCATCAGGATGTGAGCGATGAGTCTAGAATAATCCAGATTCAATACCCATAACCGCTTTTGTTACTACTGATGGACATTATAAGTTTCTAAGGGTGTCATTTGGGTAGGCCAATTCCCAGCTACTTTCCACAAAATTATGAATTGAATAGACCAGACTAATGGGGAAATAGTGGTAAATCTAGATGATATAGAAAAATTAGAGGGGCTGTTAGTTGTAATAAAGTGCCTTCGTCTGTTTCTTAACCTGGAAAATAACAATTTCTTTAAACGCAAGGTAGAATTTTTAGGATATGAGGTATCAGGATCGCGAGTTACACCCGGAAGATCAAAAACAGGTATCGATGTAAACTTTTCACAGCCGAAAAACAGAACTCAGATACGACTACAGTTTATGCAAAACTTTGGAAGCAGTTACCGATGCTTGATCGAAAGTTTTATGTGGAATTTTGTTGCAAGTCGATCAGTATAAAAAAAGTTGCCCTGTGGCCTATTTAAATAGACAGACCGCCGAATGTGAATAAAAGTATCATTCATACGAATGGAAGCGTTAGCCTTCGTCGCGATCTTAACCGATTGGGCGTAATTACAAACTTGTTCAACAAAAAAAATGTAATACTAAGAATTTCAATAAGGTGAAAATTAGCAGATTACGATTTTGTCATGCAATATCGACCAGGAGTACAAATGAAGCATGTGGTGGTGCTGAGTCGGAATACAAACGGTGCGGAAGAACCGATTCATCTGGCCAGTTTACTCGTTCGTTAGACTGACGCAGGACACATAAATGATTCGTGCCTAGAATGATAAACTGGAGATTTGCCTAACTAAATCACGACTATATGGGATATGTGGAGTTTAAAATGCATTAAAGATTGCTCCAGAGAATTTTTTTGTTTCTAAGAATGAAAATGTATGGTAGTTTGCATCGAGTTGGGATATACAAAAGCACTATGAGGACAAATGGAAGGGGAATTACATCCAATTGATAAGATACCAATACCATTCAATACCGTGCATATGGACCAGCTTGATTCATTTCCTAATACGCTTATACGTGTAAGTTGTTCCAAAGCTATTGTGAAGACAATGAAACAATGATATAAAGCATGTGCTAAACGCAACCACAACGAAAGCAATGGATATTGAGACAATGAATCGAGGAACGAGGGTTGACTTTTAATGAAAGTTTATTTTTATGGAACATTTTTAACGCCGCTACGACGTTTTTGACGTCGACCAAAATAGATTGAATTTTGTAACTACTCGAAAATTGAATTTAAAGAAATTCTTCGGCATATATCGACTAGATGGTTGTCTTTATTGCCCGCTATAGATAGAACTATAATTATTTGGGCAGCTTTATCAAGATGTTTCATTAGTGAAGATTTGCCAAAATGGATGCGTCGATGTTTTGGACTTTCGAAATGGTAAAATGTTTTTGTCGCTAGCAGTGTTTAAACCAAAAGTTTAAGTGTCCTCCTTTGGCATTTTCCAAAGGTGGCAAGCCTAGTTACAGGCCATTGCTGGTCTTATTTATTTTGATTTAGATTTATTGATTTTGAGACCAACAGATGCCGCGAATCCTACAAGCAGAGCAATAGATCTTTTATGCCGTCGCCATTTAATGCAGTTACACAAATATCATCTATATATGCCAGAACCTATTAGAACTGACCGTAAAGGATATTTTCATGGGTGCTTTACTTTTACGAAGCACCAAATTTGACATAAGATTGGGAATAGATCATCTTCTTGCTGTACACCAGAGCTAATTGCTAAAAGTCTTTATATCTTGTTCTCAATTTTGACATATTATTGTGACTTCATTACACATACGGACGAATTTGTCATAAAACGGTTAATTCAATTGTTTTGTAAAGTTTAATAAAATTCTATAAAATTTAATTTATATTATAATTTTTATAATTTTATTTTTTTAATTATGTAATAAATTAATTAATTGTAAATTTCAGGCAAAAACTAATCCAATTTATTACAGCTTACGGCTTGGAGAAATTGGCCGGTTCTGTCATAACTGACATACCTTTCTTTTCCCTACCTTACAAAATATTTACTAACTATTGGCCACTAAGGTTTCTGGAACCAGGTCGATCTCAATAATTTAACTAGTATCCTGCCTTATCCTTCCAAGTATAAGTAAAAACGGGTGTATGGTGGACCCAGCCAATTCCGGGAGATCCTGTTTAATGCTTGGCTGTACATTCTTAATCAATCATGACTGCATTAGACGCATTTTCAGGCATCGTAAAGCAAACTATAAGCTGTATTTCCATGGGTCGAGTCACATGATTGCTGAAAATCCAAGAACACTTGATGTACATCAGGATATATTTCATAACATTTATAGTAAAAATCATTTTCAACTTGATCAGTGGCTGACCGGTTTAAATGAAATGAAACACCTCCTTGCTATTCGCCTACAATTTCCTTTTCCGCCAATGACCTTCTTTTTAAGAATATGGCATCTCCTGGTCATTTTATTTCAAATAGAGTCACAAAGTATAGCATTCCAATATTATGAGCTTTGAGTTGATGCCATCAACTTCAAGAGAACGTTATTTAAAGTCTTTGCATGGTCAGTGCAAATTCCTACAAGAATTGGTCCTCTATGCACGCCTCCACAGTCTGTATTTGACAAATTTCATCTACTGAATTTGGCGCATATCCATAAATATTAAGACCGAGATTTAAGACATCCTGATCCCAAATGACAAAAAAAACTTAGAGTTTGAAGTTATGGTATAGTTCAGTTATCCCTTTAAGGAAGTTACGTGAACAGCACTATTTTTACAAAGTAGGCAATACCGCCTATAGAGCAGCCATCCGCCACACCATCATAACGATGAATGGTTTCCATAGAACTTTTGCAAAATTTTGATTTAAAATTTTTCAATTTTGATTTTTTATTTAATAAGGTTCGTTTTCTGTGGTACCTTATTTGCCCGAAAACTTACATTTTTGCTTTGCAGTGCTCAGTATTGGTGATAAGTGATATAACTGAATAGATTTTACAACTTGGATAACGGGAGACAGTTCTTTAGGCATTAAAACATTATCAATTGGACATTGAGATATCTCAGCCAGTGATCTGTTTTGTTATTTGGCTTCAAATACCAATTATTATCGCCGATATATCATTATTGCCTTCAGCAATATCCATCTTAATGGATAGGCTAAATACGCTTAATATTTGAACTTAATTGATATTACCGTGCGCAACGTTTATGGCTCCTATATTCACGTAAACCAGGTTTCTTATAATAAACCCAGTAGAAAAATCAAGAACTGTCAAATTTGGAGAACGAACAGCTGCTCATTTCGCTTAAATGGAACCTTATAAGGTAGGAAGCTATTTTGCCATGCCCCATTAACATCTGAGTTAATGGTATACTAAGCTCAAGCTTTTCATCCAACCTTTCTTCAATGTTTGGAAGGAAACTAATAGTTGTCCTTCCATACATCGAACTGTTCTATTTTTTGTGCCATATTGCAAAGGATGTTTTCTGCATCTGCCTCTTAAGCGAACAAATAAGGCTTTTATTAGTCCAGATTACCCTATAAATGTTCTTTCTGGTAGCAATATATCAATTAGAATTACGCCAGCTAACACAGGAACTGCTTCTGTTGATACATTTCTGTAAGCTTTAGTAATACCAATAAGGATTCCTCTTTCTGCGCTTATTAATGTTCGTTGATGTTGACAATTCCACTGAGCACAACCATATGTGAGTAATGTAACCAATAGATTTTCTTATATAGTCTTGAGCGACCTTTGTTTAATACCTCAATTTTCTTTTGCTTCTGATATCAGCATGGAGAATACTTTTTTACTGATTTCTGCAATCCTTTTGGCATGTGACGTGACAACAAGCCTTTCGTCAAAACGGGTTACTCGTTTTTCCAAGCTTTCGGCGAAAATTCCTCTTCTTAGACAAGAGCGTGATACTGGGCCCTATTTTAGGCCATGCTCTTTGTATCCCCATCTCTGTTTGTTAGGATGCTTAAAACTTCTAGAGTTTTATTATGTCTTCCTGCGGTGAATTTATATACAAAGCCCTGTGGTTCTGTATTACCTGCCATGCTCTGTAATGAACATCTTCAGACTTAGCTGGCTAGTCTTATTCATATCGCTCATATATTCATTACGGCATGCTACATAACTGAAATTCTTTAGCAGTTTTGCTGGGGGGTCCTTCTATTTTTTGATTAGCCTATTGTTCCAACAAGGTAATTTCTTTTGTGCATCAAAGATACTCTACCGAAAAGAGGCTTCTTCTAGTTTAATTTCATGTGGTATGAATTATAATATAAAAAAAAAATGTTCAATGTTTTTTTTTTTAATTCAAAATTATTCTCAAAAAGAGTCACTATCTATTGGTAAACAAAGCTTTATGGTAAAAAAAAAAATTATATTTTTTTTTTATCAAAGATACTTTACCAAAAAGAGGCTTCTTCTAGTGTAATTACATGTGGTATTAATTATAATATAAAAAAAAATGTTCAATGTTTTTTTTTTAAATTCAAAATTATTCTCAAAAAGAGTCACTATCTATTGGTAAACAAAGCTTTATCGTAAAAAAAAAAAATTAAATTTTTTTTTTATCAAAGATACTCTACCGAAAAGAGGCTTCTTCTAGTTTAATTACATGTGGTATTAATTATAATATAAAAAAAAAATTATAAAAAAGTACGGTCCCTTTTGTTTTTTGTGTCTCTCCCTTACTTGTAGAGAAGAAAAATTAAATAAAATAAAAAAAATAAAAATTTATAAATAAACAAAATTACCTTGGATTAGGCAATATAAGTTTAAAGAAAATATTTTTATTATTATTTGACCGTGTTAACGGAACAAATACATATCTATAATAATAAATGCTCATGTACTATTAGGTTGTTGTGAGAATTTCAATTTATTATGAAAACACAAAATTCAAAATCACAAATAAAATTAAAAACATGAATTTTGCGCCTTCAATATGAAATAATATTACGAATATACGTATATTAACAATTCAATTGAATTAATTTGAAAATAAACAAATAAAATTATTATAATAAAATTTATTCATAAATCTTTAAAGTTTTATGGAAAAAAATCATTTACATTCTGGTTGATCCTGCCAGTAGTTATATGCTTGTCTCAAAGATTAAGCCATGCATGTCTAAGTACACACTCTCGAATAGTGAAACCGCAAAAGGCTCAGTATATCAGTTATGATTTATTAGATCGTATACATAGTTACATGGATAACTGTGGTAATTCTAGAGCTAATACATGCACATAATCACGGACCGCAAGGAACGTGTGCTTTTATTAGATTAAAATCAATCGATACATTAAGGTATATTTTTATACTGTATCGTTTATAAGATGAATCTGAATAACATGTAGATCGCATGGTCCCGTACCGGCGATAGATCTTTCAAATGTCTGCCCTATCAACTATTGATGGTAGTATCTAGGACTACCATGGTTGCAACGGGTAACGGGGAATCAGGGTTCGATTCCGGAGAGGGAGCCTGAGAAACGGCTACCACATCTAAGGAAGGCAGCAGGCGCGTAAATTACCCAATCCCAGCACGGGGAGGTAGTGACGAAAAATAACAATACAGGACTCAATCCGAGGCCCTGTAATTGGAATGAGTACACTTTAAATCCTTTAACAAGGAACAATTGGAGGGCAAGTCTGGTGCCAGCAGCCGCGGTAATTCCAGCTCCAATAGCGTATATTAAAGTTGTTGCGGTTAAAACGTTCGTAGTTGAACTTGTGTCAAGCACAGGTGGTACACCGTAACTGGGTTCGTACATCATCTTGATGCTATGACGTATTACTGTAGTGGTTAAACGCAAGTTTATCCACGTAATAAATCTATATTAGTGCTCTTTACCGAGTGCTGGTCTAGAACAGTACAATTACTTTGAACAAATTAGAGTGCTTAAAGCAGGCCATTTGTGCCTAAATATTCTCTGCATGGAATAATGGAATAAGACGTCTGTTCTATTTTCAATTGGTTTTTAGATCAAGACGTAATGATTAATAGAAGCAGTTGGGGGCATTAGTATTACGGCGCGAGAGGTGAAATTCGGGGACCGTCGTAAGACTAACATAAGCGAAAGCATTTGCCAAAGATGTTTTCATTAATCAAGAACGAAAGTTAGAGGTTCGAAGGCGATCAGGTACCGCCCTAGTTCTAACCATAAACGATGCCAGCTAGCAATTGGATGGAGCTACATATATGGCTCTTTCAGTCGCTTTCCGGGAAACCAAAGCTTTTGGGCTCCGGGGGAAGTATGGTTGCAAAGTTGAAACTTAAAGGAATTGACGGAAGGGCACCACCAGGAGTGGAGCCTGCGGCTTAATTTGACTCAACACGGGGAAACTTACCAGGTCCGAACATAAATGAGTAAGACAGATTAATAGCTCTTTCTCGAATCTATGGGTGGTGGTGCATGGCCGTTCTTAGTTCGTGGAGTGATTTGTCTGGTTAATTCCGATAACGAACGAGACTCAAATTTCTTAACTAGATGCCGGCAGGGTTATGGTGTTGAAGCTTTGTAGACATTTTTGCCTCTGTTATCCATGCTCTTAACGGGGAATGGTTTTAATACGTAAGAATTGTTTGCAAGTGGAGTCATACCTGGTGGTTTGTCTGAATAGGACACTTGCTTCTTAAATAGACAAATTGCGTCTAGCAATAATGAGATTGAGCAATAACAGGTCTGTGATGCCCTTAGATGTCCTGGGCTGCACGCGCGCTACAATGAAGGTATCAACGTGTCCTCCTAGTCTAAAAAGACCGGGTAAACCGCTGAACCACCTTCGTGGTTGGGATTGTGGACTGAAACTGTTCACATAAACCTGGAATTCCCAGTAAGTGCGGGTCATAAGCTCGCATTGATTACGTCCCTGCCCTTTGTACACACCGCCCGTCGCTACTACCGATTGAATATGTTAGTGAGGTCCTCAGAGGTGATCACCGCGATGCTTCTTGTGTTGTGGTTGTTTTACCAAAGTTGACCGAACTTGTATATTTAGAGGAAGTAAAAGTCGTAACAAGGTTTCCGTAGGTGAACCTGCGGAAGGATCATTACTGATTTAATGATCAAAACCACAAAAATAAATGTCCACATTAAGTTCTACTAATATTGTAAATCTAACATTGATAGTTTTACCAAGATTAAAGTTATTCGCTTAATGTGTACAAAAATACAATTTTAATTTCTAAAAAAAAATCAAAAAAAAATCACTCTTAGCGGGGGATCACTAGGCTCGTGGGTCGATGAAGAACGCAGCAAACTGCGTGAAGTTATGTGAACTGCAGGACACATGAACATCAACATATGTTTCCGTAGTATGCATTTGTCACAGTCACCGATTATTGGGTTCCTGATTTTTTTTATTACAAAGAACCAACTTTTCCGACCATGCTTGCCAAATTGTTTACAACAAGTAATCGAACTTTTCCCAATTTGCACATTTGAGTGCATATCGAAAAACCTTGCATGAGGATTAATGTCTATTATGTACTCTTAGAGATTTTAAGTCCAGTCTTCTTTTACTTCCCAATTGGTTACTTTCCTTAACAACCCACCACTCACAAGTGTGACATCAACATTTGATTCACCATTGTGGCAATAGGTGCTTTGGTATTTGTTCATAACAAAAAGGTATCTTATAGTTACAAGAATTTTTATAGCCCCTTGAGAGTTAGATTTATAATTGCAATCATTGATCAGTAGCAATAGATTTCAGAACACAAAATTTTAATATCCATAATTTTAATGAGGGACACAATGTAGTTTCTGTTTTACACTGCTGGAAATTTGAATTGTCTTTGGCAAACGTGTTTTTGATTGATAATGTTTACACAATAACGGAATACGGTGGCAAAGGGCTAATAATGTTTACATAGAGCTCTGGGAACTATCGTTTTTGAGAAAATTAACCACTCGTGTCAATTAAAGTGCATATTTGTTCAAGTTTTGCCAAGTGAATTTATCAGCAACCATCTTTGCTGATGTCCAGCAACTTAGCTGAACTAGATCATGTATCTAGTGAAATGCTATTTTGCGGAAATCCATAGAAACATATATCATAATATAAATACACATAGTACTACAGTCATAAGAAAAAACAGTTTACCCATTGATGATCCAGATGTCGGGTCGATAGAATTTTGTCAAAATTTACTATAAATATATGACATTTAGGCGACTACAAATATACAAATAAGTATTATGATTATTTTAAAACGATACTAGCAGCGACATCTAGCACGTCAATGGGCTAACATACCATGGTAGTACTATGTGAATTTATATTATGCATATATGAACGATAAACTTCATTATAAACACATACGGAATGTTTGTTGTAAATTGGCCAATGAAGTTGAAGTAAAGAATTAGACTTTGTAACCCTTTTGCTGGATTTGGCTTAAAAACATAAATCAAAGGGTTGTGGTCAGTGAACAAATTGAAGTTTCGTTTTTCAAATACATCGAAAAATGCCTGATTGCTGAATTTTCGATTGAAAATTATCGGTCGTATGCACGAAAAAAATTACCTGCTATGGTGTAATTTTATTGTATTGTCGCATGAATCGACCTTATGATAGCAAGCTTAACTTGTGGTTTAGAATGGACTAACAGAGTCGCTTCACTTAGCTGTTTTTGCACCGTTTTAAACATTCTACTGCATCGTTCATCTAGTCGGTGTTTTAACTAAAGCTGGACTGATCTTGACTGAAGTTATTATGTGTCTCAAGCCGCTTTCATAGAAAAATTCTGCAGAATTCTTCAGTAATATTTCTTCGGCAAAACATGACGGAATTAAATATTGTTTATCTTTTTTAGTAATTTTTTAGTAATAAATAATAAAATTCAATTTTAAGTTGGTATACACTTTCGGAATTTACTAAAAAAGATAAACAATATTTAATTCCGTCATGTTTTGCCGAAGAAATATTACTGAAAAAATTCTGCAGAATTTTTCTATGAAAGCGGCTTCAGGAAAATTTGTTGGTTCTTTGCAAAACGTTAGCATTTTGTTTTAATTTTTTTATATTGTTAAGGTAGGCCTCTTCAAATTCGGCTGGACATACATGGGGAATTCTAGCGTAGAATACTATGATGTTTTTTTTTATTGTTGAATGAACTCAGTGATTGTATTCGTTCAAATAATTCTTCTGATTATGAGGATGTCATCTTTCATGTTGCTCAACAGCTATGTTGCGTTGAGGTTATAGGGTTGGTTTCGGTTGGAATTGTGACTCTTGAGAGGGCGTCCTTTACTATATTCGTTTTTGGGAAAGAATTGCATCTAGAGCAAAGCTTGAGGCGTCCGTGGTCAAATCAGTTTGTTCGTTAGTGAAATTCACTTGCGTTGTTTTGGACGTTGTTCTGAACCATATTCCTCTCTTAAGAGTGTAGTCACGGATTCAGCAAATTTAGCGTAATCATTGATGAAACGGCAATAACATCCGGCCATTCTAAGCTCTTTTGGGTTTTAAGGTTGACTTTTTCTAAAACTCTATATGATCCCCATGTTCTCAAAATTCCCTTTTTTCATGTTGCCCAAATATGACTATGTCATCGATGTAGACATTACCAGCGTTTTCCAATATAGTGGCGAAAGATAACATCCAGATCTCGTTGAAAAATAGAGGGCACATTTTTAGGCCGAATGGAAGGCTAATACTTTCCATATAATGCACCAAAACAGCTGTTTTCTCGATATCCGTTTCTTTAAGAGGAATTTGATGAAAGCCTTTTTTCAGATCTATGGTGGTAAACAGTTTCTTTAGTCTTGACGCGCCTTCTTTTTTAGGTGCGACCCAAACAAGGGAGTTATAGGGGCTACGCAAACGTGACGCTACGCAAACGTGACCTAAAATACGATAGAGAAACCAAAATTAAATCTACTAAATTTAATCTTTCTTCTCCATTCAAAAACTTAGTAATCAATTACATCAATCGCAACATAAAATGGACGCATAATATCATAAATCGTGTAAATTAAATCTCAAAAATCAACATAATATTTAATGACATTATCCAACATGTGTACATCGAATACCGCACCGCAAACATCACAATACCGATTTAGACATAACATTAAAATGTACACAAAGCCATTGTTATTCTATGGGATAAAAACAACAAACGCAACATAAAAAAGGAAAAAATCGCAAAGCTTGTTCATCGGACATCAGAGCAGGATTTTGATACAGCTTTTGCACTACAAAACCGATTTGAGTTCCTTCGATACGTGCCTATTTCGGATGAATTTAATGTAATTGCCTAATCTCCTTTTTTCGGTTTTACTATATAGGTAAACAACATAAAATTGGATAACATCGAATATGTTGTGTTAGAAAATTTGGGTATGTTTACCGTTCCCATTACCATGATCACATACAGAAAAAAGCACATTAATGTCTGAGAGTTTTTTTGTATTTTGAGAACATCTTTTTTGCTGTATGCTACATATCTATAAAGTTATGTTGACTTTTGACAACATTGGTCTCTTCCCTTTATGTGTTTTGTTGTTATATTAATGTTACATCCTTGTGATATGAGTGGATGTTGTGTGTGTGTATGACTTAAGATTGGGGAATAGGAGTATATAATATTATTATTGTAAATTTTAGAAAGACTATCTAAATAGTATCGTTTACTATATTATTATTTTGGGGGGTTCAATAATACCGCCGTTACGAATGCAATGTAAAAATCAAATTATATCACGTACACTTTTAGATTTGTAGTCACGTTTACAACAAATAGTGGAAATTGTCCCAAATGTTGATACTCATAATCCTTTACAATTTATAATTGCAAAGTACAACGTCTCTTAAATTAGGAAAAGTCTCTCAAAGCAAATACATGTGGATTAATTGTGGAAATTTACTAAAACTGTTTTTCCTAAACACAAACGAGACAGTTTGTCGGGGATAGCAAAATCTAGATAGCATATTTTCAACTTTGACAAATCAGTGGGCTGGCAGTACTGTCATTTTACATAAACGCACATATTGTTGACGTACATCGCAAAGCAAACCATAAGCTAACCTGATAGATTGAAGAAAGAATCATCGTCAAATAACGCTGGCTCATTTATTGAGAGTGTAGATGAAGAAACCTTCATTGAATACATTGAAGCTAGGCTGCTTAAGTTAGAATCATGGTGGGAATTATTTTATAACAGCGAGGATGCATTATTATTTTTCCCGCAACAGACATCAAAATTTGATGAAATTCTTTAGGATCCAAGGTGCCATGACACCTAAAATCAAAAAACGAAGGTCCGCTGTGTCAAACATACCCACCGACAATCTAAATGCCAATGGATCAACCACCAACTCACAACTATTCCTCAAAATTTTTGCGAACGTTAACTGAAACGTCGGATGAGCTACTTCGGATGAAACTAGAGAACAATGGGCGTTGCAGTCTGTAGATATCGACATGATGACCATAGAAAAATTCTCGGAATTTCTACAGCAAAGATGTGATACAATAGAAAGTAGTCAAATTTACATTAAACCAACTAGAAATACAACTAGATTGAAGGCTTATAATGCAATAAGACCCACCCACTACACTGATGTTTCAAATTTCAAAGATGCAGCGTTCAAGACCAAAAAAAATGTGTCGATAAAAATAAATTATGCACCAATTGCCTAAAAGATGGTTACTGATGATGATGATCGATGAACAGAATTGTTCATCCTATCAATGTTTGTTATAAGTTCAAATCTAAGCATCACACCATTCTGCACGAGTTAGACGAAAATGCTTACTCTAGGAAGATCAACATTAATGTAGCAAATAGTTGTACAACAAAAACTGAAGAGCCTCAGCCAAGAAGTTCCACTTCAAATGCCTTCACAACAAAGAAGACTTCGAATAAAACTAAGCAAGCCATACTACCCACAGTTATAATCACAACTCTATAGACTCGCATGGCAGAACTCATTATATTCAGGTTCCGAATCAACCTTTATTACCGAGAATCTTACTAAATAATTAGGATTGAAGCGCAAGCACTCATGTGGAACAGTTCAAGGCTTGTCGGCAATTTCAGTCAGTCAAACACGAGGAATGGTTAGTTTAAAATTATCATTTAGATTCGATAGTATAACAAACTCTTAATAGTCTTAATTAAATATAAATGTCTCCAGCAAATTACCTGAGTAATCTCGCTGATCCCAAGTTTAACGAAACGCGAAATCAATTGAAATGATCGTTTTTGGAAAGTTGAAGAAATTTCAGTCAAAGTCCCCACAAATGATGGTGACTGCGAAGAACATTTTTTTGCAAACTCATCAATTCATTAATGGCCAATACGTTGTAATTATCTATAAAGTCAAATTTTAAAGCACTTGGAAGCAGCGTAAAAGCAGGACTTCGAGAATAATAGCACTGGAAAAGAAATTCAATCGAGATGCAAATTTAAGGAAGAATATCAAAGATTCATGCTAGAATCTTTTCATGCGAGAAAATTTTCGAACCAAACGAATCCCTCGAAAATTACTTTCATCTACCCCACCATGCTGTTATAAAACAAATCAGTGCAACAACAAAGCTGCGTGTGCGTGCAATTCAAGCACTGGGGTGTCATTAAACGATGTTTTAAAAACAGGTCCTCTAATTCAAGATGGTTCAGGTTCATCAGAAGCATCACAATTTCTATAGGATAGCGTGGCGTTAGCATCCAAAGGAGCAAATGCAGCATTTTAAACTAAAAACTGTAAAACTGTAAAACTTACGGTTTGACATGTTGATGACTTCTACGTTGATGACCTACTATCGGACCGCTACACAGTAGAAAGAGGCGTTGAATTATACAGCGAGATATCAAACATTCTATCTAATGCCTGATTCTAATTAAGACAGTGGAGCTCAAACAGCCAAATATTTCTCAACAACATACCATTGGAAAAACTGGGAAAAAAAACAATCTCATTAAAGGATCTCGATGCATTTGTAAATACGCTAGGAATTTGCTGCTTGACAAAGGAGATGCTTTCACATTCAATATTCCACAGATATCATACAGCAAGTTCACGGAACTAGGTCTACTATCTGAATGTGGTAAACTATACGACCTGTTAGGGTTCAAAACCTTGCTACAATCACTGTGGATGAATAAAGTAGATTGGAATGACCCACTCCCAGAAGATGTAAATCGAGCGTGGCGTTCCATTCGAGACGAGCTACCTAGTCTCGCAACGGTGCGAATTCCACGTAATTTACATATGCAACCTGATGATTGCAAACAGCATACAGTATCACAGATTCTGCAATGCTTTGGAAAGGGCTTATTCTACAGTGGTATATGCCAGAGCCACAAACACAAATGGAGAATGTTTTGTTACTAATGTTTGGAACTCTGCGGTGCTATACTTTTGTCTAAACTACTTTTGTAAAATTAGGAACCTTTCCCAAGCTCCAGCGGACTCGTTATATGCTTGGACAGACTCGAGCATTGTTATATAATGGCTGTCAGATGTTCCAAGAAAATGGAATTACTTTTTAGCAAACTGCACAAGTTTTATAATGGATAAGGTGCCAAGAAATCAATGGTGACATTTATCCAGCAGTCTTAATCCAGCGGATTGTGCGAGCCAAGGTATTTCACCGCATGTGAGCTTATCAAACAGCCAATTTGGTGGAGTGGTCCGAAGTTTCTTCAAATGCAATATTTAAAGTGGCCTGATTATGAAGATGGTTCAAATGAGACAATCGCAACGAAAAGAAGACAAATAGTCCTAGTCGCCAAAATTGAGCCTACCAAAATTAAGCAGCATTAACGAGGTTCACAGGCAGAAGAGGGCTTCCAAAGGCTATATAAAGTGGCAATGCCACTTACTTTGTCGGTGCACGGACAAGATGAGTTTTTTAAAATTATTTCACCAAGTAGTCACATCGACCGCAAGTATCATCATTCCTGAGCGCGCAAAAATGGCATACCATAACACCATCATTGCCTCATTTTGGTGGTCTATGGGAAACCGGGGTGAAGTCCATTAAAACTCATCTTCGTCGGGTCTTGGGAGAATCATCTCCAACTTTTCAAGAACTACAAACCCTCCTAATACAAATTGAGGCGATTGTAAACTCAAGGCCGTTAATAACAAACCATACGATTGGCAGATATTGACACCAAGGCATTTTTTGATTGGTACTTCGTTGTTGGCTGTTCCAGATGACAGTATACTAAATAGCAAATTAAATAGCAACACGCAGCATATACAAAATTTACACAACCACTTAACAATTTTTATTTTAAGCCCTTAAGGGCCAAATACACGAAAAATTGAAAAAATACTCAAAGTAAGTGTAGCTTTTTTGAAAAACTACTGATTGTTTCAGCAATGAAGCGGAATTTTCCGATTAGTATTCCTGCTATTTGATTTTAATTATCATACATTTTCCCTAAATTAAGAAATTAAAATGTAGCTTTTCTTAATTACTAGCCATAGAAACTATGACTATGATACATCAAAATGTGCAAGAGAAAAAACTGCATTTAATCACGGTGGCTTTTTGTGAAATTTTTAATTATTAAGCAAAATAATTGCAAAAAACTAATAAAATAACCATTTTGACAGTTGTGTCTGTGATAATAATTAGCCAAGATTCCCTTAAATCTTTTATTATTTAGTTCTCTAAATTGTTCATAGATGACAGTTTTAATTATAAACAGTGTTTTTTGTCATAATGTTTTTTTGTCAAAGTATGCGTTATAGTATGTGAATATGGGCTAGTAAATAAAATCAAATTGTATTGAATTATATTTTTATTCCATTCGTCAATAATTGAGTTTAGAAAACTACAACTCCATCTATCATAATTTAATTATATAAAAACGTGTGTCTTGGATGGAAATGCGATAACGTCTTTTCGTGTATTTAGTCCTTAAGTTGTATTCCGAATTTATGTCAATGTAGTTTGAAGTATGATTGCTAATACTACTGAATGATTATTTAAAATCTTTATTAATTCTCTACTCTTGAGACTTTAACCTTCCACCATTCACTCTTTTTCCATCTACATATTAGCTTGGCGATTATCTACCATAGTTTTAGTATATAGCTCAAAAATATAGGCATCATATTATGATACAAATAATGGTATTCATTTACAATTTGACAATATTTAAAATTAGTCTCTTACCTGGGAAAATTTATTTCCATTGTTTCTTTTAATTTTACGACTTATCATGATTATCATGGTACTTAACAAACAAAATTCAAGTAAAAAAGGATGGCAAAAAAAAACGATAAAGGTATACACAAATTAATTCACCTCCTTATATATCTTTTATATTATATTATATATTTATTTATATAATCTAAATGTTCATAAATATTTAATGCAATTAACAATAATAAAAAAAAAAGAAATTGTTTGCTCTGCGAAAGCTTTGTATATGGATGTACCATATAATTGCAAAGATGGGTAAACGCGAAAAAATGGAGTTTTCTACTACTCCGCTGTAGACGATTGTTTCAAGATACTTACATATTTTGATGACAATTTTGTAATTTTAAATTGGTCCTATCTATGGTACGAAGATATAATTTTGTATTCATGTGAGCTATTGGATATGGTGCAACACACCTTACATGGAGAAATAATGTTTAGTGGAAAAAGGGAAAAACGTTTTATTAAATATCTTCATCTAATATTTTAAATTATTATAGACTGATTTATTTTAGTAATTTGGATTTTCTTTATAATACAACAACTCAGCAATGACTTTACTTTGAGACTGGCACTTTACTATGGTAGATATTGTATCTTAGAGTTAATTCTACTGTATACCAACATCTGACAAAATGGTGAGTACCAGGAAATTGTTGCTCGAATCTGTCATCTATGGTAGGAGTATTAAATTATAATCTCCTCTACTTCCCAGAATCTACGTATAATAGTTGACATGTATCTTCGATATTTATTTCACAGTTTTTACGTTAGTACTTGAGTTATATTCTGAATCTAGCATCGCTCGAATATGGTGGACATTGCCTTCGCAATCCACTGTTAACATGATCACTTTCACCAATATTGGTTGTTTGTTTCCGGTAATTGTGGTGTTATTGTATAATTTTGACACTTTGATCTCGAATTTGAACTAGGTCATTTCGAATCAAGTGTGAAATTAAAAAATTCGGTTGGGAAGCTAAACTAAAAGAGATTTTTTGCATTACAAAATTTTGATTTTGTATTATTTATCTGTAGTGCAATCTTGCAAGTTATTGTCCAATCTTGGTATTTTTGTGCCAATTTTTAGCTCCTTCTAGGGAAATTTTTTTTAAAACTATTACTTTTGAATGACCAGTGTTTTTTACTCTGATGGTTCAATAATGCATTCATTTACTTAATTACCGAGATACTCTACTGCTGAGCGCAGGAATTAGCCATTTACACCAATTATTAACTTCATAAAAATTTTTGGACTGTAACGTAGTCCAAACAAAGCACAACGAACTTATTAAATCAACCTTATTAACATCCAATATCGAAACAAGAGGCTGAGATTTTTGATGAAATGTCTACAATTCTTCCATAACAATTGTATTGTGTACTTCAACGTTTTGTGCCACAGTAAAATATTTTGTGATTCCTACAATTTCAGAACAGTTGCCATTTAATGAAATTGAGTTAGATTTCAATTTATTACCACATGACTTCGAATTGGCAGATCCTCGCAGTTTTATTTACCAAGCCCAATTGATGTTTTGATTGGTTGGGAACTTTATCAAAACCTGCTCATTGGAAAATCGTTAAAGATAGCTGACCAAATACAAAATTAGTATGAGAATCTTCTAGGTTATGTGTGGTATTTCAACTGATCGTAAAGAATTTACTCCGGTTGCGTATAATGTAAATATTTGAAGAGGGTGGTAGCTTAGCTTAGAGTTATGTAAGATTTCATGCCGTCAGTATACAATATATTATAGTACTGTAGGAAACTGTTCAGATTCTTTCGCAAATGGAAAATCAGATTTTCCTATAAAGTTTTTATATTATGTTAAACAAATTTCAAAAACTGGTTCTTTGCGGAGCGCACCAGAGACATTTAATTTTCCAAACAAAAACTTTAATTTTACCTGTAAGTTAGAACTGAACTTCAGTTCAAACTGAATAAAATAAATAATATATCAGTTTAGGTATCAACATACCACTTTTGAATATAAACTAAAGTTACGCATGCAACCGACCTGGCGATAAAATTAATTATGCAAATATTCTAGATACAAATTACCCATCAAGTCGGAGGAATGTTTCAAATATTTCCTGTACCGTTCATAAAAAACAGTTTACCCATTGAAACATTTTACCCATTGAAGTTTTAAAAAAACATTTTACCCATTGAAGTTCCAGATGTCGGGTCGATAGGATATCGTCAAAATTTAGGATAAATATATGACATTTAGTCGATTACAATATAAGAATATTTTGATTATTTTAAGACGATACCAGTAGCGACATATGTGTATTTATACTATGACCCGTTCTACGAAGAAACCTAGTGAAACTGTGGTGGATATCCGAAATATCAGTGTAGATCCAATGGCAAAACACCTATCGTTTAAGACAAGACTGCTGATAATTCCACATAGACGTAAAATTTAGACAGATAAAAATTGAATGAAGCCGTTTTTTACGATTGCGCTGGTTGGTATTCAGTTGTCAACGTTATTGTGACGGGTTTTTTCTACTAATAATAATATGAACAGGTTTAAAAGACTAACATAATTTTTACTATATTGGTGAACTTACATTAGGAAGAATATTAAAGTGAAACTCTTGCAAATCCTAATTGCACAATTTCACATGATTGCGTAAAAAGTTACTGTCCATCAAATTTGATAGCCAAAGGAAAATATGAATGTGGTTCTCTTTTCCAGGAAAATCAAAAAATGTATATATATATATATATACATATATATATATATATATATATATATATATATATATATATATATATATATATATATATATATATATATATATATAAATTAATTACCTGTAAATTTCAGGCAAAAACTAATCCCATTTATTATAGCCTGCGGCTTGCGGAAATTATATTATTATATTATCAATTAATTAATTTATAATTTCAGATTAAAAATTAATTCAATTTGTTACAGCCTACGGCTAAGAGCAATTAGTTAATTAATAGATTCTGTTTTCAGGGAACAATTGCAGATAACAGATGGTGGCACACTGGAGTTGCTGACAAGAGATTTTAGAATGCAAAACGGTTCAGTAAAATTATGATTGTCTTATGCTAACAGTAGTTCGAATATTGGCTACCGGGAAACCGGACCCATTCTGTCATTACTGACATACCTTTCCTTTTCTTATCCCAACAAAAATTTACTAAAATTTAACTATTGGCCGCCATGGTGTCTGTAACCGGGCCTCTTAATAATTTGACTAATATCCTGCCTCATCCTTAAGGGTGTACGGTGGGCCCGGCTAAATATCCGGGAGATCCTGGTTAGTCCTTGGTCGTACATTCTAAATCAATCAATCAATCAATCAAAAAGTGCAATCTTGCAAGTTCATAATAGTTAATGCTCAATGCTGTTTTGAGTGTGTGGGAAGAATTCTGATACAATTTTGAGCATAATGCAGGAGACCAGAATTGTACACTAAATCTGGATTGACAATTGTCTCTCCTAATATAATTTTTTGAGAACCAAGATTCAATCAGTTTTACTCCACTATAGTGGATATATTATGAAACTGCTCATACAAATTGTTTTTATGTGTAGGTATTTCGTGAATGAAAGACAAAAAGGAACTTTAACCCGAAAGGTCCACCCATGATCCAGCAGCGCGATTCCACTATATACTAACGCTAAAAATGAAGCCGTTTCCAAATAAAAAATGTACACCTACATATCCTTCACTTAGGATTAATAATTTCCCTTTAATACTTAAACACACTTAAACTGTGTTCGAAACACATGATAAATATTTGTGAATACAATTTTTGACATTAATTTGAAAAAAACTCCCCTACATCCCCAATTTTTTATTACGCCGTCCGAAAAGTATAAAAGAATTCCCCGTTTTATATGTTTTAAATCAAATTTTTTGCTTGGCTGAAAAACTATAAATAAAAATTACAAAACCTTTTCGTAGACACGCTGGCATAATTAAAACACGTCGGTATTTGCCAACAGAGTTTTAACTGCCAAATATGAATTAATCCAATTACGACTCCAACATTAATCAAACTACATATAACTTGTCTAGAACCAAAATTATAGAATGTGTCGATTTCGAAAAACAAGTGTGTCCACATTGTATTATCCGTGTATGCTATGCGATGAGTTTGGCTTTTATTATATGTAGAAACATTTGGTATTTGTCAAAAACTATCATAGCAACTGGCCGTGATAATTTGGGTGTCTTCGATTTTATCAAGTAAATGTCAAAAATTTGTATTCACAAATATTTATCATGGATTTCGGACACAGTCTTAATTACTCATGTGCTTTGATAGTAATCAACAACTAACGAGTTTTTGGCATAGTTAACCTGAGTTCCATTCGAAACAGCTCGTTTAACAACAGGATGTTCCGATAAACATGATTTCATCGTATTTAACATTGTCTTGGTCAATAATTTCGTTACTGGGCTCAGGCTCTTTTTTTTCATAACCTTAAAAAGTAAACAAAACAATTTAGAATTTTATTAGATTTTATTAGATTTGTCTATTAAATGCTTCGACCATTTTCAAATGATGACTTTTGCTGCAAGATGATTATTAATATTAACCCACACTCAAATATTTCTGGTAGCATATGCATGTTACAAATTAAATAATTTAATTGAAAGCTTTCTATATTTATACCTGCAGAAACACCACACACTGTACGTATACCTTTTTAACTTTCATAAATTCTTTATACGACTTGTGTACTTCAACCTGGAGTGTTCTTTTTTAGTTTATGTTATCTATCTGATGCACATAAAAATATTTTTTTCGAGATCTATGTACACCAGACACATAAGTACTACACAAAACAATATTAAAACTCCACGATAAATAAATAACATAACTTACCTACTCGTATATAGAAAAAAGTTACTCTAGGATGAGTGGTGGTTGTATTCTCATATAGCATATAAACATAATTAAATTTTGTAATTTTATCAAAATGTACACAGATCTAATAGTTTACATGATGTTAATATTCGATGTATCTAATCCATCCCTAGCTGTTTGAATTCAAACAAAAAAGTTTCAGTTGACAAAATCCTTTTTGTTACAAAAAAAATGCTTAAATGTTTACGAATATGTGCGTGTGTGTGTGTGCATGCCTATATCAACACGATAGCACACAAAATATCTGTGTATAACCTAATATTTAAAAAAGGGGTGGTATAGGGTGTTTATAGTCTTCTGACTAAATAAAAAAAAACTTTCGGGAAAACAACATAAAATCAACTTTTAAAATGTGTGTACAGTAGCATATTTTGTTTGTACATTTATTTTAAGAAAGTTTTGATCTCTTCATTGAAAAGCTTTAAAATAAAAATGTATGTTGAAAATTTTAATTTTTCAAATTGTATAGACGATTTTTTTTTTTATTTATTTTTTTTTATTTTTTTTTTCGTCCAACTCTATTCAGGTACATACTTCAGTTTTGCTTTATGATTTCTTTGAAATATGTTTTAAATTTAAAAAGAGTTTTTATATATCAAATATGTTTGTCGTTCTATTAACTGATTTTCCGAGAGATTGTTTTGACTTTTAAATTAAAGGTGAATTATTTCAGGTGTGCATAAGTCCTTGGTGGCCCGGAATGTTTCCAGCTTTCTAGGATTGTAAAGCAGGTATCCAAATTTCGACTTTTTCTGTTTTTTAAGCCATTTGATTATGTTTTGCAGGTTGGTAAAGTTTCCCTGGTTCCAGCGGTCTCAATACTGTTATTTTGGGTTATTTGTTAAATCAGTCATCATCTGAGGTCTTTGATATCTTCACATCTTTGATGTCTGTCGGTAGCTGTTGGGTTGGTGGCGACAAATTAATATTGCATTTGGTACGGCTTCAATTTCTGTGAGTAAGGTTAACATCTCCTCTATGGTAAATTTATGACAATTTGTAACTTTCTTTAAGTAAAATTTAATGAATTGCTTTCGTAGCCATTTTGCTTAAGTATAAAGTGATTAAGTTCCATAATTTTGTACTAGTAAAACATAAAATTTAATACATGGAAGAATACCGAAACTGGAAGGACAAAACTAAACTATAGTTTTTTATCGGAGTTGTAACTCAGTTAAAATTTACTTGTATTGTTATCTAAATGATAAAGCTCTGTAAATAACGGAGTTAAGGCAACGAACTGTTCTTACTTTTTAAATACTTTTTCTTTTTTATAAGGTTATTGGCCGATCTTGGCGATACTGCAATACCAAGCCAACCCGCGACAGAGGTGGAGCAAGTTGGTATATGTGTATCCTCTTCTTGTAGCTGGTATTGACGAATTCCCGATACGTGCTCGACATATTTGTTGCGGCTCCACTTGATATTATCAGACACCATCAGTTTTCTCATAAGATCAGCATATTTCTGGTTTACATTTAGCTCCTTTAATACTTTTTCGTTAGCTGGATCCCATGTGCCTAGCATTCCGACGATAAAGGCATTGATGTACGATTTGTATCACTTCTGTGTAACTACATGTGCTGTCTCATGGTATTTGGTGATTTTTTCCTGACGTGCATTCGGAAATGCATCCCTACCATTTTCGAAAGGACAAGCAATATCAATAATTTTAATAGTTATATAACGGGTTTAATGAGTTGTTCAATGGCCATATTAAACACAACAGGGATAAGCGGACACCCTTGTTTCACCCCCGATTTCATCGGAATATCTCGTGTTGATGCAGTTCCAAGTTCAATTCTGGTTGTATTATCTTTATACAGCGCTTCGAATCGTTGTGTCTGGAAGTCCAATCAGCTTTAGGCTTTTAAATATATGGTCATGTGGCACTGAACCAAACGCATTTGACAGATCGAGCCATGCCATGAAACAGGATCTACGATTTCTTCGGGTATCCTCTATGATAGATTGAACCACAAAATTGTGCTCCATGCATCCATCATAGGGCATAAACCCTTTTTGAACTTCGCTTATCCTGCCATGTGCACGGCACCAACTGCTCAAATGATGTGCGACACATGATGCAAATAATTTTGCCATGGTATTTCCAAGCGTGATTGGACGCCAGTTGCTGAGATCTTGCGCTGGTCCTTTTTTATGGAACAGATAGGTTTTTGATTTCCTCCATAGTTTGGGAATTATCTTTAACGTCTGGATCTTGTTGAACAAAGCGCACATAAGCACACCACCTGGTTCTTTCCGTTTTATCACGTCATAGTGTCAGGACCCAGTGCTGTATTTTTGTGGCTTTTAGGCGTCTCCATATTTCATTGGTTGCGAATGGAGGTGACAGTGGATCGTCTAGTGGTGCGGGTGGTTGCAGCAGCGCTAAAGTACTGTTCTACCACGTCTGTTGGTGTTTCACAGATGGATCCTGTGGGATCTAGTATCTTCCTCATTGCTTTCTTTTTATTGATTCGGAATGGTTGTTGCAATTTCTTCGCTCTTTCCGTATCACTCCGATTATCCACTCTGTCACCTCCTCTTTGATAACCACTCCGAGTTGGTAGTGGCTGTTTCATCTCATTTACCAAGTCCATATAGATTAGCTCTAATTCGTCTGACGTTTCACAGAGATTCACCTTTACCAGAAAGGTTTCTTGAAACTTTGTGCCTTTTCTTGTTGGCGCTGCTGTCGTTTCTGATTGTATTGATGTGGCCGATGGTATGGACCTCTCTGCAGGCATTATTACGGGGTAGGAATCCAACGGTGGTGCTCGCGTTTGCGCTGTCGTACTTGGCCTAGGTGTTACTGGCGGTTGTGTTCTGGAACTTTGCCTAGATGTTGCTGGTGGTTGTGCTCTGGAACTTCTCCTGGATGTTACTGGAGGTAGTTGAAGTACTTCTTCTGCTATTCTGTATATTGGAGATCCTGTATTGCCACTGATACTAACTAGTTCTTCTTAAGAGGATGACAGTGTCAGAACTATCGGTTGAATAGCCGTTTCATCTGCCGCAGTGTCTTCTTTAAGCCTGGCATTTATTGTACTAGTATCTGCCACAGTATCACTAGTATCACTAGTCCTTCTTTTTTCTGATATGACTTACAGCCTTTTATGGTGTCATGCTGATCATCACCGGTTGCGCATTGGAATCCTAATTGAAGCTTATGATCTTTCTTTAGATGTTTGTTTAGGTCACTATGACTTTTATAATCTTTATCAATGGGCATGCAGACCGTGCATATCACGTGTTCCGCGAATGTATAATTTATATAAAATCGAACTAGTTCGACTGCCATTTTTTCTTCTCGAACACGGATTTTCACCAAATATCAATCAAATACTAGTTCACTCGCTACTACTTTTAACTCACAATCACTACTTTACACCAACTGTTTACTTTTACACTCACATTTATACACTTTTATAAACTACACTTTGATCTTAGCCTTTAGGCCGAGAAGCGATACTATTTCAAGACATTTTCAAGCTTAAAACAATTCCAAATACTCACTGATGTAGTGAATTACAATTTAAAAAAAAAATTGTTTCACTTTTCCCCTACAACGAACGATAGTGCATAACGGTACTTAAAACAAACCAAACTGTTAAATATAAAAAACACACACCATAATAAAATTTTGAAAATAAATACGAAAAGAGCACAAATGAGAGAGAGAGAACACTATTTTTTATACGTGCATATAAGAGAAGTAAAACAAAATGAGAAAACAAAATACAACAGTAAAACAAAATGCTAAAAAAATTTTTTATTTTCTATGACTACTATATTATATTTTATATACTTAAAGAATTTCTTGCATGCTATTTTCAGTTTTTATTTTGTTTTTGTACGACATGCATCGTAATCGTTTTTTGTGTTAATAATAGATTAATAATTTTGAAATGTTGAACCACTGATGTATAGCTAATTATGATTTTCAACATTGTGGTTATCTTTTGAAGCAGTGATACGGATAATAAAACTAAAAAAATGCTATACAAATTAGTACAGAATTCAAAAGCTTAGGAGGTGACTTAAATACACACGATTGATGTGTTCAATACCATGACTGCACACACGAGTACTTTAATCAACGTAACTAAAAGAGGAGATTTATACATCTTTAGGTGTTGTTTTTCGTAAACTGTGATAAAACTAAAAATTAGCTGCTTATTTTTAAAGCATAGGCCAGCAAGTCATTAATAATACTTAAGAAAATCTTGCAGAATATAACGAAAATGTTTCGTTACTAAAATGTAGACGGATCACCCAGCGAATCTGTAAAACTATTTATCAAAATATATTTTAAGGTTATCTACGCATTAATAATTAATGTGCTATAAATTTGTGTTACAAAGTGTTAGAGTCATAAAAAATTAATAATTGTGTACCTAATTAAAATATCTAATTTGAATATTTAAACGGTTGAGGAGGTAAAACAAATCTTTGTTTTATTTGAAGTCATGGACTTTTCACGACTGTGTATGTGCCATCGATACCCCAGGTGCATTGCTTTACATTGCCTTTCTGACCCTGCAAACCAGTTTTTTTAATTCTAAAGACAGTAAAGTATTGATAGCTGCATACAAAGAACGGTATGCATTTACACATATCAATGTGGGAGCTTATAGATCACAGCACGATGGAGATAGTAGATCTACAAGATTCTGATATTGCAAGATATATGGTTGTGTACAACATTTCATTAGCCTCTAAAAGCTTGAAATAAATCACCCAACTCCTGTATTATAGAATACAGAACTACTGTATTCTATAAGTTACAGTTGTTGATGCATTGAATTTTTTTTTTTATTAACTTTAATATCCGACTAAGTAACGAAACCTCAAGACAAATTTACATAATTTATCAACTCAAGCTCAATTACGATCACATAAAAAAAATGAGATATACTAATTAACAATTTTGACATCTAGCTATAAAGACTCATTTCATAAAAATTAATTCAAAAATTCTGTGTGTCACACAAAAAATTTCATTTATGTGACGAAGAAAATATATTTGCATAATAAATAATTCAGATTGTAAATAATTTTCCTATTTCCTCCCGAGAATGTGACACTGTTGCGCTAGTTGAAATTTTTTCGTTTTGTAATTTTAAAAAAAAAAATATTAATTTATGCATAAACTGTTTGAACAGCACAAAATATTGTGTGCTTTTACAACAAATACGGCTACATATGAAATACTGTAAATTAAAAGCTCTATAATATTTATGTGTATATGTGCTTTTGTGTACAGTTAAATACAACTAAAATCATTATTTTTATATTACTCAATATATGAGCTTTTCATGGGAATTGAATGTAAAACAACTGAACAAAACAATTTCCAGTTTAGTGTTATTCTGCAATAATATATAGTAAAAAATAAAAAAGTTTTTCCCACTTTAAATTAACTTTAAAACGAGTTTTTACTACTACTGTTATTACTATTTCATTGTAAAGTAGAATTTTAAAGGCCATTGTTATATTTATATGGATATACAGGGTGAGTCGCTAAAACTAAAGAATTTTTTATCTAAAAAGCAACATAGATTTTTGCAAAAGATGTTATTTATCGAAATAATACTTCTGTTAAGTAAAAACATGAGAAGTCTGCAGGAAAAATTAGTAGGGCATCATTTCAGCAAAATTTTGGAGATGGTAGATCAATCAGTAACTGTGGAAGCGTGAAGTATAGAATTAGATGGATTCCTGATGTTTATCATCAAACCAAGTTACGCCAATTAAGCGAATTGGATGGAGTCGGCAACGAAGAACAAGGAGCTGGTGTTTTCAAATTCCTTTATTCTGACCAACCTCAGAATCCTTAGCCGTTTGTGACACATCACCGTTTGAGAACTACAGACCACAATTTTGATATGGTGTTCCATATGAATCCTTACAAATTAAAAATAAAAATCTTCTCGGCTACCAAAAACTGCTATTGAGCAGGCATTAAAAGTGATAGAGTACATCTTGGTGAACGTAACCTATGGTGGGAAGACCAGGAGTCTGCGTATCCAAAATAGCACCTAGATAAAAGCAGCCATTATATTTGGGTATTAATTTTTGGAAAGTGTTTGGTCTGGTTTTAATGATGGTGAGTGAGGTGAAGGACTCAAAGAAACATATGTTAAATAATCGTCAACAAGCAATCCTTAAAAATTTCATTAACCAGGTTCGATCCAGCAAGAATTTAGGGTTTGGTCGTATCCATCTCGTCACACACAAAATTGATGTAGGCTAGTCCCAACCTATTAAACAGGGGTATTACGCGGTGTCACCGATCAAACAAGAAGAGCTGTTCAAGGAACTGGACAGGATGCTAGCGTTAGGGGTAATACAAGATAGTCAAAGCTCCTGGTCATCCTCAGTGAGCCTGCTAAATAAGATCAACGGAAAGGTTCGGCTCTGTCTGGATGCGCTAAAGGTGAATGAGGTGACGGTGACCGATTCTTACCCCTTGCCTTTGGTTGACGGATTATTATGAAGCCGACTGAATCAAACAGGATTTATTAGTTTCATTGACTTAAAAGAGGCCATTTGCCAAATACCACTCAACAAAGATCAAAGAATAACAGAGTTCACCATTTAGGGATGGACAGCAGAAAAATTCTTGGACTGTATCATGCAAAGGATATTAAATATAGTTAAGTCGGAATATCTAGACCAAAATTTTCTTCAATTTGCGCAAAAGGCTTTATTTATTTATTTGTTATTTTTCTTTAGTAAAGTTAATGCCCAGCTTTTAGAGACTTATTCTCATAGGTGTGAGGCTGCTAAGGATATGCAATATCAATCAACAATTTTAATGGTTTTACTTACTTATAACCTGGCAGTGATTTGATCATTTTATTTAAGATGTTGTAATGCGGGAGTGTGTTGCAAAGAACATATGACAAGGGTTCATTGGTAAAGCCACATCTTCGATATCTCTTGTCTCCAGTACCGAAGGGCCGATTTCCGTTCAAAGGAACTACATTCAAATTTACACTATGAATAAAGCGCTAGTAAGCGAATCTTGTGAAGTTATCGGCGCTCATACAGTAACTTGAGTATTTTGAGCCTACTGACAACTGAAACAATTTTTTTGGTCCTGTTTGGCTTGCAATTTTTTCAAGAGATGATTTCCTTGAACTTTTTTTTGCTGTTTTTTCAAATTTTGAAGCGCGGCACCGTTTTCCGTTTACGAACATGTGTACCCGCTGGTTGTTTGCAACCTATTTGAAGTCTAACATCGCTGTTAGTCTTTGGCAGGATGTTCGACCACAGGATCATATAGAAGCAATGTCTCCACCGTCGTTCCGCAGGTCCCCTTCCAGTAAACATTTCAGACAATCAGTCAAGTCTCTCATTGTTGGCGTCTTGTCATTTTTTTAGACTACTTTTTTCAGGATACTGAAAGCTAGCTTTACAGTTTTATAGTCTTTGTAATCCAGAAGCTTAAATATGTGTATTACCAATACACATATTTAAACCAATACATATATGTCTTGAAAGATGCTGGTTTGCAGTAAATTGGCACCGTCATCCTTGTAGCTAAGATAAAGTAGTTTCAAATTTTCTCATTGGGGAAGGCTCATCCATTGTTGACCTTTCTCTTAATTGCTTTATCCAGTTGCTTAAGTGGTCTCTTTATCGGCACTGAATTTCTTATAATAAAATCCAATTAGGGTACAATAAATGTGACTACAAAATTATAATACATTATAGTTATTCATAGGGCATAAACCCTTACTGAACATCGCTTATCCTGTCATGTGCATGGCACCACCCGGTCAAACGATGTGCAACACATGATGAAAGCAATTTTGCCATGGTATTACCAAGCGTGATTGGCCGGCAGATGATGAGATCTTGCGCTGGTCCTTTTTTATGGAAAAGGTAACACATAAAAGTGTCGTATATGATAGTGTTAGGTGCATCACAATACATATTACGTTTTCCGAGAATGTTAATTTAAATAAAATCGAACTATTCGACTGCCATATTTCTTCTCAAACACTGATTTTCACCAAATATCATACAAATACTATTTCGCTCACTACTGTTTGTAACTTACAATCACTACTTTAAAATATACTCACTTTTATACATTTTTTACTACATTTTGACCTTATTCTTTAGCCCGAGAAGCGATATTGAAGCAAGGTTCACTGAAACTTAAAACAATTCCAAAGGCATACTGATCTAGCGAATTACAAATATTTTAAAAATGTACCATTCCACTCTTCTATAATATGAGCGAAACTATAAATAACCAAATCTGTTTAATACAAAACCAACACAATTGTATATTATACAAGCCATGAAGCTTGGCTAAGTAAAACATATTATGACTACTATTTGGCTATGGGTTAGTAAATTTGACTACAGTAAAAATCGAAACAAAAAATTATATTTCGAATTGTCCATACTCCTCTAAATTCAAAGTACATAACATTTCTACAAAAAAAACGAAACAAAAATTATATTTTGCACTGTCCATTCTGCTCTAAATTCATAGTATATAGTATAGTATATAATGAAGTAAATAATAATAACAATACTTCTCTCTCTCGTTAAATAATAAATTTGTTTTTTGCTTTGTTATAAAGAGCGCAACATACTGTTGTTCCATCATTCGTATTCATTTTTTATTTACATCAAAGCATATACAAATTATACTACGTCACAACACTAATACTTAGATATAGTAGTCACTTTTTGGCATAAGTATCGCAACTTCCAAAAACGTCTCTATATAGAAAGACCAACTCATTTTTTCGTACACTAATACTACTACATATCTGCCTCAATAAAGTAGTATTGGTACCAGAACAAATAACAAAGCAAAAATAACATAAAAAAACTAACTATATTAGTGTTAGTAAAAATATTTTTTTGTTTTTGTTTTACGCTATATCTGTACACAACCAATACTACATCAAAGAGGCGCTTTGTCTCTTTAAATTTTTGAATAGTTGGTCTTTCTATAGAGACGTTTTTGCAACTTCATGGCTTGTATATACATTTGTGTTGGTTTTGGTTTAATATATTGAGCGCAGACACGGTAAAAATGTAAAAATGTAAAGAAAAATACGGACAAAGCACAAAAGAGAAAGAACGCTATAGTTTTATAAGCACACATGAGAAAAGAAATAAAAAATTAAAAAACCAAAAATATACAGCTAATACAAGACGCAGCTGTAAAACAATATTTAAAAATTATACATATTCTCAATTTAAACGATTGAGAGAAGAGTTTTGTTGTTCTCTCAGCATACTTTTTTAGTAATCAGTTTGTGTTTGGTTTTTTACAAACGTTGATGTAAGTCAAAATTATTTATAGCTTATCTAAGGTAGTTATTTGACTCTTATTTAATTCAATAGTCTATGTCTGTTGAGACATCTATAAAACGATAGCATAAACTATTAGCAGCATATTGTTTCCAATATAATGATATCGCTTAAAAGACACCGGTCGATTGTAAATAGCTACAGTAGCGTCGGGTTTAATGTAAATATCGAAGGAAATGTTCTTTGATTTTTGGGCCAAGACAGATTCTCTAATGGAATTTAGTGTCATATTTATTTGAATGTTTTATTGACCGTTTCCGAAAACCCATCCCGAGCCAAAATTGATTAGGGTCTAAGAATGAATGACCATGAATGACAATGATGTTTTTGTTTAAATTGTAACTCCCAGAGAGCATTAAACTCGGTAAGAACAACTTAACGTTCTTTTTCAAACTATGAAGAAGCACTGTTGGTACAAATTATAATAATTTCAATAGAGGTTGAGAAAGAGAGAGCACTAATTTTCAAAATTATGCATTTATAAAGGATGTCCCAAAATTCACGTTAAAGATGCATTGGCTTCTCAACAATCCTTAGAGGGTTTTCTGAACCTCAAACGTGACAACTTTAACAATATTTATGATCATATTTTGTACGAAAATTGCGAACTGTGCATAAATGGCGAAAAAATCAAATGTTGCGTGAATTTTGAGACACCCTTTAGAAATAATTTTAGTATAAAAAAATAGTAGATATATGTTCGCATTACAGGTTGACTATTTGTTAACTTTTATCAACCTTTCCAAATTAGAGTGTTAGAACCTTTGGTATAGAAACCTTAATCTAATCAAACAATTTTTGTCAGAAAATTATATCCCCCACTTATTTTTTTCCCCACTCTGTAAAAATATGACACGACAACAATCATCATCAAAAAATATTTTCAAGATAAGTAATCGAAATTTATTTTTTTATTTTGTCAAGTCACCGCGTCATTCTAGATTTAACTGTAGGCATGAAACAACATAATTTCAATAAGAATTAGATAAGAAGACTAACATCAATCCACTTATAAAGCACAGCAATTCAATTAAGAACCTCAGTTTTGGTTAAATATTCACAACGATTACAAGTTAAATCGAAACATTATGTTATTTACAGTGCTTGCTGGTGTTGTGACCGTATTAGGGTTGGCGTATTTGTATATACGCAAAAAGTATGCATACTGGACCGACCGAGGAGTACCTTCACTACCGGCTAATTTCCCGATGGGCAATTTTGAAGGATTGGGAACCACACATCATATAACGGAAATAATAAAAAAACTTTACGACGCTGTGAAAGATAAAGGACCATTTGCAGGAATTTATTTGTTCACACATCCCACAGCAATTATAACGGATTTGGAACTGGTGAAAAATGTGTTGATAAAAGATTTCGATCATTTCCGCAATCGAAATTTCTACTATAATGAAAAAGATGATCCTCTATCGGCCAATATATTTACGGTTCCGGATAAAAAATGGAAAGATGTTCGCGCTAAATTAACGCCAACATTTACCAGTGGTAAAATGAAAATGATGTTCGGAACAGTGCTGGAAATAGCAAATGCAATGGTCTCCACCGTTGATAAACTTGTGGATGATGGTGCTGATTTAGACGTAAAAGATATGATGTCACGATATTCGACCGATGTGATTGGAAGTTGTGCATTTGGAATTAATTGTAATAGTTTAATAAATCCACAAGCCGAATTTCGAACGAAAGGCAGAATGTTTTTGGAACCAACTAGATTCGAAATGGCTCAACAAGTTTTTGGAAGTGCTTTTCCTAGTATCGCCAGAAAATTAGGTTTACGTTTGGTGCGTAAAGAATTGAGTGACTTCTTCATTGATGCTGTTATGGAAACTGTTACGTTTAGGCGCATTAATAAAGTGGAACGAAAAGATTTCATGCAACTCCTACTCGAAATTCAAAAGAAAGATGCTAATACAGGCCAACAATTCACAGATATGGATATTGCTGGACAAGCTTTCTTATTTTTTATTGCCGGATTTGAAACATCATCGTCAGCAACGTCATTTGCCTTATTCGAATTGGCACAAAATCACGATTTACAAAAACGTCTTCGCAACGAAATAAACGAAGTGCTGCACAAACATAATGACGAAATTACGTATGAAGCGATCAATGAAATGCCATATTTGGATCAAGTAATCAATGAAACTTTACGTAAATATTCAATCGATACGTTAATTCGAAAAACGGAACGTGATTATAATGTGCCGGGGACAAAACACGTAATTGAAAAAGGCACAAATGTTATTATTCCTTTATTTGCGATTCAACATGATCCAAAGTTATATCCAGATCCAGAGAAATTCGACCCGGAACGTTTTACTCCGGAAAATGTTGCACAACGACATCCTATGTCATATTTACCGTTTGGCGAAGGACCGCGCATATGTATAGGAGCACGGTTTGGCATTATGCAAACTCGTTTAGGAGTACTTTCGATTATACGAAATTTCCATATTACAACACGTCCGGATTTACCTAATCCATTGGTTTTCAAAAAAGTACCACAAGTTTTAATACCAGTGCAGCCAATTATGCTTAAAATCGATCGCGTCTAATTGTAATGTTTGAAATTAATAAAAAATTATGTTAGAAAACTTATAGTTTTATTGATCTCCAATGAGTTGATAAACTTCCAAATCATGATGACACAACCCAAATTCAAATAGTAACTTGCATGTTTTGATAAACAAATCGGAAGATATAAAATGCAAGAATTTGAAAGAGTAAAAAAAAATAATGTAAAATTTTTACTCTCGCATTTTGCATTATAACCCCAAATGAACATCATAGCCCCAAAAAAATACTATACAAAATTTTGTTCGTCGGTTTACTTCTGTATATATTATTTTTTCTGTGCACACACAAAAGAGAAATAGCGCTATAGTTTTTATAAGCACACAGGGGCGGTTCTGCCATAAGTGCAAATGTTGCACTGCAACCGGACAAAAAATAAATTATAATTTAAGGGGCGCTCAATTGAAAAAAAATTATTGTATTAAATTATTATCTAAACTTATCATATTATCAAAATATCATATGAATTTTTAAATTTATTTAGTTCAATTGTAATAAATAAAATATTTAAAAAACAAAGTTAATCTAAATATATATTATACGAAATTACTGTTTAATCCCTTAATAATATGAAAAAAATAAAAAATTAAAAATATTCATTCAATAAAGTAAATTCTAAAAAATCCAATTGGTTTTTTCATATGTACACATACGTCACTCATTTGGTTTCAAAAATATTTTTGAACCAAAAATTTTACTACATTCATATAAACGAATAAAAAATATTAAATGTTGTATAACAATAATTGTATTGTTTCTATGTATGAGTGGGATTTGGTTCACTAAATTTTTATGAAACAAAACCGAACGATTAATTTACTTTGGTTAGACAAAACCGACTATATTTGCCAATGTCGAAACAAAAACAGTCGGATTCAACAGGAAAATCTAAATAAAAAACGAAACAAAATGTTTATGTAGTCCAAGGTCACTTAATTCATATTTTACAAATGATAAAGTTTATCAAATTTTCTTAATTTTTTTGGGCCTTTTTGCTTTAGAATTAATTCTATGGGTTTTTACAAATAACAGTACTCTCAATGTGAACATAATTAAATTTTTTTATGTTCTTCAAAGATACAAGGATATTGGTTTTCACACAAATTATAAAGTTTGTTAACTACTTTGTGTTTGAAACAGATTCCCAAGTATCACCAAATAACTTTATAGTTTGGTCACTAATTGCCGACATCGGTTCAAACGTCACAAATTTCTAAAATTTATTTAGACAAAAAATAAAAAAAATATTCGCCAAGTCCTTTTTAATTTTGTATATTAATCCTCTATGCCAAACTTTAACAAAGGCTTGTGCAGTATCCAAGAAGACAGCAGAACAATATCTTTTTTCTTCGAATATGAGTTTGACTGCATTGACAATCCTGTGAACTTGATCTACGTGCCATGCTGATTTCAGAAACCAAATTGATGATCTGGTGTTATATGCCGTTTTTCTAGTATTGGTTTCAGTTTCCGTAGTGACAATTTTTTAAAAAGCTTGCTTATTGGACAATATGACGAGAATCGTGTCTTATCTTTTCCAGGCTTATGTTTCATTGTAATTTGCGATATCTTCCATTTTTGAGAAATGTGTCCAGTTCGCATGATTACGTTTAAGATGGACGTTATTAGTATAATACATTTGTCTGGTAATTCTTTAATTATTACAAGTAATAAAATCATATCCTGGTGCTTTTTTCAGACTTATATTGTTTTTATTGTGCTCTTAACTTCCCTCAACTTAAACTTTATATGCTTTAAATTCAAATCATTGACCATTTGGTTTGGTAGCATGTAGTAGTTAACTTGTTCATGTGGTGAGAATACGCTTTTTAGAAGAACAGCAAAAGCATTGGCAGTCTAATGGGTGAACACGAGTTTGCCGGCCTCTTAAAACTTTGAGTTCCTTTCCATAAGGAGGCTGTTCTCTGTGTTGCCGATAGTTCTTTTAAATAGTTTTGAATACCTTCATTTTTTTCTTCCCTCAGAGCTACTTTCAGGGTTTTAATTGCTCGATTTAATTTCCATTTTAATATCGGTGATCTTTGCTGCGGCCATTGCCGTCGAATTTTCCGCTTTTCTTGTATTAATTCTTGGATGTTTTTAGAAAGTCTATTAACTTTTTCACAAACACTGATGTTAGGTGTTGCTTTTTCTGCTGCTACTTCTAGTAGATCTCTGAAGTATGCTTCTGCTGCATCAATATTTGCTGGTGTGCTAAGAGGAATATTCAGTTGGCAATTCTCTACAATTTGTTTACTGTATTGATCCCATTTAATTTTTTATTGGTCAGATGTTTCATATCTTCAGTCTTTAGAGCCTCAGTACTCACTTTTATAATTATTGATTTTCATTCGACCGGATGATAAATTGTAACAATCAGTAATTTTCTTTTTATCCATAGGCCAAAATGTTGGATGCCCCGCTGATAGATAATCCTAACTCAGTTCCTCCATAGCTGCATAGAGTTGTTTTCCTTTCGGAGTCGTCAATCTTGAACCCCATTTAGAATGTTTTGTAATATTATATACACCTCCCGCAATGAATTTATTGCCTAGGTGGTTAAAATAATCTAAAAATTGATTCTTTTATATTGCGTGTTTTAGAGGGCAATATACTGATGATATTACACCATATTATCAGACCATATTATCTTTCTATCGGAAAGTCAAGTTTTTGGTAGCAAAATGTCGCTTTATTTGCGCATTCTGGGAATGCTTTTTAATTTCAGGTATAACCATCTGCTCGCATAACTGTTGTAGAAATTTACGCCGGTGACTGGAGTTTGTTTTCAGGAACGGGTTGTTTTCCATATATTGTCCACGCCGCACTTAGCTTCTGTAGTAATTTAGAATCATAGCTGGTTTATTCACTGATCCTTGATTTCCTTATCATAATGCATGGTGAATAAAAGTACGCAACTTTGTTTTTTTGGGGATATAAGAACACATTGTGACGTTATTAATATCCGGAAAAAGACGATTCGATAGGTCGAGTTTTGCCTTGCATGACTAGGAATCCCAATGGTACAAATCGCCGTCTTTTGTTTACCGTTCCTAAAATTGATAAATTGTATTCGCGCATCAAATTAGAAGCTAAATTGTTGGTGGTGGAAAAATTGTCACATGTTAGATTGCGACCGCTACCACTAAAACCAGTGCAGCATAGATCCTTCACACACATTCTCCTTGATTGAACTTTATCTTTGTGAGTTTGGAGCCATTACAGTGTAACTGTTGCCTCTCAATAGATATGCGAGGGAGTGGATCACCAACCATACTTTAATTCCATATTTGGCAGGTTTTCATGGAATGTAATGCGTACCACCTCGATATGGGAAAGCTGTCCATCAACTGTGATGTTTGTTCCAGCTACAAAACACTCTCGTAGATTCCGATCCACCATAATACATATATTAGTAATCGCTACGGTCGAGTAATCCCATTACCAAATTTGTAGCATTCTCTACTAATACAGTTTATGTTCGTTTTTGGTTCGGCTGACGCTTGCAAATATTATAATGCCAAGATTTTTTTTTGATCAAATTAATCAAATCTCACGATAATGCATTTCAAAAGTCAAAAACAAAAGAAGCTATCCGAGTGCAGCATAAACACATTCTTTTGTTTGTAATGGAAGCGATTGAAATAAATTACGTTAATTTTGTGGTGCCTTACTTGTCTTTTACAGACAATTAGAGACAAAAATAAAATGCAATTGGAAGCGTACCCGAATTGTATTACAGTAAAACATGTAAAAGTGACCACATTTCAGTTAGAATTAAGGTGTGCGAGGAAAATAATTCTAGTGATGATGAACAGACCGAAGCGGATGAATGAAAAGGGAAGGATGGTACAATATGGCAGCGAAACCCTATGTAAAAACAAACCTTGTTGTTAATAAAAATTATCAAATTTCATTTATAATATAATTAACGTAAAATAAAAATTTAAAACAAAATTTCTTTCAAAATGTAGAGAAATCTTACATAGATGAAGATAAAAATTTGGTTGTAAACACAAGGGAACGATAGAACCCCTGTACCCTGATTTTGTTCGGGGTTTCATTCATTCCAACGCAAGAGAATTGAAAATTTCGTATACGTATACAGTGTCTAATATACACATTTATTATTGTGTGATTCAATTTTATTTTAATGTGTCAGTTTAATTATCATGTAAATTACGCCTAAATGTTGTTTCAATAAAGCCTAAATGTCGAAGCGGTTGAAATCGGTTACCGCATGAGTATTATTTTTCCAACATTTCGATGTGACGATAGATGGCTTATACATACAAAATCAAAAATCAAATTTCGTTTTGTATTTTCATTCAAAGAAAAATATTTTAGGCGGAACTATATTATTTTGCTCGAAAATCGAACAGAGAACACAATTTATGTTTCAAAACGGTAAGTGTTCACAATTTTAAGTTTCAAAATCAAAGATCAAGTCACAAAATCAAGTTTCAACAAAAAAAGTTAACAACATGAGTAATACAGTGCGCAAGTACTCTCACACAAACACAAGCAACATTATAATTTTTCAAAAATGATGTACCGAAAAAAACTAAAAATAAATGTAAACAACATGCGCAAATCCAGTGTGCATGTACAATACCAAGAACCAAAACCAACACAAATGTATTACAAGCCTGATTGTTGCATCGAGTACGCAGACAAAACCCTCTTTACTACAAGCCGTATTGTTTGCATACTCATGCTATACAAAAATATATACTTTGGTTGTATTATAAGTAGTAAATCGTGTCGGGATATATAGCGAATATTGTGTAAAAGAAATAAACAATAAAATCAAATAATGCGCATGCGTTTACAATTTTTTTAATTAATTTTATATGGTGTTTTGATAGTTACTAATACATCTAAAGTGTATATTTTCACTAATACATTTTAAAAATACATGATGATGTGTGTCAACGAAAGTTACAAGACGGCTTGTAGTAAAGAGGGTTTTGACCAAAACCCTCTTTACTACAAGCCGTATTGTTTGCATACTCATGCTATACAAAAATATATACTTTGATTGTATTGTAAGTAGTAAATCGTGTCGGGATATGATAGCGAATATTGTGTAAAAGAAATAAACAATAAAATCAAATAATGCGCATGCGTTTACAATTTTTTTTATTAATTTTATATGGAGTTTTGATAGTTACTAATACATCTAAAGTATATATTTTCACTAATACATTTTAAAAATACATGACGATGTGTGTCAACGAAAGTTACAAGAAGGCTTGTAGTAAAGAGGGTTTTGGTTTTGACGCAGATACATTCTTATTTTGTCCATCTAAACTTGAAAGTGTTTGTGAGAAAATAGAATAAATATACTTTCATTTCACTAATACCTTGAAGATAAAATATAAAATCAACCAATGAAATTCTTTGAAATATTGTACGTTACGTTTGTATCATTCTTTTATTTTCACACTCTCTTCGAAATAAATCTTGTTAGTACGTTTGCAAGTAGCACGTGCAACAACGATGCTACAAGTATCTGTTTCTAAACTATGTGGTATGTAAGGAAATTTTAAGGAATCAACAATATGAGACTGCATATTAATAAAATGTGACGATTTATTGGAGCAACAATGGTAGTGCAGCTCACACGACGTTTCTTTGGAAATTCATTATTAAACTAAAAAAATAAAGTAATAACCAAAAATGTACTAACGAATATAAAAACTGAATATATAAAAACTGAACAGAATATTTAATTTTTTTTTAAATTTCTGTTTTCTATACTATATTTTCTCTGCACAATTGTTTTTTTTTTTTTAGTATTAATTTTTTACCTAAATTCTTACTGATTTGTATAGTGTACCGATTACCAATACTTTCAAGTATAGGTGGACAAGAAAATGAAATAATATTGGTGGCAATTGGGCTTGTATAATAAAGACGGTTTTGATCTTTACCAAAACCAACACTATTGTATACAAGCCATGAAGCTTGGCTAAGTACAACATATTATGACTACTATTTGGCTATGGGTTAGTAAATTTGACTACAGTAAAAATCGAAACAAAAAATTATATTTCGCATTGTCCATACTCCTCTAAATTCAAAGTACATAACATTTCTACAAAAAAAACGAAACAAAAATTATATTTTGCACTGTCCATTCTGCTCTAAATTCATAGTATATAGTATAGTATATAATGAAGTAAATAATAATAACAATACTTCTCTCTCTCGTTAAATAATAAATTTGTTTTTTGCTTTGTCATAAAGAGCGCAACATACTGTTGTTCCATCATTCGTATTCATTTTTTATTTACATCAAAGCATATAATAAAAGTATATACAAATTATACAACGTCACAACACTAATACTTAGGTATAGTAGTCACTTTTTGGCATAAGTATCGCAACTTCATGGCTTGTATATACATTTGTGTTTGTTTTGTCTTTACACATTTTACTACCTACTAACAAACACATTCAGCTAACAAACACATACGTTCCAACAAACACATTTTCAAATTGGAAATATAAACGTACCAATTACATAATATAAGAAATACTCGTTGGCATAATTTAGCAAAGACAGAGAAATATTTATTCCATAGTACAATTTATTAACACTTGGCTCATATGTCGCTGCAAAGTTAGCGGTGTCACCTTCTATTTATAGTTATTCAATGAGCTGTAAAACAAAATTCTAAAAACAAAAAAAATATACATATTCTCAATTTAAACGATTGAGAGAAGAGTTTTGTTGTCCTCTCAGCATGCTTTTTCAGTAATCAGTTTGTGTTTGGTTTTTCACAAACGTTGATGTAAGTCAAAATTATTTATAGCTTATCTAGAGTGGTTATTGCTCTGCCAAGATATTTATTTGGCTCTTATTTAATTCTATAGTCTATGTCTGTTGAGACATCTATAAAACGATAGCATAAACTATTAGCAGCGTATTGTTTCCAATATAATGATATCGCTTAAAAGAGGTCGGTCGATTGTAAATAGCTACAGTAGCGTCGGGTTTAATGTAAATATCGAACGAAATTTTCTTGGGTTTTTGGGCCAAGACAGATTCTCTAATGGAATTTAGTGTCTTATTTATTTGAATGTTTTATTGACCGTTTTCAAAACCCATCTCGAGCCAAAATTGATTAGGGTCTAAGAATGAATGACTATGAATGACAATGATGTTTTTATTTAAATTGTAACTCCCAGAAAGCATAGAACTCGGTAAGAACAACTTAACGTTCTTTTTCAAACTATGAACAAGCACTGTTTGTACCAATTATAATAATTTTAATAGAGGTTAAGAAAGATAGAGAACTTATTTCCAAAAGTATGCATTTATAAAGGGTGTCCCAAAATTCACGTTGAAGATCCATTGGTTTCACAACAATCCTTAGAGGATTTTCTGAACCTCAAACGTGACAACTTTAACAATATTTATGATCATATTTTGTACGAAAATTGCGAACTGTGCATAAATGGCGAAAAAATCAAATGTTGCGTGAATTTTGAGACACCCTTTAGAAATAATTTTAGTATAAAAAACAGTAGATATATGTTCGCATTACATTTGTTAACTTTTATCAACCTTTCCAAATTAGAGTGTTTGGACCTTTGGTATCAAACAATTTTTGTCCGAAAATTATATCCCCCACTTATTTTTAGTCCCCACTCTGTAAAAATATGACACGACAACAATCATCATCAAAAAATATTTTCAAGATAAGTAATCGAAATTTATTTTTTTATTTTGTCAAGTCACCGCGTCATTCTAGATTTAACTGTATGCATGAAACAACATAATTTCAATAAGAATTAGATAAGAATGCTAACATCAATCCACTTATAAAGTACAGCAATTCAATTAAGAACCACAGTTTTGGTTAAATATTCACAACGATTACAAGTTAAATCGAAACGTTATGTTATTTACAGTGCTTGCTGGTGTTGTGACCGTATTAGGGTTGGCGTATTTGTATATACGCAAAAAGTATGCATACTGGACCGACCGAGGAGTACCTTCACTACCGGCTAATTTCCCGATGGGCAATTTTGAAGGATTGGGAACCACACATCATATAACGGAAATAATAAAAAAACTTTACAACGCTGCGAAAGATAAAGGACCATTTGCAGGAATTTATTTGTTCACACATCCCACAGCCATTATAACAGATTTGGAATTGGTGAAAAATGTGTTGATAAAAGATTTCGATCATTTCCGCAATCGAAATTTCTACTATAATGAAAAAGATGATCCTCTATCGGCCAATCTATTTACGGTTCCGGATAAAAAATGGAAAGATGTTCGCGCTAAATTAACGCCAACATTTACCAGTGGTAAAATGAAAATGATGTTCGGAACAGTGCTGGAAATAGCAAATGCAATGGTCTCCACCGTTGATAAACTTGTGGATGATGGTGCTGATTTAGACGTAAAAGATATGATGTCACGATATTCGACCGATGTGATTGGAAGTTGTGCATTTGGAATTAATTGTAATAGTTTAATAAATCCACAAGCCGAATTTCGAACGAAAGGCAGAATGTTTTTGGAACCAACTAGATTCGAAATGGCTCAACAAGTTTTTGGAAGTGCTTTTCCTAGTATCGCCAGAAAATTAGGTTTACGTTTGGTGCGTAAAGAATTGAGTGACTTCTTCATTGATGCTGTTATGGAAACTGTTACGTTTAGGCGCATTAATAAAGTGGAACGAAAAGATTTCATGCAACTCCTACTCGAAATTCAAAAGAAAGATGCTAATACAGGCCAACAATTCACAGATATGGATATTGCTGGACAAGCTTTCTTATTTTTTATTGCCGGATTTGAAACATCATCGTCAGCAACGTCATTTGCCTTATTCGAATTGGCACAAAATCACGATTTACAAAAACGTCTTCGCAACGAAATAAACGAAGTGCTGCACAAACATAATGACGAAATTACGTATGAAGCGATCAATGAAATGCCATATTTGGATCAAGTAATCAATGAAACTTTACGTAAATATTCAATCGATACGTTAATTCGAAAAACGGAACGTGATTATAATGTGCCGGGGACAAAACACGTAATTGAAAAAGGCACAAATGTTATTATTCCTTTATTTGCGATTCAACATGATCCAAAGTTATATCCAGATCCAGAGAAATTCGACCCGGAACGTTTTACTCCGGAAAATGTTGCACAACGACATCCTATGTCATATTTACCGTTTGGCGAAGGACCGCGCATATGTATAGGAGCACGGTTTGGCATTATGCAAACTCGTTTAGGAGTACTTTCGATTATACGAAATTTCCATATTACAACACGTCCGGATTTACCTAATCCATTGGTTTTCAAAAAAGTACCACAAGTTTTAATACCAGTGCAGCCAATTATGCTTAAAATCGATCGCGTCTAATTGTAATGTTTGAAATTAATAAAAAATTATGTTAGAAAACTTATAGTTTTATTGATCTCCAATGAGTTGATAAACTTCCAAATCATGATGACACAACCCAAATTCAAATAGTAACTTGCATGTTTTGATAAACAAATCGGAAGATATAAAATGCAAGAATTTGAAAGAGTAAAAAAAAATAATGTAAAATTTTTACTCTCGCATTTTGCATTATAACCCCAAATGAACATCATAGCCCCAAAAAAATACTATACAAAATTTTGTTCGTCGGTTTACTTCTGTATATATTATTTTTTCTGTGCACACACAAAAGAGAAATAGCGCTATAGTTTTTATAAGCACACAGGGGCGGTTCTGCCATAAGTGCAAATGTTGCACTGCAACCGGACAAAAAATAAATTATAATTTAAGGGGCGCTCAATTGAAAAAAAATTATTGTATTAAATTATTATCTAAACTTATCATATTATCAAAATATCATATGAATTTTTAAATTTATTTAGTTCAATTGTAATAAATAAAATATTTAAAAAACAAAGTTAATCTAAATATATATTATACGAAATTACTGTTTAATCCCTTAATAATATGAAAAAAATAAAAAATTAAAAATATTCATTCAATAAAGTAAATTCTAAAAAATCCAATTGGTTTTTTCATATGTACACATACGTCACTCATTTGGTTTCAAAAATATTTTTGAACCAAAAATTTTACTACATTCATATAAACGAATAAAAAATATTAAATGTTGTATAACAATAATTGTATTGTTTCTATGTATGAGTGGGATTTGGTTCACTAAATTTTTATGAAACAAAACCGAACGATTAATTTACTTTGGTTAGACAAAACCGACTATATTTGCCAATGTCGAAACAAAAACAGTCGGATTCAACAGGAAAATCTAAATAAAAAACGAAACAAAATGTTTATGTAGTCCAAGGTCACTTAATTCATATTTTACAAATGATAAAGTTTATCAAATTTTCTTAATTTTTTTGGGCCTTTTTGCTTTAGAATTAATTCTATGGGTTTTTACAAATAACAGTACTCTCAATGTGAACATAATTAAATTTTTTTATGTTCTTCAAAGATACAAGGATATTGGTTTTCACACAAATTATAAAGTTTGTTAACTACTTTGTGTTTGAAACAGATTCCCAAGTATCACCAAATAACTTTATAGTTTGGTCACTAATTGCCGACATCGGTTCAAACGTCACAAATTTCTAAAATTTATTTAGACAAAAAATAAAAAAAATATTCGCCAAGTCCTTTTTAATTTTGTATATTAATCCTCTATGCCAAACTTTAACAAAGGCTTGTGCAGTATCCAAGAAGACAGCAGAACAATATCTTTTTTCTTCGAATATGAGTTTGACTGCATTGACAATCCTGTGAACTTGATCTACGTGCCATGCTGATTTCAGAAACCAAATTGATGATCTGGTGTTATATGCCGTTTTTCTAGTATTGGTTTCAGTTTCCGTAGTGACAATTTTTTAAAAAGCTTGCTTATTGGACAATATGACGAGAATCGTGTCTTATCTTTTCCAGGCTTATGTTTCATTGTAATTTGCGATATCTTCCATTTTTGAGAAATGTGTCCAGTTCGCATGATTACGTTTAAGATGGACGTTATTAGTATAATACATTTGTCTGGTAATTCTTTAATTATTACAAGTAATAAAATCATATCCTGGTGCTTTTTTCAGACTTATATTGTTTTTATTGTGCTCTTAACTTCCCTCAACTTAAACTTTATATGCTTTAAATTCAAATCATTGACCATTTGGTTTGGTAGCATGTAGTAGTTAACTTGTTCATGTGGTGAGAATACGCTTTTTAGAAGAACAGCAAAAGCATTGGCAGTCTAATGGGTGAACACGAGTTTGCCGGCCTCTTAAAACTTTGAGTTCCTTTCCATAAGGAGGCTGTTCTCTGTGTTGCCGATAGTTCTTTTAAATAGTTTTGAATACCTTCATTTTTTTCTTCCCTCAGAGCTACTTTCAGGGTTTTAATTGCTCGATTTAATTTCCATTTTAATATCGGTGATCTTTGCTGCGGCCATTGCCGTCGAATTTTCCGCTTTTCTTGTATTAATTCTTGGATGTTTTTAGAAAGTCTATTAACTTTTTCACAAACACTGATGTTAGGTGTTGCTTTTTCTGCTGCTACTTCTAGTAGATCTCTGAAGTATGCTTCTGCTGCATCAATATTTGCTGGTGTGCTAAGAGGAATATTCAGTTGGCAATTCTCTACAATTTGTTTACTGTATTGATCCCATTTAATTTTTTATTGGTCAGATGTTTCATATCTTCAGTCTTTAGAGCCTCAGTACTCACTTTTATAATTATTGATTTTCATTCGACCGGATGATAAATTGTAACAATCAGTAATTTTCTTTTTATCCATAGGCCAAAATGTTGGATGCCCCGCTGATAGATAATCCTAACTCAGTTCCTCCATAGCTGCATAGAGTTGTTTTCCTTTCGGAGTCGTCAATCTTGAACCCCATTTAGAATGTTTTGTAATATTATAAACACCTCCCGCAATGAATTTATTGCCTAGGTGGTTAAAATAATCTAAAAATTGATTCTTTTATATTGCGTGTTTTAGAGGGCAATATACTGATGATATTACACCATATTATCAGACCATATTATCTTTCTATCGGAAAGTCAAGTTTTTGGTAGCAAAATGTCGCTTTATTTGCGCATTCTGGGAATGCTTTTTAATTTCAGGTATAACCATCTGCTCGCATAACTGTTGTAGAAATTTACGCCGGTGACTGGAGTTTGTTTTCAGGAACGGGTTGTTTTCCATATATTGTCCACGCCGCACTTAGCTTCTGTAGTAATTTAGAATCATAGCTGGTTTATTCACTGATCCTTGATTTCCTTATCATAATGCATGGTGAATAAAAGTACGCAACTTTGTTTTTTTGGGGATATAAGAACACATTGTGACGTTATTAATATCCGGAAAAAGACGATTCGATAGGTCGAGTTTTGCCTTGCATGACTAGGAATCCCAATGGTACAAATCGCCGTCTTTTGTTTACCGTTCCTAAAATTGATAAATTGTATTCGCGCATCAAATTAGAAGCTAAATTGTTGGTGGTGGAAAAATTGTCACATGTTAGATTGCGACCGCTACCACTAAAACCAGTGCAGCATAGATCCTTCACACACATTCTCCTTGATTGAACTTTATCTTTGTGAGTTTGGAGCCATTACAGTGTAACTGTTGCCTCTCAATAGATATGCGAGGGAGTGGATCACCAACCATACTTTAATTCCATATTTGGCAGGTTTTCATGGAATGTAATGCGTACCACCTCGATATGGGAAAGCTGTCCATCAACTGTGATGTTTGTTCCAGCTACAAAACACTCTCGTAGATTCCGATCCACCATAATACATATATTAGTAATCGCTACGGTCGAGTAATCCCATTACCAAATTTGTAGCATTCTCTACTAATACAGTTTATGTTCGTTTTTGGTTCGGCTGACGCTTGCAAATATTATAATGCCAAGATTTTTTTTTGATCAAATTAATCAAATCTCACGATAATGCATTTCAAAAGTCAAAAACAAAAGAAGCTATCCGAGTGCAGCATAAACACATTCTTTTGTTTGTAATGGAAGCGATTGAAATAAATTACGTTAATTTTGTGGTGCCTTACTTGTCTTTTACAGACAATTAGAGACAAAAATAAAATGCAATTGGAAGCGTACCCGAATTGTATTACAGTAAAACATGTAAAAGTGACCACATTTCAGTTAGAATTAAGGTGTGCGAGGAAAATAATTCTAGTGATGATGAACAGACCGAAGCGGATGAATGAAAAGGGAAGGATGGTACAATATGGCAGCGAAACCCTATGTAAAAACAAACCTTGTTGTTAATAAAAATTATCAAATTTCATTTATAATATAATTAACGTAAAATAAAAATTTAAAACAAAATTTCTTTCAAAATGTAGAGAAATCTTACATAGATGAAGATAAAAATTTGGTTGTAAACACAAGGGAACGATAGAACCCCTGTACCCTGATTTTGTTCGGGGTTTCATTCATTCCAACGCAAGAGAATTGAAAATTTCGTATACGTATACAGTGTCTAATATACACATTTATTATTGTGTGATTCAATTTTATTTTAATGTGTCAGTTTAATTATCATGTAAATTACGCCTAAATGTTGTTTCAATAAAGCCTAAATGTCGAAGCGGTTGAAATCGGTTACCGCATGAGTATTATTTTTCCAACATTTCGATGTGACGATAGATGGCTTATACATACAAAATCAAAAATCAAATTTCGTTTTGTATTTTCATTCAAAGAAAAATATTTTAGGCGGAACTATATTATTTTGCTCGAAAATCGAACAGAGAACACAATTTATGTTTCAAAACGGTAAGTGTTCACAATTTTAAGTTTCAAAATCAAAGATCAAGTCACAAAATCAAGTTTCAACAAAAAAAGTTAACAACATGAGTAATACAGTGCGCAAGTACTCTCACACAAACACAAGCAACATTATAATTTTTCAAAAATGATGTACCGAAAAAAACTAAAAATAAATGTAAACAACATGCGCAAATCCAGTGTGCATGTACAATACCAAGAACCAAAACCAACACAAATGTATTACAAGCCTGATTGTTGCATCGAGTACGCAGACAAAACCCTCTTTACTACAAGCCGTATTGTTTGCATACTCATGCTATACAAAAATATATACTTTGGTTGTATTATAAGTAGTAAATCGTGTCGGGATATATAGCGAATATTGTGTAAAAGAAATAAACAATAAAATCAAATAATGCGCATGCGTTTACAATTTTTTTAATTAATTTTATATGGTGTTTTGATAGTTACTAATACATCTAAAGTGTATATTTTCACTAATACATTTTAAAAATACATGATGATGTGTGTCAACGAAAGTTACAAGACGGCTTGTAGTAAAGAGGGTTTTGACCAAAACCCTCTTTACTACAAGCCGTATTGTTTGCATACTCATGCTATACAAAAATATATACTTTGATTGTATTGTAAGTAGTAAATCGTGTCGGGATATGATAGCGAATATTGTGTAAAAGAAATAAACAATAAAATCAAATAATGCGCATGCGTTTACAATTTTTTTTATTAATTTTATATGGAGTTTTGATAGTTACTAATACATCTAAAGTATATATTTTCACTAATACATTTTAAAAATACATGACGATGTGTGTCAACGAAAGTTACAAGAAGGCTTGTAGTAAAGAGGGTTTTGGTTTTGACGCAGATACATTCTTATTTTGTCCATCTAAACTTGAAAGTGTTTGTGAGAAAATAGAATAAATATACTTTCATTTCACTAATACCTTGAAGATAAAATATAAAATCAACCAATGAAATTCTTTGAAATATTGTACGTTACGTTTGTATCATTCTTTTATTTTCACACTCTCTTCGAAATAAATCTTGTTAGTACGTTTGCAAGTAGCACGTGCAACAACGATGCTACAAGTATCTGTTTCTAAACTATGTGGTATGTAAGGAAATTTTAAGGAATCAACAATATGAGACTGCATATTAATAAAATGTGACGATTTATTGGAGCAACAATGGTAGTGCAGCTCACACGACGTTTCTTTGGAAATTCATTATTAAACTAAAAAAATAAAGTAATAACCAAAAATGTACTAACGAATATAAAAACTGAATATATAAAAACTGAACAGAATATTTAATTTTTTTTTAAATTTCTGTTTTCTATACTATATTTTCTCTGCACAATTGTTTTTTTTTTTTTAGTATTAATTTTTTACCTAAATTCTTACTGATTTGTATAGTGTACCGATTACCAATACTTTCAAGTATAGGTGGACAAGAAAATGAAATAATATTGGTGGCAATTGGGCTTGTATAATAAAGACGGTTTTGATCTTTACCAAAACCAACACTATTGTATACAAGCCATGAAGCTTGGCTAAGTACAACATATTATGACTACTATTTGGCTATGGGTTAGTAAATTTGACTACAGTAAAAATCGAAACAAAAAATTATATTTCGCATTGTCCATACTCCTCTAAATTCAAAGTACATAACATTTCTACAAAAAAAACGAAACAAAAATTATATTTTGCACTGTCCATTCTGCTCTAAATTCATAGTATATAGTATAGTATATAATGAAGTAAATAATAATAACAATACTTCTCTCTCTCGTTAAATAATAAATTTGTTTTTTGCTTTGTCATAAAGAGCGCAACATACTGTTGTTCCATCATTCGTATTCATTTTTTATTTACATCAAAGCATATAATAAAAGTATATACAAATTATACAACGTCACAACACTAATACTTAGGTATAGTAGTCACTTTTTGGCATAAGTATCGCAACTTCATGGCTTGTATATACATTTGTGTTTGTTTTGTCTTTACACATTTTACTACCTACTAACAAACACATTCAGCTAACAAACACATACGTTCCAACAAACACATTTTCAAATTGGAAATATAAACGTACCAATTACATAATATAAGAAATACTCGTTGGCATAATTTAGCAAAGACAGAGAAATATTTATTCCATAGTACAATTTATTAACACTTGGCTCATATGTCGCTGCAAAGTTAGCGGTGTCACCTTCTATTTATAGTTATTCAATGAGCTGTAAAACAAAATTCTAAAAACAAAAAAAATATACATATTCTCAATTTAAACGATTGAGAGAAGAGTTTTGTTGTCCTCTCAGCATGCTTTTTCAGTAATCAGTTTGTGTTTGGTTTTTCACAAACGTTGATGTAAGTCAAAATTATTTATAGCTTATCTAGAGTGGTTATTGCTCTGCCAAGATATTTATTTGGCTCTTATTTAATTCTATAGTCTATGTCTGTTGAGACATCTATAAAACGATAGCATAAACTATTAGCAGCGTATTGTTTCCAATATAATGATATCGCTTAAAAGAGGTCGGTCGATTGTAAATAGCTACAGTAGCGTCGGGTTTAATGTAAATATCGAACGAAATTTTCTTGGGTTTTTGGGCCAAGACAGATTCTCTAATGGAATTTAGTGTCTTATTTATTTGAATGTTTTATTGACCGTTTTCAAAACCCATCTCGAGCCAAAATTGATTAGGGTCTAAGAATGAATGACTATGAATGACAATGATGTTTTTATTTAAATTGTAACTCCCAGAAAGCATAGAACTCGGTAAGAACAACTTAACGTTCTTTTTCAAACTATGAACAAGCACTGTTTGTACCAATTATAATAATTTTAATAGAGGTTAAGAAAGATAGAGAACTTATTTCCAAAAGTATGCATTTATAAAGGGTGTCCCAAAATTCACGTTGAAGATCCATTGGTTTCACAACAATCCTTAGAGGATTTTCTGAACCTCAAACGTGACAACTTTAACAATATTTATGATCATATTTTGTACGAAAATTGCGAACTGTGCATAAATGGCGAAAAAATCAAATGTTGCGTGAATTTTGAGACACCCTTTAGAAATAATTTTAGTATAAAAAACAGTAGATATATGTTCGCATTACATTTGTTAACTTTTATCAACCTTTCCAAATTAGAGTGTTTGGACCTTTGGTATCAAACAATTTTTGTCCGAAAATTATATCCCCCACTTATTTTTAGTCCCCACTCTGTAAAAATATGACACGACAACAATCATCATCAAAAAATATTTTCAAGATAAGTAATCGAAATTTATTTTTTTATTTTGTCAAGTCACCGCGTCATTCTAGATTTAACTGTATGCATGAAACAACATAATTTCAATAAGAATTAGATAAGAATGCTAACATCAATCCACTTATAAAGTACAGCAATTCAATTAAGAACCACAGTTTTGGTTAAATATTCACAACGATTACAAGTTAAATCGAAACGTTATGTTATTTACAGTGCTTGCTGGTGTTGTGACCGTATTAGGGTTGGCGTATTTGTATATACGCAAAAAGTATGCATACTGGACCGACCGAGGAGTACCTTCACTACCGGCTAATTTCCCGATGGGCAATTTTGAAGGATTGGGAACCACACATCATATAACGGAAATAATAAAAAAACTTTACAACGCTGCGAAAGATAAAGGACCATTTGCAGGAATTTATTTGTTCACACATCCCACAGCCATTATAACAGATTTGGAATTGGTGAAAAATGTGTTGATAAAAGATTTCGATCATTTCCGCAATCGAAATTTCTACTATAATGAAAAAGATGATCCTCTATCGGCCAATCTATTTACGGTTCCGGATAAAAAATGGAAAGATGTTCGCGCTAAATTAACGCCAACATTTACCAGTGGTAAAATGAAAATGATGTTCGGAACAGTGCTGGAAATAGCAAATGCAATGGTCTCCACCGTTGATAAACTTGTGGATGATGGTGCTGATTTAGACGTAAAAGATATGATGTCACGATATTCGACCGATGTGATTGGAAGTTGTGCATTTGGAATTAATTGTAATAGTTTAATAAATCCACAAGCCGAATTTCGAACGAAAGGCAGAATGTTTTTGGAACCAACTAGATTCGAAATGGCTCAACAAGTTTTTGGAAGTGCTTTTCCTAGTATCGCCAGAAAATTAGGTTTACGTTTGGTGCGTAAAGAATTGAGTGACTTCTTCATTGATGCTGTTATGGAAACTGTTACGTTTAGGCGCATTAATAAAGTGGAACGAAAAGATTTCATGCAACTCCTACTCGAAATTCAAAAGAAAGATGCTAATACAGGCCAACAATTCACAGATATGGATATTGCTGGACAAGCTTTCTTATTTTTTATTGCCGGATTTGAAACATCATCGTCAGCAACGTCATTTGCCTTATTCGAATTGGCACAAAATCACGATTTACAAAAACGTCTTCGCAACGAAATAAACGAAGTGCTGCACAAACATAATGACGAAATTACGTATGAAGCGATCAATGAAATGCCATATTTAGATCAAGTGATCAACGAAGCTCTACGTAAATATTCAGTCGATACGTTAATTCGAAAAACGGAACGTGATTATAGCGTACCGGGGACAAAACACGTAATTGAAAAAGGCACAAACATTATTGTTCCTGTATTCGCGATTCAACATGATCCAAAGTTATATCCAGATCCAGAGAAATTCGACCCGGAACGTTTTACTCCGGAAAATATTGCACAACGACATCCTATGTCATATTTACCGTTTGGCGAAGGACCGCGCATATGTATAGGAGCACGGTTTGGCATTATGCAAACACGTTTAGGAGTACTTTCGGTTATACGAAATTTCCATATTACAACACGTCCGGATTTACCTAATCCACTGGTGTTCGAAAAGGTACCACAAGTTTTAATACCGTTGCAGCCAATTATGCTTAAAATCAATCGCGTCTAACTGTAATATTTGAAATTAATAAAAAATTATGTTACAAAACTTATCGTTTTCTTGATCTCCCATTTTTCAAACTTCCAAATCATGATGACACAACCTAAAATCAAATAGTAACTTGCATTTTTTGATAAACAAATTCGGAAGATTAAATTTTAATCAAATTTTTTAAAAATTGTACAGTCATGTTTTGTCATCAAAAATTTATGTCTACATAATGTGATCATTGACCCAGTCCAAAAAAAACGAACTCGTATAACTTGATAGGTTTTGTTCTCAGAATGCAAGAAGTTCCAATATTTACCACAGATGCTAATCGAATGCCCGGGTCTCAAGCAACTTCATCATAAAAGAAGCCTGTCATAGGCTTAAACTAACGAAAACCGCAGTTTTTGCAGAAATTACAAGCATGGGGAAAACCCGAAGCTGAAGTGGTGAATTTAACATTTGAATTTACCATGAAGCCAAGATTTCCATCGAAATATAATTTAGCCATCAAGGCACTAGTGTTCAAAATCTTAGTGCGGGATTCGTCTCTCCGACAAACCGGTTGCACAACAAACCAAATGGTTTTTTTGTAAGGGAGTTAAAAAAGATGCAAGAAACATGACTAAATTCTGTTTAAATTGTCAAAAAGCTATAAGGTGTCTATACATACCAAAAGTCCTTTTGGCCTTAATATCCATTAGTTTCAAACAATTCACTCATGTTCACGTTGACATCATAAGTCATCTCTCGATATCGAACGATTCGTGATATTGTATAGCCATCCTAGAACGATATACAGTATACACGTTGGACAAAAGCTATTACAGCTTTCAATGTTGAAGCTTATATAAAAAATTTATACTAATAGGTTAGCGTAACCTAGCGATTATTTGAATAGAGACGAAATTTGTTTCGCTTCATTGCAATTTGGTTTCGAGCTTATGAGAACGTGCGAATTATATTTGATATACGAATTAAAAATTCGGTCTCTCATCAGGCTGCAGCGACGAAACTACAAAATTTGCATGGTTCATACTAGGTTTTTACACCTTGCATGATCACGTTATTCTAGTGAATTATATGATGAAAACAGTCGCTAAGTTACGCTATCCGATTATGTTAACTTTTTTATATTAAAAAATTAAAACGCATCTGAGGTGTAATAAACGAAATATGCTTTGTTTCCGTCATATAATTCACTAGAACAACGTGATTATACGAGGTGTAAAAACCTAGTATGACCCACGAATCAGAGAAATTTTACCCACAAGAATCGGCTCGTGTAATTTTGAAGTAATTAAAATAAAAACGTGCAAATAAAAATAAAAATAAAAATTAGTGAAATACAAATAAATAAAATTGTGTGTTTGGTGTACTAGTGTAGTGTCTAGTGTTTATCGAAGGCGTGATAAAATGCCAAAACTGAAAACATCAAACAAGAGTTCTTTCACACTTGATGATAGAACGATCAATTTTATTACCAAGCTTATTAATAAATCGGTCAAAGAGGCCACTGACAAAAATATCCAGAAACCAACGGAACATGTGAAAACAAATATTTCCGTAGAGGGAGCATCAAAACGATCTGGTGAAAACAATTTCCCAGAACTAATTTAAAAAAAATAGAAAAAAGAAAAATAACTTAGCGTTGAAGAAGAAGCTAAGTAAATATGTTCCGAAAATAGTTTCTACTATTCGCACTCCGACATGAATGACTCCAATGAAACCAAAAATGAGTCTGCACACATTAAACAAAAAAACGGTACTAGATTCTCCGCTTTGCTAGTTGAGATACCACCTCATAATGTTTTCAATGAAACCAGGGTAAAAAAATCAAAACCACCACCATTAATATTAAAGGAATATCCGTAAAATGGTATCTCGGAGCTAAAATATCAACTAATAACCATCCAGACATATTATTGAAGGTAACAGCAAATAGTGTATCTGTATTAAGTAACTCAAAAGAGGAATACAACATTATAAAAGAAAAACTAATAGCCAATGAGAAAAAGTTTTATACCTACACGCCAAAAGATGTAAAACACAAAACAATGATTATGAGTGGCGTTAACTACGACATATCAACTGAAGGTATCAAGGCCAACCTTGAATCTCGAGGATGCTTAATTACTTGTGTTTATCCCATATTTAAAATTAACGTGGGAACTAAGATACAGTAACCATTCTTCACGGTAAGCTTTGACCCACAACTCAACTGTCACCTGGGAGGTAAAAAGAAAACCACTTGAACTACAGATCAGAAATTGTCAAGCCTTTGGACACTCAGCTGGCAACTCTTTTATGCCCTACAAATGCGTTAAATGTGTAGATATCCACTTACGTAAGGAGTGCCCGCAAAACACGAACCCAGATATTCCAGATAAGTGTGTTAACTGTGAAGGAGAACATGCAGCCAGTTTTACAGAATGCCCTAAGCAGTTGGATTATTTAGGTAAGCAAAACAAACCTAATAAATCAATAAATATTAGAAAACCCATGACATTTAATTTTAATTTTGTTAAAAATGGTGTGATCTTTGCTGATGTGCACCCAAAAATAAAACACTATGTCCAACAGAATACCCATCTTAATCAAGTGATATTAACGATCTTTTTAACTTATCAACCAAACTTTTCGGTATGGACCTTATTTCTTTATCGAATAATGTCTCCCAATTTCTATCCAAAATTAAAAAAGTACATGATCCGAACGTACAAAAATCAATGTATCTCAATGTCAGTTCCTAAAATGAAAATAATTTCTCTCAATTGTAATATCCTAATAAATAAGGCTCATTGACACGAATTTTCCTTGCTTCTAAATAAAACCAAACCATAAGTTGCTTGCCTAAATGAAACAAAACTAAGTAATAAACATTCTTTTTTAATACCAAATTACACTGTTTATAGAACCAACACAATAAAGGTTCGCACGGGAGGTACTGCCCTTTTACTTCACAAAACCATAAATCATTCTACCCCAAAAGCTTTCTGCAATGAAAATGTTTCGGCAACTTCAGTCAAAATAGGCTGTGGAAGACATTCTTTCACACTTGTGTCCATTTACTTTTGAAAAGTAACCGAAACTGACTTTGAGACTTTTTCCAAATTAGACGAAAACGTTGTGATCACCGGTGACTTTAATGCCCGACATAGGTTTTGGGATTCTGCTACAAATAATCAAAACGGATTCAATCTCCTAAAATACTGTGATTCAAATAACTTCCAAATGTTTGTTCCCTCCTCTCACTTCCGAGGAAATGCGACACTGGATCTTATGATCTCGAAAAATATAAACGTTGACGAAAACATCTTAGCATTAAATGAATGCTGCTCGGATCATCTCCCAATTATCTTCATTCCAAACAGCCCACATTATTGTTTGAATCTGTCTCTAAAACACATCAAGATTTTAAAAAGGCCAACTGGTACTACAAATACCTCATTCAACAACGGATCAAAGATCTTACAACCCAACCAATTACTTGCCAGTCTGAAATTGATAAGCATATATCGATATTAACCGAAACCATCCAATCTGCAATTGTCAAATACCACAAGACATAATTTCTTTAAATTAACTGAGAAATAGCTATCGAAATCTCCACCGAAAAATGTCCCTTTTATATACATCCACTCTCATAAATAGAACCACAAAATCTATTTACGGAAAACTAGATCAACATTTTCAAGCTAAATTCCACGACAAACTTAGAGATCTAAATCCTGACAATGCAAACCTCTACAGAGAAATAAATAGAATTAAAAAATCTACAGGTAACACAGTAATACTGGAAGATAGTGATGTTCCTATTATTGATCCTCTTAAAATATCCAATAAATTAGCAGAACACTACAGGGACATATACAAAAAGCCTATTGTTTCAGACCCCACAATTGAATCAGAATTAGCTTGTTTTCTCGCAAATGAAAAATTACCTTATAATATTTCGGCTCACCAAACAAACATAGACGAAGTGAAAGAAATTATATCCAAATTAAAGTCCCGAAAGTCACCAGGTGTTGACGGAATATCAAATAAAGCCATTAAAAAGTTTCCTCGTGTAGGTATGTTACAAATAGTGCTAATTATAAACGCAATGTTACACTTTGGATATTTCCCTGACTGTTGGAAACTTTTAAAAGTGGTCGCTATTCCTAAGCCTGGAAAGCCAAATACACCAGATAACGCTAGGTCACATGGCGATTGTGGGACCCTGTCTACAATGTCATCCCAAACGAACAATTTGGATTTGTATTCCGTAAATCAACAACTGATGTTCTCATGCGACTTATTAACCACCGTAAACACGCTAAAAGGTATAGAAAAATTACTGGCGCTATTTTCCTGGATATACAATAGCTTTCGACACTGTACGACATGACGGTTTAATATTTAAATTGAATAAAAATAAAGTTCCTTCTGTTTTAGTATCACTAATAAATTTCTATCTCTCCAATTTTTTTCATCTCGGATATCCCAATCTCGTCTTCAACTAACACCAAACTACAAATTTATGCGGATGGTACCACAATCTATAGTTCTAGTTACAGTGAATTTCAATGCGCCAAAAATATACAGTCCTATATTAAAACTCTTACCAAATATTATGAAAAGTGGAAAATTAAAATAAACACCAGCAAAACTCAGTTAATATTTTTGACCCTCATAAAAAGTACAACAAGTTAAAAAAAGCCAAGGCGATCCTAATACACAATCAAACGGTTGAAATAGTTGACAGTATTAAATACCTAGACATGAACCTCACAACTATACTCTTAAACTTTCAAATCACAACAAAGATCTTAAAAGAAAAGTCTTTTTAGCATTTCGCATTCTGTGTCCTTTCCTTAATTCGAATAGTAGCTTAAATTCAAAAAACAAGCTGCTCATATACAAATTATACATATGGCTAATTATAACTTATGCTGCACCTGCTTGATACGAATTGACCACGAAATCATCAAAAAGCAAACTTCAGAAAATACAAAACAAATCACTACGGTTTGTCTTTAATAACCGGCCCCTGCCGCTAAATTTTTCTCAATTATCTAATATATCTCTGCATAAAATGGCTAAGAATGAAACCATACACGATTTCTTGATCCGTCTATTAGATAATAACTTAAATAAACTACTATCTTCATCACATGAATCTCTCAACAGTATAGCTCACGCATACTAACTCAGTTGCTCTTACGATCTAGGAACTATTGATAAGGTTTGATTTGCTAACCATATCAAATAAAGGCTTAGTCCATCAATCTCAAAATTACATTTCTATATACTATATTTAGTATATGCTTAATACTATTAATTATCTAGCATAAAACCTTTTAGGTTACTGTAGAATTAAATTTATTACACTGTACAAAATTTATAAATAAAAAAACGAAATTTTTGTAGTTTTGTCGCTGCAGCCTGATGAGATACCGAATATTTAATATGTATATCAAATATAATTCGCACGTTCTCATAAACTCGAAACCGAACTGCAATGAAGCGAAGCAAATTTCGACTCTATTCATTGAAGCTAATATCGTAGCTTTCGCTATTTATAATCAATCGATTTTGGCATACCAAAAATCATTGTCTCTGATCAAGGATCGTAATTCGAATCATTGTTATCCAACGAATTAACCAAACTATACTATTAGGTTTCAAACTTACTTATTAAGCAAACTACTAACAGCTTTCAAAGAAGATTTAGATCAGCTGCTCAGTTAGACCAAGTCAAAATTTCAGGTTCACCTTCAGATTTAACGAACTAAATTAAAGAGCACTTGAGCACAACGAGTTCTAAGCGATACTCTTTCGTAATTGATATAGTGCTATAAAACGACACTGATTTTCTTAGCGGTTGCACGTTCCTTGCACCAATCCTAAACAGTGCGTCCATTTACATAGGTCGGGTTAAATTTTGGTGGTATCCAAATTTTGTATTATTGATTTTTTGAACAATGAAGTTTTTTAAAAATATTTAGAAGTCGTCCTAATGTTTAGAAAACTTAAAGATAATAACGAAGAATCGCTTAGTTCAACAAAAGATAACTTATCTCCAAGAAAAGTCATATTCAGCTCATTACCAAACATACCCATTAATGAATTTGGCAACAACTTAAAATCGATATCGTCATCATTCATCATCAACATAAATAAGTAAATACTGAAACTATCGGAAAAAACCTTAAAAGCATTCAGTGACATTGAATTTTATTAAAATTTCTTTTTAATCAATGATGTAATAAATATAATTCACGACCAGAACTTCCACCAAATGGCTTGCAAAAGAGTTATTCTTGCACCTACTAATAATGAGACCCTCGATATGAACCAATTTCTTGCAACTGTCGCACATATAGTAGAACAAATTACATGTTAAATTTAATTTTAGCTCGTTTGCATGCTAATGCTATTCACCATATGCTTAAAGCTTAAACAAAAAACACTTCGTCAAATCTAAATACACTGTACTGCATCTTCACAAATTTAACATTAAATTTAAAGCAGATATATTTCTAAATCCCTATGTGAATACTTTTATGGCAAACACATGTACACCATACATCATATTACAGTATATGCTTTTTTCAGACATAAACATTTGTCTTAATCTTACAATGAAAGAATAATTTATTTATACTCATATTTGAGGTTAGATACATACACATACGATATTTTGTAAAAAAAGGTCGAAAAGCTTTGTGGTATTTCGAATCTAACCGAAATTGAATTTCGGTATACAAATATAGAATTCTATTCGAAAATCGTTTACTTTAAAATACTACACTCTTTAATTAAATATTGTTCTAGTTACAGGGTACACCAAAAATTTTTAGACAGTAAATATTTTCAGTATGTAAATTTTTTTATGAAATTAGAATTATTAGAAGAAGAATTGATTATGTTGAGTAGATATCATGTCTAATTGTAGACATGATATCTACTCAACATAATCAATTCTACAAAAGTTTTGTGAACTTTAATATAACCTAAGTAAGGTAAGTAAGGTAAGTAAGGTAAGTAAGGTAAGTAAGGTAAGTAAGGTAAGTAAGGTAAGTAAGGTAAGTAAGGTAAGTAAGGTAAGTAAGGTAAGTAAGGTAAGTAAGGTAAGTAAGGTAAGTAAGGTAAGTAAGGTAAGTAAGGTAAGTAAGGTAAGTAAGGTAAGTAAGGTAAGTAAGGTAAGTAAGGTAAGTAAGGTAAGTAAGGTAAGTAAGGTAAGTAAGGTAAGTAAGGTAAGTAAGGTAAGTAAGGTAAGTAAGGTAAGTAAGGTAAGTAAGGTAAGTAAGGTAAGTAAGGTAAGTAAGGTAAGTAAGGTAAGTAAGGTAAGTAAGGTAAGTAAGGTAAGTAAGGTAAGTAAGGTAAGTAAGGTAAGTAAGGTAAGTAAGGTAAGTAAGGTAAGTAAGGTAAGTAAGGTAAGTAAGGTAAGTAAGGTAAGTAAGGTAAGTAAGGTAAGTAAGGTAAGTAAGGTAAGTAAGGTAAGTAAGGTAAGTAAGGTAAGTAAGGTAAGTAAGGTAAGTAAGGTAAGTAAGGTAAGTAAGGTAAGTAAGGTAAGTAAGGTAAGTAAGGTAAGTAAGGTAAGTAAGGTAAGTAAGGTAAGTAAGGTAAGTAAGGTAAGTAAGGTAAGTAAGGTAAGTAAGGTAAGTAAGGTAAGTAAGGTAAGTAAGGTAAGTAAGGTAAGTAAGGTAAGTAAGGTAAGTAAGGTAAGTAAGGTAAGTAAGGTAAGTAAGGTAAGTAAGGTAAGTAAGGTAAGTAAGGTAAGTAAGGTAAGTAAGGTAAGTAAGGTAAGTAAGGTAAGTAAGGTAAGTAAGGTAAGTAAGGTAAGTAAGGTAAGTAAGGTAAGTAAGGTAAGTAAGGTAAGTAAGGTAAGTAAGGTAAGTAAGGTAAGTAAGGTAAGTAAGGTAAGTAAGGTAAGTAAGGTAAGTAAGGTAAGTAAGGTAAGTAAGGTAAGTAAGGTAAGTAAGGTAAGTAAGGTAAGTAAGGTCAGTAAGGTAAGTAAGGTAAGTAAGGTAATTTTAATTAAAAAAATTTTGAATATTTTCAGGGTGGAATATCTTGTCGCAGTACATTTTCTTCACTCTTTATAGCAACACAGATGAGAACTTAAACTTTATAATTTTTTAATTTAATTATAAAACCTCTTGATTTCTAATCATAAATTTATAAAAATGTAAATTCATGTCACACTTGAATTATTATAATTTTTGTTGTTTAGTGCGAGAGCTTTTGTAATATTTTCATAAAATCTACTTTATGATAATTAATTGTCGAGCTTTTTCTTGTATAAATTTCCTTACATCTATCTCCTTTAGACTAATTTTTAGTTACGAATTGAAGAAAACTACTAAAGTTGTTTAAACTACAAAATATAAAGCTTTCTTTAATGTTGTGTACACATCAAACAAATATAAAGTCGTTCAGTTTCACACAAACCAGTATAACACCCCAATGACATATTATATTTGTGTTTTTTATTTACAATTTACGTAAGTATAATGTGCCTTAGGTGATTTTTTAGTTTTTTTTTGCACACTGCACGATGATGTAAATATTGTTGACAAGTTTTTTTTAGTGTTTTTTCGTTGTTGCTCAAAAGCTTCGTTTTTCAAGTGTTCCGTTTTTTAAATATTTTTTTGACGAAAGACGATGACAAAGGAAAAAGTTTTGAAAGTAGAAAATTTTATTTGACTTTATATACGAAAAAATGTAAAGTTTTTAAATGGTAATCAATCCTCATTTAGGTACATTAGAAAACGTTAATATGTCAAAGTAAACTAGCAATCATTTAGTGTATCATATAACGACAGATGGAGTATATTTTGGCTATCAAAAGACAATATTTTAAAAATATTATCTTTTGATAGCCATTGGCAGTCTTGGTGTTGTTTTTGGGGCAACAGGTAAAAAAGCTATTTCTTATTTGTAATTAATGATTAATAGATAAGTGCTTTTTTTTTTTTTTTTTTGTTTTGTTTCTGAACTCTGCAATCTGTTCTGGGGCCGAAGCTCTCCCAACTCTTTCGCAGTTAATTTTTAACGTCCTACCTTACGCCGTCACCAGCCAAATTGAGGACGCACGAATACAGGGTTGATTTTAAATCCATCTGCACATTGCATTGCTCCAGCCAGCCTGTACTGACATGGACGATGGTTCGGCCCATGGATTCTGCACTCCAACAGGGGGTCATAGTTGTGTTCATCGTCATCACCGATCGAAATCAGGTGATGAAAAATCCCTTTTTGCAACCCTCCCCCGTTGGGATTCGAACCCGGTACCTCCCGTCCCAAACACCGCAGCTTTAACCACTGCGCCAATTGCTCGGTTAGATAAGTGCTACCATGCAATAATTATTTAGTTTCAGATATGAACTATTTGGTGGGGTAAAAATGTCACAGCTTGAATCCAGCTATAGGTTTGTAAAGAAGATTTCCTGTGTTTTACATTTTTTTGGATTTGTCATCCTAATATTATGCACACATTGTTATATCCTGTATACGTGATTTTTACGAATATTTCAGATCTCTCGATTGAGGAAAAATATTAAATGATACGATGTGGACCAGTAATGACCTACAAAACTGAATCGATCTCATTTTTCAATCATTTTAATATTGAACATAAAATTTTTCATCTTCAGCTGTTGTGTACGTTTCACATAGTGCATAATTTTCCCATTGAACGTTAAACACAAAGGAAATCCCATATAATGAAAATATCATATATTGTCACGTACCACTTTTCCAATTTTTAAATAGATTTAATTGCATTTTTCCCGTTGTTACATTTTTAATTATTTTGTTATTGAATGCACATATCGAATTTTCCAATATTCCGTTATTGAAAATCATTGCACATAATATTATAAATAGAGTGAAGTGCTTTTTATGTGGGAAATGAGATATTTATTTATGGTACTAAATCCTTGGCCGATTTACATTGTCACTCACCTAATTTTATATTTTCACCATTGCAAATTGTACTGGCTGCCGTGCTTGGAGAAAATTTTATTTTAATTTTTTTGCCCTGTACTTTTTTTTTGATTATGTTAAAGCTTTAATGAAAATATATTAATTGCGGTCTATTGTTATGATTTTTATCTGAAACAATATAGACTTAAACTTTTTTTATGTATAATTATTACTTTTCTTGAAAGGATACTAAAATCAATTTTGAAAGCTTTCGGCAAAAATTTTTTTTTATTTCATTATGGTGGGTATTTTAATCAATATTTAATAAATATTTACAAAACTTTATTCAATTACCTTCAATTGAAAAAATTATTTTTGTATACATACTTCAAAAGCTCTACTACTTACTGTTCTCCAATATTTAGTATTTTGTATTATCTGTACTGTAACTTTTTTTTTATATTTCTACAAACATCTAAAACTTTTTACAAGATAAAACCCATCAAAGCTTTTATTATTAAAATAAAGCTTCAAAGTTTCAAGCCGTTGAATTTGCGAAAATCCACAACGGTTTTCCAATGATTGTTCCCAAATTAATCTGATTTCTTTGTGGCAGCTAGTGGTGACGAAAGTCTGGTGCTGTGGCTGATTTTTCCTTTCCGGAGCATTTGTTCAATTTGATCATTCTAAAAAACGTCAGTAATCCTGACCCACAGTTCGAAAATAGAATCTCTTTCCTCTAAGTTTAGATGGTTGTCGAAGTTTCCTTAAATTTTATTCAGTATGTTTTATTGTAGTATCTCTTCAGCATAACTAAGACTAAAACCATTGATGAGTAAAAACGTTTGAAAATAACTTAAACTCCATGGTGACGATATATGCTTAACGATTTAGCTGTACCATCTATAAAGCAAAGTATTTGCATTTGGGATAACTCACTTCCCATTCCTACACCTAGTATTCTACTACTTTAATTTCATTTTCCCTTTTATTCAATATAAACATTGCCATTTCCATCGAAAAAGAATCATCCACCGGTCATATTTACTGCACTATCAATTTCCAACAAATAACAAAAGCGTATCGAACTTTCAGACGAAAAAAAAAACAAAAAACAAATTTTTCCGAATTTTCCAAATCATACAAAAAAAGATATCGATTTCAAATGAAATGTATGAATTGGATTTGGTGTTATCTCCAAACGACACAGACACGTAACACAAACAGGATAATTAATTTCACGGCACAACGCACATATACAAATATATTCAGATAAAATAAAAATTTAAAATTGATTAAGGCCATCCTGTTATCAAAATTATCTCAAACATGTATAGACAATAAACACTGTGTACGTTTTAATTCCATCTCGAAATAAAACATATACAGGGCCTACCTACGTATGTATGTTCTAACAACCAAAAAAAAAGGTCACACAAGATAAAAGGATTAAATCCAGGGATATCAAAATAATAAAAACTCTTAACCTTTTATCCTCATTGTTGCTTAAAGACATTTATACATTCGGTATATAGATCAGATTAATGGTGTCAGACAGTATGGGCAGATAATAATTTTCAATTGGATTTAATACAGTTACCAAAGTGCTTCTCATAACTAAGCTATAATATCTCTATATTCAAATTATGTATATATAGAGCCATGAAGGAACCACACTCAGTTGGTTTTATAATTACAAAAGTTTTATTGCATCATAATATGTTGACCCATATTGTGGAAAATTAATTTCCTTATTACAATTTTTTTTTTTGTGATAGAAAAACTTGGTTGAATTCAATTCAAATTAAAAATTCATTTTCTTCGTCCGTATCTATACAAGATATATAACGGGGCGATAAGAAAATATAACTGCATAAAGGCGAATCTTTTTCTTTGTTTTTGAAGGAAATGCATTTACGTCACTGAAATTAAAAATTCTCTAAGATTTCCCAAACATTTTTTGGTACGCTCGAAGGATTTGATTTTTTTTTTTATAATTGTTCGGATGTAGTTTAAACTATATATATATAACATTATATCGCCATATATCATATCCTGACAAAATTCAATTATACGAATCGTAAAACTTGTTGAGATTTTCCAAATTCGAAAATTGTAAACTGTAAACAATTTTAAGGCAAAATAATTTGATTTCGTTTTTTGGAAAATAAAAATTATTTTCGGTTGAAGGATACATCGTATGTAAATCCACTTATAATATTTTATTAGGTACGATTAAACTTTTTTATAGGTACTCTTGAGTTTTCGAAAGTTTTATTTTCGTCGGAAAAAAGCTTATATTTTCATCGTTCTAGTCGAAAATGTTGTGTTCGTTTTATGGGGAAATTTAATTTTTGGCAATTTTTTTTTTTTAAGTCTATATCGATTTTATTGAAAAGCTTAAAATTAAAAGAGCTTGCAGAAAGCTACATTATAAAGTTTTAACAGGAAAAAATTTCTGGATGTTGCCGACAGTGATTTCTGCGGCTGCCAAATGACGGCTCTTCTTTCAAAATGCAAAACGAACGCAAAATAGTAGGAAAACTACGTTATTATCGCGTTTTGGGCGCCATAAACCAAAAGCATAATGCTTCTCTTGAATATCATAAGCTTTATTTTATACATCCATCACAGTATTAATTTCCCACTTATATATGACAACGGGTCAGATCAAAATTTGTGCAACTTCAGCATGCCGGTATCTGCAAGGTATTAAGACGTCAGCAGTGGACGGTGGTCAGTAAGAGGCACATTTTTATTCCCTTGCACATAATTATCATGAAACAAGGGATCCGATGCATTAAAAATATGCACTCTTTAAAATGTATGGTCACTAACATTTAAATTGCTTGTGTCATGGGTCTCCAAAATTTGAGGTCATATTTTTTTTGTGGACTCATTTATTTTGAGACCAGTAGAAGCTAAAAATCTTGCATGGAAATATATTAAGTAGTAATTTTACACCGTTGCAAATCAATCGAAACACAGATATAAGCTGCTTATGTAAGGTACACTAAATAGCATGCTTTAAAGTAAATAAAAAAATTTTTTTTTTACAAAATTGTGTTTTCAATTATAACTTTTTTGTTTTTACCTTATTTTAATACTCGTACCCAAGTGCCATAGTTTTGTCGTGTAGTGTTTACTCTCTATATCTAAAACAGTAGGCCATGATTATCACCTCCGTTGTTTAAGTGTCGAAAAACAAAAATTAAACATTTTCATTAGTTTTGAGAAATTGTCTAGGGTTGTGTTAGTGTTGTGAATTAAAAATTTAAAATAATTTATGAAAATTAATATTACGGTGACATTGATTAATATTAATATTATTCTCAGGTGTGGTCCTGGAGTATATTGATATCATAGAAGAAAAATTAATAGAAGATTATACAAAATATTGTTACAATATCAACTAAAAGTTTTGCAAAAAGACCTCAGGTAATCTTTTAAATTGTTTCGAAAGCAATGTGAATAGATGCCAGTTTCAAGTCAAATAATCCTGGATGTGTTTCTATCACTCTTGGTGGATGTTAATTTTATTGCTTGTGAAAATTCACTGGTTATTCTTTATATTTGCTGTTGCACCTTGTGTAGATAAATATTATTTCATATTTTCCAAAACAACTATTACCTATATGTAATGCCTTTTTACATTTCACTGCATGAGGCTTTGTTTGCAATATTATTGGATGCTCAACGTTATAATATGATGCAAGTGAATTGAGATTAAACTCTCCCACCCGGATGATGCCATGATCATCTATAAAGAGATTCAAACTTATTAGCTAGCAATTCCGTGGTAATACCAGTTTGCTTTTCAATGCATTCGTTTCAATACAAAACTCTGATGGTTGAATTTCACGCATTAATATTATCTCAGCAGCTTCTATTTGGAGATGTTCTGCTTGTCTGTTGTTTAGGTCTGAGCTTGATTATTAATATCCTAACGTGCTAATGAATGTTTGCAGGATGTTATTTGTATTTACTTTAAACTTTTATATGTTCGTGGGGCGTAATTTTTCCATTTTCTACTTTTGATGTAGTCCGGCTTTTAGATGGACGTCTCTTTTGGTTTGTTCATCATCGATCAACCCAGGAGGTCTACACCACCATAGCTTGTTGTTATGGAGCACCTCTCCTATGATCATATCTCGGTGAATAATGAAATTGTATATATTTAAGTTGACAGTCAGTGCCCCTCCTGCAATTTTAGTAATTTTGCAACTAGCAGAGCACACATTAGTTCAATTCTTGGTCAAACTCTCAGATTCTAGTACCTTAAAAATGTATCATACCTTGAAGCACGTTAATTTGGCCCGACTTACAATTTGTTGGATAAACCAGCAGTTGGTTTTTTCCCTTTTGCGATCGATATCAGACAAGTTGAATACGTTTGTGGCGCTAGACACATTTGGAATGATGAATGCCTGAGTCTTCAAAATCGTCGTAAAATTTATCGATGCATTTATTACCTCGGTGAAATCTACGTATGTTTGGTTGAGCGGCAAGTCCCAAATAAATGACTAGGATATAAATGAAGTCTGAGAAGCCGAATCCAAAAGTCTTCATCGTGCAAGTTTTGGAAGACTCGCAGTATTTGGTTGTTCCATCTTTATTTTCATGGACGCGTTTACTGCGTAAAGTTTCTTATCATATAGTAGTATTAGCTTAGCACTGCTCAATGAGTGCACTTCAATTAGATGTTGCACTTCAATTAGATGTGCCTTCGATCCGTTCATTGTATTGTCGAGAATATTTCTTCCTCGAATGCTTGAAATTTAATGATATAACGAGGCCTGTTCAGATTTGTAAACGTAATATAAGTTATATACACTTTATCTGACACGAAACATTAAAATTAATACAAGTTAGATTTTAAAAAATTGATTGAACAATACAATTGAATTAACCGTTTTATGACAAATATTATTTTTCCGATAAGTCACTTATGATAACAAAATTGATGTGGACCAGATATGATATCAGTTCGGTGATAAAACTGTGAAATTTTAATTACATTCCAAGGAAAGTGCTCATTATAATAACGTCGTTAGTTTTTAAGATAACACAGTATTAGTATTAGTTTATAAACATAATCCAATCAGTGCTTTTTGAATACCCTGTGCCTATACAGTAAGTACATGTAAAAGCACAATCGAACACATTTTTCACATACACAAAATAGTTAGAAAATTAAAAATTTACATAATTTTTATTGAAAATGGAAAATGGAAAACGGAAAATAGGAAATGAATTGAATTTTAATTTGTGTATATAGTTCTATGGCAATTTAATCAGAACTCTACATGCATACACACAGCTATAAATGTTGTTGTTCGTCTTTCCTATAATGAATCAATGTACGAGTAAATAATTCGTTTTGTATGTTCACGATAATTATATTCACTGTTTGTGCTTAAAAGCTCATTAAATATTTTTTTTTTAAATTGTAAATACAGTTATCTAAGTAATGATATCTATGTTATGTCAGTAAAGGAAAGCTTTAAACGCTTTAAGCTCTACATTTTATGTGGTGAATTAAAAAATATTATAAAAGCTATATTCTTTTCTAAAATCATATAGGGCTTTTTACATGCATTGAGTCTGGCATATTAGGATTGTTTCTATTCGTACAATTCATAACTTTAAAGAGTTTTTACTTTTGAGAAGTTTTGCCTACGTTATCCTCAATGCCAACAAATTCGCTCTCATATTTAAGCCTTATTAAATACTTTGGATGTTCTATACTTAACAGCGCATCTTGTATGCACTCCCGAATCCTTTCCGAAGCGTTTAGAATGAAGGTAATTTTACGCAGCTCGGACAAGTTTTGCCCAAACTCGATCTTTCAGCATTAAAATTAAAAGGTTTTCGTTAAATATCTTATACTTTCAGCCTTTAAATTTCCATTTTAGTTTTGGAACATGACTTAGTGGTCTATCGAACTAGCACTATCTCTACAAAATGTGAAGGTGATATCATCATTTAACATTACTGCTGGAAATAACGAAAAGGTTTCCCATTCAACGTTCCCATTCAACGGAACAAGAACTATGATTGAGCGCGTCAGTAGACTCAGTAAGACTTTGAACTATTCTATAATTGCACTGTGATAATCGTACAAAACCAGATTTAGCACTGCTATATTTTCTTGTACTTCTGAATAAAAAGCACGTACTGTTTCTGTAGCAAGTATTGCACAGCTACACAGGGGTTAAGATTTAGTTATATCAACCTCATTTTCTTCATTTCATTTGTAAGCGCTACTGAACACTTCAAACTATCAGTGGTATGTTTATTCTCTCCAATGGCTTTATATCTACAAATGATGTATTTCAAATCATTCTGGCAACACCTTACAATATGACCCTCTTTTCTGTATTTCCTTCACAGCTTAGACTTACCCTTATAACTTCTTCATGGCTATAAGCTTAATCGGCGGCAATAAATGTCCCTTATTTTTACGAGGGCTAATTGTGCAGTTCATTCTGCTTTAAAATAGCTGCTATTCCAGGTGAAGCGTTTTGTTGTTGGTCCAATTGGGGAACATTTGTACGAGCTGCTTCGGCTAATGCTTCGGTGTCGTATTGTTGTTTTTTTTGTAGTTTATGGTTGAATCCATCATGTATTGAACTGTTAGGTTCAATCACCCACAAAAACGTGTCTTATATCATTGTAAATGCCTTCTTGTGTATTTCTATGATGCCACAAACAATAAGCGAATATGATGCGAAATATTCGAGCGTATTACCCAATTGTTATCGTTCTTAAACAATACTGTAAGAGTTGACACGTGTCATGATTCTCACCACTCAACACCAACAATCGAAAATATAGTAACATTCGTCGTTATTTGGATGCACAGAGTAGATGCGACTCGGAGGGTCCTATATATAGTGTCGTTGCGTTTCAACATCCAGTAAAGTGTGAGCAAAAGAATCTGCGTAATTAACCGAAAAAAGCTTGTAAATGTTCTTTACGGTGGACATGCCGTTCTGTCCACTTCCAGATGCATCTGAAAAGATGCGCCAAATCACTTTGATGCTGCTCATATATATTTAGTGACCCTGACATCAGTTTTAATGGGCAATCAAAATAAACCACGTGGTTTACAATCGCACATTATGCGCAACCTAGTTCTGCTTTGCTACAGTTTTTTGTTGTTGTTGTGTTTTTAAAAATATTGTGCTACGATATAGACAACATGTCTATGAGTGTTGATGAAACGAAAGGCCAGGGAGTGGCTAATATCTCTGCCACTGGCATTCGTCTCCCAGAGTTCTGGATTACTAATCCGGAACAAAGTAACAAGCGACAAACAAAAGTTCGCACAAGCGACAAACTCAACGCCAGACTAGAAAGGTTCGAACTTCGAGCATCTAGTTCAACCAATAACTGGCGGACACGACCTCGTTCTCCTTTCACTAGAAGGAGATCAAATTCGAAAAGACGCCAAGTCCGCTAGCAACCAGCTTGGTGTCATTACCTTACAAAATTCGGACACAAAGTCAACAATTTTATATCACCGTGTGATTTCTCTAGTCCACAGGTAAAACCACCCGGGGAACACAATTTCCTTGATAAAACGGTGATTTTAAGGAATAATAATTTCCCAAACTAGTAGGTCTATCGGTTGGCGCGGCTAATCATGGTACGAATTACACTAGCCGCCTATTTATAAGAGACTATCAGAACAAACTCACGTTTCTGATAGACACTGGCTCTGACATAAGCGTCATTCCCTATACAACATGTATAAACCACAAAACGAGAGTTAACAACGACTAAGTTTTGTCAGCCGCCAATGGTACCACCATTAGAACCTACGGAAACAAATTGTTGCAAGTAGATATTGGTCTAGGATGGAACTTTCCGCATACATTCACGATCGTAAGCGTGAATTGCCATATCAATGGTGTGAACTTTCTTAAGATTTACGGCTTACTAGTTGACCTTAAGAATAGGAAGCTGACTGATCCAGTCACGCAACTTTAGACCAATGTGTCACAGACACAAGCGAACACACCTGCGCCCAGGAATTTCTTGATTGACAACGGGTATGGCAAGTTATTAAAGAAGTTTCCTTCTTTAACAGCTGTGCCGAATTACAACGCGCCTGTTAAGCATAATGTAGTACATCACATAGTGACTACAGGACATCTGCCGGTGTCCAGACTAAAAAGATTGGATCTGATCCGACACAAACCGGCTACAACGGGATTTCAACACATGATACAACTTGGAGTATGTCCGCCATGGGCATCACCAGTATCATGTCCACTTCAATTGGTCAAACAGAAGAACCAAGATTGGAGACCATGTGGGGACTACCGCAGGTTGAACATGGTAATGGTATCTGACCGTTACTCTATTTCCCACATCAGAACTTCTCAATATACCTACAAGGTTGCAAGATATTCTCAAAGATCGACTTGGTTCGAGCTTATCATCTTATCCCTGTCGTACCTGAGGTTATTCACAAAACGGCAATCACTACTCCATTTGGTTTATTCGAGTTTACTCGAATGCCATTTGGACTACGCAATGCCGCACAATCGTTCCAACGGGTCATCAACGAGATTGTCAAGGATCTCGACTTTGTATTTGTCTACATTGACGATATCCTTATAGCCTCAACTTCGGAGGGACAACACATGTTTCACCTGGGAACATTATTTTAGAAACTTTCTGAATACGAGGTGAGCATCGAGGTGCGAAATGCGTTTTCGGCAATAGCTCCCTCGACTTCCTCAGTCACAAGGTTACCCCGAATGGTATTCTGCAGTCCACTGAACGAATTAACGTCATTCGGAAATTCCCAGCTCCACAAACCATCAGGCATATAAATCAATTTATCGACATGATAAATTACTACTACAGGTTCATGCCTAGGATAGTGGAAACATTAGGCCCATTTGGCATCTTTACTAAAGAAGCCCAAAACGTCAAAGAACTTCTTCTGGCCAGACGAAGGTCGACAGGTAACCGACCAGCTAAAATCCACTTTAGCTCACATTGCGTTATTGGCACATCCAATATACGACGCTAAACTTAGTGTCACAACTGAAGCCTCTAGCACTGCTGTAAGCGCCATGTTGCAACAATGTAATCATGTGGATTGGGAGCCACTTGGTTTCTTTTCGAAGAAACTATCGAATGCAGAAAAAAAATATTTCGCATTGGATAGAGAGCTACTAGCTATCTACCAAGTGATCAAACATTTTCGATACTATGTCGAAGGTCGAGATTTTACTGTCTCCACCGATCACAAACCGCTCACTCGAGCAATTCTGAGCGCAACCCGCGACAAACTCGCCACTTAGATTTTGTGTCTCAGTTTACTACTGACATACAACACATCCAAGGCAATGATAACGTAGTTGCCGATACAATGTCTCGAGCATCTAACCACGAAACTTCATCTGTCGAGACTCATTTTGACACGAAACAAATCGCAAAATTGCAAGAAGCTGATACGGAACTACAGGATATTCTTTCTGGTTCCTTAAAACGATCAAATTCCACTTGGAAATTAGAAAGTTTTAAATTAGCTGACTTAGCGATTTACTACGAAACGGGAAATAACCGCCCGTATATCCAAGCCACTCGAAAACTAATATCTACTAGATATTTCTGGCCTAGTATGAATAATTAAAATAATGACAACATCGCGCAGTCGTTATAATGGTGACCTTAACAGTATATGCAACACGCAACGCTTCTTCTGATTTATTCTTCTTCTCTCTTAACTCGACATGGGTTCTCCCCTAATACTGAGTATTTACGAGATCGCGATGGCTTTCAGAGAAAAAAAGACAATCACTCGCAGAGGAGTGCTGTAGCGACCATCGTTACACAAACTCAAAAATTATTCAGATATTTCGTGCACATTCATATAATTCGCTAACGCTACATGGACACTGTACCTAAATATATATAAAGCGAAAAATAGCATTTACACATAGCACTCGGTCGCCATGGCCTGATGAGATGACAATTAAGATTTAACTAAATTCCTCATCAGATCGAAATTGAGCTTTGCCTTGCACAGCATCCAAATCTGAATAATTGAACATAACGACACACACGTCACCGCCGTTGTTATAATGGTTATCATCTGTCACTGAGATACTTTGTCAAATTTGCATTTGACATACCGAAAATAGCCATATCGCTACCTTTGTTCACATATTTGCTTATGTACTAGATCGACTTGACAGAGTTACAGTATTATACATTGATGTGAGCCTTAAAAACTGTGGAATATTAACCTTCACAACTGTAGATCACCCATTGTCCGCAACTGACCACCTACGACACAATGGATATCCGTCATTGCGTTTGATAGTATCGGTAATCACATCTCACTGGTATCGCTTGGAGTACTTGCACAGCTTTTACCGGGATTTCAGCTGAGATGATGGAATCGCTTCATTCGGTCTGATTTTGTCAACGAACCAAACCAAAATATCGCATGAGATAGACAACGTTTTTTCTATTCAACGGAGAACATCCAAAGTCGACCATAGCCATCAGAGATTTTTTTTTTGACAGTGATGTCATTTCTGCCTATACTGGTGTTTGGCTTGGTAGCAATTAATTTTGGTTTTCGATCCATTGACGGTTTCTGGTGAATAATGTGATTAGGTCTAGGTGGCCATATTATGTCTAATATGTGACATTATATCTTGCGCGTACTTGCGCATGTGGCAGGAGCTTTCAATGTAAGTGGCAGACAAAATTGTCATTCTTTCCATGTTGTTTGCACCATCGTAGGCATTAATCGCATCGCGGATTAGGAAGGTATTTTTCGCGGATTAGGAAGGTTGGCGCAATTGGTCCTGTTCATTGTATTGTGCTCGCTTGCGTTGTATTTGATGGGCACAATCTTGTTGCTTTCTGAATCTATTTGCTTGTTGTTATTATTCAGTTGCTCTCGAACGTGTTTGGGTCTTGGCAATATAATTATTTTTATTATCCGTCATACGCTGAGCACCAATGCGATTCGTATGTAAAGAAAGTTTCAGCAATAAAGTCAGTTACAGTCACCCTAGAATTGTATAGACTAATAAAAACATTCCCAAAATATTTCTTAGTAAAATGTGGTTATCACTATACAGACTATTATCCTAATCCATTATTAAATTAAGCCCATAAAATCAATAACGAACGAAACACATATCTTAAAAAGTTTTCGTCACCCTAATCTTGAAATATTGAAACCCATTATTATAAAAATCAAGCTCGAACATTAACTCATACTCACGTCAATACATCGATACGCAATCAACCACAATAAATTGGTTTGATCTTAAATTTTTAATTTCCATTACTTCTCAAATTCGTAAAAAAATTTAATAAAAGAAAATAAAAAAATTTTCCCCAAAATATTAAAGTTCAAAAAATTATCGTAATTTAATTAACCCCTGCGACTATATTTACTCATATACGTATACATCCAAACAAAAAAAAAAAAGAAAAACATGTTGGCCCCGAGCGAATTACATTTCAATATACCTTGACCTGTTGAACGCTCTCATGTTTACATTGATTTTTTTCATACCCTCCATTTTGTAACGATATTCTATTCGTAAAAACTACCTTTCGAAAATGTTACTGATAATCGAGATACAACAAAAAATTTAATTTCGATTCACCCTGTTTTAATAGCAAACCGTAGAAAAATTCTCATTTTCCTTCCCCAACACAGCATCAGAAACGACATAAAGTATTAACAGCTGATCAGAATACATTTTCCCTGTACCAATTGTTTTGTAAAATGTGCGCATGAAATCCCGCCAACACATTATTATGAGAGCGTTTTTCTCCATAATTTCGAGCAATCATATCAAAAAAAAATTGCATAGTAGCCAAACTGTCTGGACCGAAAAATCTGTATTTCCTTATGATTTTTATCTTTTTATGAAAATCTATTGTTTTTTTTATATGTCTCTCTTAAATCTTGTATGGGAGCTTTTTTGTTTCGTTATAAATTTGGTTTGTGTTACAGTATTATGTGTACCAAAATTCTCTTCATTTCAGTTCAGTTCATAACATATGATCGAGTGATTCAGACGTTCTGCCAAAAACAAAAAAAAAAGTTTAAAAAAGTTTAAAAAAAAAAAATTTAAAGTTTTGAATCGTTTAAAACTGTTTTATTATTCAGTGGAGGGAATTATTTAAAAAAAAAAATTTGTTGGCTTGTGTGAAGTTAAGTGTGGAAAAGCTTTTTTTTTTGTTCATATATGTGAGTTGTTTTTTTTCGAAAACATAAAAAAGCTCTCTTAAGTGAATAAAATATTTAAGTGAATCAAATTGCGTGTGTTGTATATTTGTACATAATATATGTAGTGCTTTTTTGTTGGTTTGTGTATACTTTTTCGCCGAGAATACCGTTTCCAAAGTGTTTTTATGTTTTGGTTTTTTATAACCACAGCCATCAGTGGATGATGTGAAATGTGTGTATAAGTCGAAAAATGTGTTATGACGATGAACGTGAAAATGGTGTAAACAAAAAGAAAATCTACTTTCTATGGGTAAGAGATGTGACCGTTAATGTGTGTTACATTTCATTTAAAGAACATATGTATGCTATACTATATGTATGTAAGATTAACACGCAAAGCTGTTTTTCGGTTTAGTTTTTGTGCTATACATTACAACCTCATTATATTGTATCGTCTGGATAATTTTTTTTTTGGATTTTGGTGTATGTTCATCTTAAATTGATTGTGCTATGGTCTCGGAAATAAAAGATTATGATGTATTAAGATATAATTGTGATAAGTTTTTTGTGTTTCTACTTTTTGGTTCTGTGCTTAAGAATACATGATTCACATAATCTTCCTTGTAATCCTATAATTACGTTTTATGGATTCAACCTAATAACAAAAGCTTTTATTGGTCAATAGAATATTAGTGTTTGGTGTTATAATAAAATGTTTACAATTTTTGTAAGAGTTTAAAAAAATTATTAAGAAAATGTTGACCCGAAAGCTTTTATTTTTAAATTTGAGCTTTTCAAAATTTTACAACAGCAGATCCATGCTTAATGATTAGAAAGAGGTTTTAATCTTTATTGACTGATTCTATCAATTCTTAATTTACCAAATGTGAGTGAGCTTTTAGTTGACAAAAATAACAATTGAATTAAAAGGAATTTATCCAGAAAAGCATTTTTTTACCATTGTTCAGTTGTAAAATATTTTCAAAAACATCAAAGCAAAAGCTTTTAAAATATTGGTTTATGCTATGATTTTTTGTGTCAATCTATGTGATTAATATTTTTTTAAATAAAAATAATAGCTTTACCATACTTTTGAAAATGGTATCCAGCCAGTTAACCACAAAATATGGTTACACTTTTTGGTTTTCTTTTAAAAGATTTGAAAAAATTAATATTACATTTTGTAAAATATTAGAAATAGATTTTTCCAAAAACATATAAAAATCATGAGCTTTAATTTTAAAAGATTAAAATTATTAAATCTAAAACTTTATGCTAATAGAAAAGCTCTATTTAGCTCAAACACATGAAGCTCTATAAAGCTGAAAATATTACAGTAATATTTTAAATTAACAAATTTAAAAAATTTCAGAGAGCTTTAATATGCTTTTAAATTAATCGATTTTCTCCATTAAAAGTTTAGTTATTTATGTATGATTTAAAATATCATAAAACAATAAAATTAATGTCGACTTAAGTTTACTTGGTATTTAGAGCTTTTTGATGGAGAAATCTAAGCTTTAATAAAACCTAATCTTGAAGCTCAAAATTCAAACAAATATAGTTAGATAATTGCTTTGAATATTCTAAGCTTTTATATTTAAATTATCAAAATAATCCTTAATTAGACTTTTAATGAGCTTTTACTAGTGAAGTGGTAACATATTTTATTGTAAAATTTTACTATAAGCTATAGCTATAATTTTCAAATATGTAAGCTTTTCATTCAGTTCTTGACTTATTTAACCATAAAAATAATTAAATAAATAAACTGTATATTTCAGAGAGCTTTAATATGCTCCCCAATAAAATTATTGCTAAGTTACGAGATATTTATAAAAAAAAATACAAAAGATCGTTCAACAGTAAAATAAAATATTACATGCAGTGATTTGTATGCCCAGATTTTTAGATGTTGAAAATTAAGCTTTTGCAGTTTTAACTTTTAGTAAATTGAATTTAAAAATGCTGTATCGTTACTTTCAATAAAACATACCTTGATGAGCTTTTCATTATATTAAAAAAAACATTAAATACTAAGTTTCAAAGTGTAATTTTAAAATTTTTTTGATTAAATTGTTAATTGAAGTCTTAATTGGTTGAATATTTCAACTGAAGTGAACCAATTAAAAAGTTATTTTTTCGTTAAAAGCTCAGTTTTAATATTATTATTTCCTAAATAATTTTTTGCTGTCAATCTATTTGATTAAATATTATTTTAAATAATAGTAATAATATCTTTACCATGCTCTTAAAAAGGGCATCTAGCCAGTTAAACACAAAATTGTATTTCTATAGTTTTTTTTTAAAAAGCTTTGATAAAATTACTATTCAATTTCAAAAATTAGGATGAGATTTTTCCAAACACGTAATGTTAAGAGAATTAAGAGTTTTAATTTAAAAAAGTGACAGTTAACAGAGAGATACCATTACAATTAATTTAAAGATTTTAAAGCTTCTAGGAACACCATAAATTTGAATAACGTTTACTCTGCCAATTATTAGAAAAATATTAAACTTTTCTACATAAGTAATTTAAAGACTTTAAAAACTTTAATTATTTAAGTATTTAATTTTAATTAAAGATTTGAGCTAGTAAAGCTCTCATAACTATTTAAAGAAATAAAGATAGTTTATACAAAGTTTCATCATATTGGTTAAAAATTCAGAAGATTGTAACTTTTGAAATTCAAATTTAAAGATTTGACCAAAGAGTACCATTGAGCTTTCAACATTTCCTCTCGTAAGCCCTTAATATTCTTTTAATTAAAGATCGGGTTATTTTTTTAAAAGAAAGAAGCTTTGGATATTATAAGCATTTTAAACAAAAAATTTAAAAGAATTAGTAACTTTAACACAACTCTAATAAGGGTTCACTAAGCTTATTCTATTATATAGATATACGAATAAGCTTTGACCTGAGTTTTAAAAGAATCGCACTAAACTTAAGCTTAACATGCAAAAAAGCTTAAACAGGATTTCAATATAATATAAAAAAAACTTTCTTAAATAAAGAAATTCTTTGAAATTTAGAAACTTTTATGAAAATGTATTATTGGATTATAAAAGCTTTTAGTGAAACTATACATTTAATCAAGACTTACTTAGCCAAAGAGCCAATTACTCTACAAATTTTTTTTTAAATATTTAAAAGCTTTCACTGAAGTAATTTTAAATTTACTGAAACTTAAAACTAATACATAAGCGATTCAACAAATGTAACAAATTATACATTTAAATTGAATTCTCTCTCCAAGAAAGAAAGTTTTAATAAAAAATGCTTTTGCAAAAAATAAGCTTTTGCATTTTTAACTTTTAGGCTAAATTTAAAAACAAACAAATTAAGCAAAACTTTTTACTAAAACATGCCCTGGTGAGCTTTTTATTAATAAATAAAAAACAGAGCTTTAAGATATTATACTAAAAAGCTTAAATACTTAATTTCTAAGTATAATTTTTAAATTTTTTTAAATTAAAATTTTGACTCCAATTTTCATGAGATTGTACTTAAATATTCGTATAAAGCTCTAATTGATCGAATATTTATTTGCCAATGCTTTCTTTAAAAACATAAACGTGATTCAATTAAAATGTTATGTTTTTGGTTAAAACCTCAGTTTTAATACTATTATTTCCGAAATAATTTTTTGTTGTCAATCTACTTGATACATTCAGTTTAAAGATTTTAATCATTTCAGGAATATGATACAATTGAATATAATTCACTTTGCTGATTTCAATTTTAATTTTAAACTAGAAAGCTCCATCATTTTTTCCAATTTTTTACTTTGCAAATTCTAATGTAAAGATTTGGCTAAAGGAATTCTTTTATGATTTTTCAGTGAGCTTTAATATGCTTTTAGTTTTAAATTAGGTACTTTTGTTATAAAAAACCTTTAAGCTTCGAATGATAACTAATTACATTAAGATTGTTGATCCGGATATTGTGAGCTTTTGTAATAAGTAAATTAAAATCACAATAGACAATTTAGCTTAAATCTAATCAGGATTCACTAAGATTAATAAAATATACAAATGAATAAGCTTTGACTTGAGCTTAAAAATAAACGCTAATTTAGCTTGTAAATATGGAAAATCCTTTAGCATGATGTCAAAATATTCTAAAAAATCACAAAAGTTTTCTGAAATAAGGAAAATTAAGAAAACTTTCATCGATATTTTAAAAACATTGATGAAATTAAATCGAATGCTATCAAAGCTTTCATTGGAATTATATTTTTGATCAAGATTCAGTTAGTCATATATCCAAATAATTAAAATATTTATAAACTTTAAAAAAATTTAAAAGCTCCAATAATTGTTACAAATGTAAATGTTCATTGATTTATTTCAATCAAAAAGACACTTTCAAAAAAGTTAGCTTTTAGTTTAATTTTCAAACAGCTTTAATATGCTGAAGTAACAAAACTTAACTTTAACACTTATTCACAAGATATTTACAAAACAAATTTTTAAAAGATTGTTCAACAGTAAAATAAAGTATTATTTGCAGGGGTTTTGTTTGTTTATATTTCTGATACTAAGGTTGAGCTTTTGCTGTTTTAACTTTTAAATATCTCAAAGCTAATAAATAATCTTTAAAGCTTAAAAACTAAGTTTCAAAGTATATTATATATTGAGCTTTTGACTAAGTTTTAAAACAACCTAATCATTAATTAGATTTATTTTTATAATTATGAGTCTACACATTACCGAAATATTTTATATGTTTAATGGAACAAAACTTAAGTTTTGAAGAGCTTTAATATGTTTTAAAATTAATCAAGTTTCACCAATAAACTGTTGTTTACATATGTAAATGATTTTTGAAATGTCATAAAACGGTAAACTAAAATTCGATACATGGTAACTCAGTATTTTGAGCTTTTTGGAGGTGAAAGCGAAGTATTTGCAAGTTTTTAACTAAGTATAATGCATTGGGTTATATAATATGATTTGAGTTTTAACAGCTACGCTGATATGGATTATATGTAAATGAGCAATAAATTTATTTTATTTAATTATACTTCTAACTTTAAAAAAAAGCTTTAAGTAAGATTAAAGAAGAATTTTTGTAATGGTTTTATAAACCCTTTTAGTTTCCTAAATCTTAAATCATTTTTAGATTCACTTTATCAATTGTTAGAGAAATATAGAGCTTTTCTAATAACATTTCAAAGCTTAATTAAAACCTTTAAAAGCGCTCAGTTTGAAATTTTAATTTTAGTTAAATTATTGCAGCATAATTTTCATAATTCAGAAGTTTCAAACTGTTAAAATTGAAATTTAAAGATTTAACCTATGAGTTTCATTGAGCTTTCAAAGTTTTCAGTGACCTTTAGTATGCTTGCATTTTGTTAAAGAAAATAAACCATTAAGCTTCAAATGACAACAAATTATATAACAGTAATTACTTTGAATATCATAAGCTTTTGAAATAAGGAATTTAAAACTACAAAACCACTAAGCTTATTCTTATATATACGAATTAGCTTTAACTTGAGCTTAGAAAGAAATTTACTAAACCTAAGCTTGTAAACATGCAAAAATGATTTAACAGAATTTCAAAATATTCCAAAAAAAAAGTTTTTTAAATAAGGAAGTTAAAAATTGAAACTTTCATCGATATTTTAAAAAATTTTATAAAATTAAATTTAAGGATATCAAAGCTTTCATTGAAGTTTTATATTTCATCAAGATTTAAGGAGCCTGATATCCAATTATTCTAAAAACAATTTAAAATATTTAAAAGCTTTTACTGTAGACATTTTCAATTTATTAAAACTTTAAACTATAATACGTAAAAGCTCCAACAATTGTTACAAATTATAAATGATTTCTTTCTAAAATTCAAAGAGCTTAAATTTGCCACCTAATTAAAACAAGCTTCAACACAAAGTTACTAGATATTTACAAAAATAATTTTTAAAAGTTCGTTCAAAAGTAAAATAAAATATTATGTGCAGTGTTTTGGTGTGTTTAGATGTTTAAAGCTTAAAATTAAGCTTTTGTTATTTAAAGTTTTAGTATGTTGAATATTAAAAAATAAAAGAATACCTAACTTTTTACTACGAGCTTATACATCAATAATTTTAAGCTATTAAAAAATCTTTAAAGCTTAAATACTAGTTTCAAAGTATAATTTTAAAACTTTTTATTTATAGTTTTGAATTAAGTTTTCATGAGATCGTAGTTTACATGAGCTTAAACATGCGTGAGAAGCCTTTGGTCGAATATTTGATTGTTAAATATTTATCTTTACATTAAAGTGATTCAAAAAAAAGTTTTTTTTTTTAAAAGTTCAGTTTTAATATTTTTTGGAGTCAATCTATTTGATTAAATATTTAAAAATAAGGTTTTTACTATGCTTTTAAAATGCAACATTGAGCTTTTAATTAATTTTGGAATTAACCTAATCGTTTAAAGAAATAACTCAGCTACCCATACAAGAATATTGATTTGTATTCATACGTAAAATTTACATATTACAGAAATATTTTTAAAGTTCAAGTAAAAAAATAAGTGCCAAAAAGCTATATTATGCTTTGCAATAATCGGGTTTCCCCATTAAACACTTGTTTAAAAACATGAAACAATAAAATAAAATTCGACAGACGGTCACTTAGTATTTTGAGCGTTTTGAAGGTTAAATCTAAGCTTTTGCAGTTTTATTTGTAAATACATTGTTTAATAAAGCACAGTGTAGGTTTTATGACTTGATTACTAACAGATAACCTTAAAGCTGGAAAGGAAAACGAATATGCATAGATTTTCACTTCGAATATTTTAAGCTTTTATATCTAAATAATAAAAAATCCTAAATTATATAGATTTGAGCTTTTACTAGTTATATGGTAGAATATTTGTTCATGAAATTTATTTTATTTAATTATGCGTCGAACTTTTAACAAAATACTTAAAAAATAGTTTAAAAAATAAGCTTTAATAATAGTTTACGCTTTGGCTTAAATCCTTAAAGTTTTCTTAACCTTATATAGTATTTAGATTTACTCTGCCACAATTTTTTTTTACAAATCTTGAACTTTTCTAATTCCTCAATTTGAACGCCTTTAAAAGCTTTCAGTTTTTTGGTTTTTGTAATAATAAAGCTTTCACAGTTTTTTTAAATAAGGATAATTTTTACAAAGTTTCATCATTTTGATCATTAACACTTGCAAAATTCTAATGCTTTTGATAAATAAAATTATCCTTAAAGCTTCAAATGATAAAAAATTACGTAAAGATAGTTGCTTCTGGTATTATAAGCTCTTGTGATAAGAACTTTAAAATCACATTTTGTTCTTGATCAACCCAAATATATTTTCTTAAATTAGAAAACTTAAAATTAAAAAAGCTTTAACCGATATTTTAAAAGCTTTTAAGAAAATAAATTAAATGATATTGATTCATTTCTTAAGCTTTTAGTATAAATCATTTATAATCGAGCTTTAAAATAATTACAATAATATCTTTAAAGAGCTTTTCATATAAGATATTCATTATTTATTTTCGTCTCACATATCTGACATAAATAAAGCTTTTATTTTTAATAAACCGAAAACAAACACATAGTCAATTTATATTAAAGTCAGACATTTTAAAATGTATATCCTTTGGTGTATCAATAATTGGGCTATTCGTCCGACGTGTCAGATGCACCATCTTATTACGTAATATTATACATTTGAGCTGGTGTTCGTGCTTTACATTCCAACACCATTCGTATCATTTGGTTCGTTTTATTACCTTATTGTGTGCTCATCTAAAATGTATGTGCTAGTCTCGGAAATAAGAGAGTATAATGTATTAAGATAAAATTAAGATGATTTTTTTTTGTGTATTGTGCTTTTGTTGTTTGGTTTGTGTGTATAAGAATACACAATTCATATAATCTCCCTTGTAAGCCTATAATTACGTATTTAAGGTTTTCGAATTAGTTACTTTGGTAAATATAAAAACACTATCACTGTAAAATAAGATATTAACGGGTGGGGTTTAAAATGTATGTAAAAAATGTATGTAGTGTAAGCAATTAAATTTTGAGCTTTTTGATTGATTTGGTAAAAGATTTTATTTTTTGAGTTTACATAAAATTTCACATAAGCGTGTTAGCAACTTTAGATATTTTGTGATTTACGTACCACCTAGATATTATTGGAAAAGTAGTGTTGCTAGGAGCAACGAAATTTAAAGTAAAAATTGATATAATAAATGTCACAAAATGACACAATTGAAAGATAAAATGAAGGTTACTGTGTGAATTATAAAATATATTCACAACAAATTGTAGAATTACCCGATGCAGATATTTTCGTTTTACCGTACACCGCGATCCTTTTGTTGACTGGGGCTTCTTTAATAAACTTTTATGTTCGGTTACTCAATTCTTTATCGAATTTTATGAAACAAAATAATCGAATTTGGGTTCAGTTCTGCTGTCTTTAAAATTTAGCAGTGTTTTTAAGCAAATGAAATACTCAGGAGTGATGATATATTATAAATAGTGAATACAACTGTTCTAATTTTATGTGAAGTCTTTATAGACTTTGTATATGAGTGACTGAGTTTCTTGGAGATCTTCATTTAAAAGAGATTAGATAAGATGAGCAAAGCAAATATGAAATTGAATTTTTCTTTAAATTTGATTGTAAGCTTTCATTGAGGCTTTTTCGAAAAGATTTCAAGGATTTTGATAATACACCAAAAATTTAAATAAATAAGCTTTTTTGTATATTAGGTTTGAGTGCTTTAAGTTACATGTTTCGGACTAATAATAATACAAAAACAAAATAAAAAACAAAGTAATAATAAAGTAGCCTTTTCTATTTAATTTATTTATTTTTCCCATAGTTCATTACTGAAGGTTCATGCATTACTTCTTAGTTCTTAAAATGCTCTCTAAAAACTCCACAGTTGTTGTTACTAAATATAGAAAGAACTTACAAATTTTGATTGATTTCTCTTTTTTTTTTTTTTTGAGTCTGAACTCTGCAATCTTTTCTGGGACTGAAGCTCTCCCAACTCTTTCGCGGTTAATTTTTAACGTCCTACCTTATGCCGTCACCAGTCAAATTGAGGACGCACGAATACTGGTTCGATTTAAAATCCATCTGCACTTTGCATTGCTCCAGCCAGCCTGTACTGATATGAACGATGGTTCGGCCCATGGATTTTGCACTCCAACAAGGGGGTCATAGTTGTGTTCATCGTCATCACCGATCGTAATCATGTGATGAAAAATTCCTTTTGCTTATTAAGAGCTTTTTTCAACTTAGTAAAAGCTGTAAATTTGAGATTTTGTATCCTCTAGTTTATGTGCTTATACACTTGAAAATTATTAAAGCTTTTTATTCAAACACTAACTTTTAACGTAGTCAAGAAAATTTATAAAAGCTTTTAAATTATTAATTTAATAAAGTTGAATAATTATAAAATTGACAGTCAGTTTGAAATAGTTATTTTTACAGATTAATTCTTATTTGATGCAATTGATCACAAATGTTAAAATTTTAATCAATCTAAGTTGAAGTCATAGCTTTTATTAGCTTTTAGAACTTTAAATTTTAAAACAAATTGACTGTGTAAAAATGTTTACTGAATACTGGATGAATATTATAATAGTTAAGCTTTTGATTTACTTTTTAAATTTCAATATTTTGCATTTTTAATTAAAGTTTTAAAGCTCAATTAAGTTGTAACAAGAATTTATAACCTTGCATCATACTTCATTATACATATGGTCAAATAATGATGGGTGGCGAAGGAACTCTCCTTTTCGGACCATCGGTACGTGAGTTTAAAAATGACATTCACCCAAAAGCCTTCAGGAATTTTAGAAGGACTAACTGGAGCAAATACGGGGAAGTATTAGTACCGACCGATGCTCCGAAGTCTCCAGCCACAGAGGAGGAGCTGGATTTCCTGGTGGAAGAAATCACAAGCGCCTCTAACTTGTCCTTGGACACTGCTTGCCCCAATAGAATACCTAAGGGGAAGCAGAAACCGGTATGGTGGTCCAGGGATTTGGGGATCCTTCGTATAGGGTGTAGGAAAGCATTCAACAGAGCAAAAGGCTATAGGGAAGGTCAGGATTGGGACTCCTATAAGGAGCACCTTAAAAAGTATAAAAAGGAATTAAAAAAGGCGCAGAGAAGGTCTTGGGGACTATTTTGTGATAAAATAGAGTGTTTCGGAGACCTCGCGCCTCAGGAAAATCTTATCTACGAGCCCAACGAGCCCTAGTTACTTAATTAAACAAGATGGGCTGTGGACTTCGTCTAGTGGGGCTGCTGTTCATTGGCGCTCCTGTTGGAAACCCATTTCTCAGTCGACGGAGCTTGGTAGGAATAGGGAAAAATTATCGTTGGGGTGAAATGGATGGAGGTTAGTGTGGTTTTTATCCCGAAAACGAGGAAGGATTCACAGACCTACCCAAAGGACCTAAAACCTTTAACTCTATCATCTTTTCTGTTGAAAACAGTGGAAAAACTGATTGACGTGTGCGTACGTGCCAAAATAAAACTGTAATAGGGTGACTTCTCAGCATACTGAGCATACTTTTCAGAGGTTGATAAATCAGATGCTAGAATTCAGGATTGTTAATGCGGAGATAGGGGGATCCACCATTAGGAGGCGAGTAGTTAGAGGAACTCCGCAAGGTGGTGTCCTATCACCTCTTCTCTGGAACATAGTAATCCATAGACTACTTTAGGAACTGAAAAGGGAGGAAATAGGGGTGAAAGCGTATGCAGATGACGTAGTGATCGTGATCTCGGGTAGGTACCTAAGCACGATTAAAGAAGTCATGCAACACGTGTTCTTAATCAATACAAAGTAGGCTAGCAAATGTGGGCTATGGGTATAAATCTATCCAAAACAGAGCTTGTACTCTTCACTAAGAAATATAAAATTCCGGTAGTTGCCCCTCCTACCTTAAAAGGCACGCACTGGCCTTTACTGATAAGACAAGATTTCTGGGCATAATTTTGGACAGTAGGCTAAATTGGAAGCCCAATATTTAGAGAGAGTAAAGAAGTCTATTATGGCTCTATACTTATGTAGGAACGCCATCGTTAGGAGATGAGGTCTAAAACCAGAGCTGGTACACTGGCTCTTCATCTTTGTAGTCAGACCGATTTTGATGTATGGGGTGAGTGTGTGGTGGCCAGCACTAGACAAGAAAACTTATAAAAATATGATAGAGAAGGTACAAAGAATGGCCTGCTTGCTTATAAGCGGGGCACTGAGGACAACCCCTATACGTGCTCTAGAGGCTATGCTCTACCTTCTTCCTGTCGACATCTTAAGTAAGCATAGAGCGGCAACTACGGCTGCATGACTCTCTGCCGTGTTTGAGTGAAAATGTCTACAGATGGGCCACTCGACGATTGAAAGTTCGCTTAAGGAAGACTTGGCGAATAGTGACTACACAATACCGATTGTATGCTTTGAAAAAAGCTTCCGGACCCTTATCCGCTCAAGAGAATCCTGGGGGAACAGCTTAACAACAAAAACTGGAAGTATACAATTCTACACTGACGGCTAAAAACTAGTCGGCAAAGTCGGAGCAGGAGTCTATTGTGATAAATTAAATGTGAATATATCCGTTCGTCTTCCTGATCACTGCAGTGTGTACCAGGCAGAGGTGGTAGCGATTGAGGAAGCGCTGACTTATTTGATGCAAAATGTCATATCCACAAGGGATATAACAATATATGTGGACAGTCAGGCGGCAATCAAGTCGCTAGAATCAGTTTCTCTGACGCCGTGGTGGCATTTAAATGCCGCTCCTCTCTTAACAAGATGAGTGAGCATTTTAATATCCAGATAGTCTTCGGTCACTTGGAAAGGGCAAATCTGGGGAGTCCTATAGCAGCGCTTTTTATGGCGATTAAAAAGGAGGCAATAGCGAAGGAATAAGAGGTAGAATAACTCCATAACATGCAATGTAGCGCGGCAAGTCTAGCCGAAACTGGACTTAAAGCGCTCCAAAATACTAATATCCTTACGTAGACCTGACTTAAGTATAGTCGTGGAGTGCCGACACAAGACACAAGATAAGATATACAAAGCTTATATATATATATATCTGAGAGCTTTAAGTTGGTTTTGGTTTTTGAAATGCGTTTCTTAAAATTAAAATTAAAATTTAAAGTTTAAAATATTTGTCTTCCTTGAAATAAAATATTTGAAATTTGTCTTTTGCAGATTGGAGCTTTTATGAATTTTATTCAAATTAAATCATTTAAGACAGTTAAAAACTTTTACAAGTTATTAAAATAGTCGTGATTTTGTAAAAGCTCTATATGACCCATTCTAGCTTTCGAGAAAGAGCTTACGAGAAACTAATTTATTTTTAAATAATAACCAACCCAACCAAAGACGCTCATTTATATTGCCTTTAAAACGACAAAAATATTCACACCAAAACTCGTGAAAAATCTGACGGATACAGTAGAATAAACACCACACGCCACACAATTGTATAGCTGTAAACGTAAAAAATAAACAAACAAACAAAAAAAAACAAATGAAAATTTTAAAAGTTTTCAAATCAATTTGATTTATTTACATTTTCATTGTGTTTCCATTCGTAACTGTCGTTGTTGTTGTTAATGGTTACATTTTTTATTTTATTTTATTAATTTTAATTGATTGTCATTTTAGAAGAAAGCACAAAAGAACACACAGAAAAAGAAGAACCAACAATTTTTAATTTAAATTTTTTAATTTAATAAAACACAAAAAGCTTTTACACTTTAAAGATCTGAAGTTTTAGAAAATAACAACAAGTAATTTTAAAACAATACCATAATTTATTTTATAAATTAAATTTAAAATTACGAGTATCTTATACTTTGTTGTTGTTGGATTTTATTATTATTGTTATTAATAATAATAATAATAACACGAAAAAAGCTTTTATTAAAGCTTTTAGGCGTTTTATCTATAAAAACAAATTATGTAGGAGTTACGATAATTAAAAAAATTTATAAAATGATTTGCATTTTATCTTATGCTAGTATAATTTTTTTATGTTGCACCTCAGTTTCGCAACAATGTTTGTTAAACTTTTTAAAAATGTTGAGATGGGTAACAGGCACAATATTTTCTACATTACCAAAACATTACAAGGGAATTTTGTCTGGTTTTTTTTATTTAACTTTAATTGTATCGGGCGTATATAAAGTTTTGAAATGTTTTATTTATGGTGTTGTTGTTGTTATGCTAATCACATTGTGTAATGGGACTTACATTTTTCGTTGTTGTTGTTTTGTTTTTGTCAAGTTGGTTTTTATAACGAAAAAAAGCATATTACACAGAATTTGGTTTTCTTAATTTAGACCTTTTAAAAAACGGTGGAGGAGTTTGTTTAAACGTTTTACAGTGACATTTATATGTCAAACATTTTAAATTGTTGACGTTATATCACATAAGGTCTTACCCTGATATAACGTCAACAATTTAATGTGTTCAACATCTTATTTTGCCGAGAGCAAAGAGTAAAAGTTATTTTGAAATATCATTTTATTGTTTCTTCGGCATGGAGGCCAGAGTTTTTTATATATGCAAAATACTGATCCAACTGTCATTAATTAAGTTTGTAAGATGGTTTCTAAACTCGTAATTTTACTAAAGTACCATAGTTTTTTTCTTCGGTAAAGTAATTTTGGTAAGACTGGTTAGTGTTCGCGTTATATTACGACAAAAAATAGATTAATGCAAAAATTGCGCAATGACAAAATTAAATTATTAATCATAAATAATTTGCAGGTAGTTCTTGTAAATACTAAATGCAAGACACAGTGCCTAGAATTTTTGTTTATTTTTGCAAAAACTTCTTTTTGATATTTGATTAATGTTTTGAAATAAAGAAATTTTTGTTTTTGTAATAACACACAGTGCTATTTTTAAAATCAGAAATTCAAAAAAGCTGGTGTATGCGCTTTTCATGATATTAAAGCTGATATCAGAGACTAGGCAGATAGGCAATTCATTTCTATAGAAATTCAACAAATTCACTTATTTATTTTTTTAACTACTTTTTGGGAAAGCTTTCGTTTAATACAAATACAAAATACAAAAATAGTTAAGTGTTTTTTCATAATTTATTTAATTTCACTTAAAGCAGTACATTTCCATTTTTTAAGATAACAATAAAAACTTCCTTACCCCATAGAACCAATTAAACTTTGTCATCGCTGCTTTCAATAATGATATCACGATCAATGTTTTAATTTGGTCATCAGAGAGCATGTTTTGAGAAAAAGGTAGATTTTCTGATCTATCAATGGAAGAAGAGAAATAAGATCACTCTTCTTTCCCTTTTTGATTTTTAGCAATTTCTGTAACATAGTGGTACATCTAACATTGGACCAACAGAAACTTTCTTGCTTTTATTTTTTTTTCCGCCACATAAATTTGGTTTTGGAAATTTTGGAAAAATCATTTAAACTGCCAGAAACCAGGAACACTATTTCATACTGCTTGCTTTATTCCCAATTTTTATTTTTGTTTAAGCATTTATTTTTCCTCGCGACAGCAAACCTGCATTTGTTTTGCTCAAATAAACATACTTTAAAAATCACAAACACTTAGCATTAATAAAACCACTTTATAAAATCTTAACGCAATTTTCAAAATTTTCCAAATTGTAAAATAAAATTTGGAAAGTCTAATGATCAAAAATATAAATAATGATCAAAAATATTGAATTACTTATGTTCAAGTAGTTTTGAGAACAAATGAGACTATATTCTTCTCTTGCAAGATGGTCATAGTTTCAAAAACCCAAATTTTATATGGTCCTTCCAATATACCCTTAAAATTGGAAGTGAATCTGGCAAACAATTTATGAACAATTTGTTTCTGAATTAATATACTTAATATACATATAGATAAATGTGACTCCATCTATTGGAGTTTCACAGTTTCTGTTTAGTTGTTCCTTATATCGCATATCGTTACAGTGGATTTAAATCAGAAATGCCCTGTCTCCTTGTATTTTTTTTTCGATTTCAGTTGACACGAGATCTTCTTCAAGGTTTCTTTGTAGGCACTATTTCTGTCGTACCATGGTACATCGACAATATCCCTTATTACTATGTTCTGAAACCTCTTTATGATATTGATGTTGCTCGGTTTGGTTTAACCCCAAAATTCAATACCATAAATCCGTTATTGGTTTCAGTATTTGCATATAAAGTAGCAGCTTATTGTATGATGATAGAGAAGAGTGTCTGCCAATCAGCATAGTATAAATATACATAGTATTCCCATAGTACGTTACCCCATTTGCGTGGTAGATGTCGCTACCGTTTTAAAATAATCAAAATATTTGGATATGTATAATCGCTTAAATGTCATATTTAATCTAAATTTTGACGATAATCTCGACCCTACATCTGAAACATCAATGGGTTAACTGTTTTTTTCTTAGCATCCAGAGTCATGCCTGGATACTTAGTGGTGTTCGCTCACCTCGTATTTTACCTCGATTTATTTAAACCGGTATATGTTCAACTCGTTTGTTGCTTGTTGGTAAAGTTTATGTGTATTGATATAGTCTCATTTATAGTATATTGCAGTCACACATTAATCTTCACAACTGTTTTACGTTAAATTTGTAAACGATATTTTTTAACATCTTTCTCCCTTTTTCTCACTTTCACTCTCTCTCTCTCTCTCTCTCAGAATTTTTCATTCTCAATAACAGAATCACAATGTACAATTTATGTGTTTGCACCAATTATAATCAAAAGTGAGTCATTAGATTTTTCTCTTCTGTGTCGCCATTGCAACCGATTTTGTACTTAGTGTGCCCACATGGCACATTTTTTGCGATGATCTTTATTTCAATTTAAAACAACAATACATGTAATACTAGTACCCATCCAGCTATATATGTGAACTGAATTCCTATCGCTACATAATCCCCTTAAATGGAGATTCGCGACTGTTTAAAGCGGCCACTATATCTAGGATTTTCAGTGGTATAGTGCATCTGGTTGTTTTTTAACTAAAATAAAATGTTAGATGATACTCTGGCTCATCTTCGGTTTTTGCATCAATATCAACACATCGGTATTTCTTGTTTTGTTTGCGCATATTGCGCAGTTCATTTTTCAGTAGATAGGTGGTTTGAAGATGATTGCATATTCTTCGGTAAATTCACGATAATAATCAGTTAAATTAATTTATCATCAGATAATAATTATCTTCATTGTGATTCCATGTTTTGGTATAACATTTCGGAGAACTTTTTTTGGTTTATGGCGGCCATATATTTAAAATTTATACTGCCTACTGTATAGTATATATACATACAGGCTTATTTTTTTTTTGATATCGGAGAAATCGGAGAGATCAGAGAGATTATTTATCGGATATGTCTGATAATTTTTTTCTCCGATTTTTATCTATCAGATCGAAAAAAATATTTTTTGTGTTATTTTTTAGTACCAAAAATAATAAATTATTTTATGAATTTCAGCATTAAACTCCCTAAATTAAAGTTTAATTTGTCACCTGATACCTCAACATTAATCGGAGTCGCCATTTTAGAATTTACTAAAAAATATAAAATAATCTGTACATTTTTTCAGAGTAAAAAGATCGTATCCGATAATTATCGGAGCGTAAAAAAAACGACACAGAGAGATAATTTTTTTCTCGGATATTAAAAAAAACGCATATCTGAAAATTTGACAGTAAATTTATCTCTCCGATTTCTCCGATATCAAAAAAAAAACAGACCCATAGTACTACTATCATAAGAAAAAAACAGTTTACTCTTTGATGTTTCAGACGTCGGGTCGATATCGTCAAAATTTAGAATAAATATATGACATTTAGGCGATTGTACATATAACCATATTTTAATTATTTATTTGATTTATACTTGACAGTAGGCATAGTATAAATACACATAGTACTAACATGGTATGTTAGCCTATTAACGTGCTAGATGTCGTTACTGGTATCGTTTTAAAATAATCAAAATATTTTTATAGGTATAATCGCCTAAATGTCATATATATATACTAAATTTTGATGTTATTCTATCGACCTGACAACTGGAACATCAATGGGTAAACTGTTTTTTTCTTATAATGGTAGTACTATGTGAATATTATGTTTTTTTCCTTTATCTCCAATTTAGGAGCATAGGGCGTCCACTATTCTGAACCATCTTACTCTATTTGGGACTATTGCTTTAATTTCCACCCATGATTTTCCTAGGTGTTTTGCCTCTGCTAGCATCGTTCTCTTTCATGTCGTTGCTGGCCTTCCAACCTTTCTTTTTCCTTGTGGATTCCAGTCTAATGACATCCTCGTTATATCACTTGATGCCTTCCTCAGTGTGTGGCCAATCCATCTCCATTTTCGTCGCTTTATTTCGGTCTCAATGTCTGACTGACATGTTGTTATGTGCAGATTGATGTCACTAATCGTGTTAGGCCAGAAGCACTTAAGTATTCGTCGAAGTCATTTGTTTACGAATAGCTTCTGTATGATTTTTCCTGTATGCTTCCATGTCTCACACCCATACAGTAGTACCGATTTCACACATAAGTTGAACATTCGTATTTTGGTCTTGCGCGACAGAAGTATTCCAGACTTTGTGTAGCATGTTGAATGTATGTCTGGCTTTATTTATACGTTTGTGTATGTCTTTTTCTGTTCCTCCTGTTTTTGTTACTGTGCAACCAAGGTATACGAATTCGTTTACATCTTTAATTTGTATATTGTTGCATCGGTGTGGTTAAAGTGTGTTGAGTCTCATCGCCTTGGTTTTCTTGATATTAATTTTGAGATATTAATTTTCATGTTTATCGTATCGAATGCGCGTTCGAAATCGACGAAGAGCATATACAATGGTGAATTCCATTCATTGGATTGCTCAGTGATGATACGGATTGTGTTGACGTGATCAGTGCAACTTCTGGTCTAAATCCAGCTTGTTCGTTTCTTAATTTTTCATTGTTCTTAGGTGAGATTCTGTCAAGGATGATCATTGCGAGTACCTTTATTGTTGTGTTGAGGAGGAAGATACCTCGCCAGTTTCTACATTCTCTTAGGTCACCTTTCTTGGGTATCGTAATTATCAAGCCTTCTTTCCATTTCAGTGGAATTCTCCCAGAATTCCAGATTTCTTGGATTATTGGTGTTAATATGCTTGCAGTTGTAGATGAATCTCCTTTGAATATTTCGGTGATTATATTGTCTGTTCCAGCAGCCTTATTCAGTCTATTAATGACATCTTTGACTTCCCGTTCAGTTGGTAGATGGGTGCTGCTAGTTTCCTTATTGATGTCAATTAATGACTGATCAATTGATCATTTAAGTCGTTAGTATTTTTGCTCGAATATGTAAGATAAGATCGCAATATATATTCTCAATTGCATATCATGCATTTTAGTTAATAGGAAGGAAGGTAAATGCGATAAACCTTTTAAATCCTATTAAAACATGTGAAAACATATCCTTTGTGTGGTTAACAGTTTTACAAAATTTGTCTGGCTTTATCCCACCAAAACCGGTACCATAAAAGAAATGATTCAGAAAATAGAGTTTCAAAAATATATTTTCAGCAACCTAAAAACTATTATAACTAATAGGGGTACCACATTCACTTCCGCAGAATTTTGAAATTAATGCAAAAATGAAGGAATCTAAATCATCACTCGATCACGGCTGGTGTTCCAACTGGAAAATATATATAATGTGTGTTTATACGTCTCTTGAAAATAAAGTTGTGATATCGTGTGATAATCTATAAAAAAAAGCATCTGTTAAATGTCTGCACTAACAATTTATTTTGTTGTTATTAATGAAAAGTGAAAAATTAGAATTTTTGGACAATAACCTAAACTTTTTTATACAACCTTTATTCAACCATATGGTGGCATATCAATCAAATATAATAATAAATTTCCAAGAAAAAAGGTTTTGATTTCGTGTGCTTTTCACGTCTCTAGAGAAAACTTAAATTTATCAACATAGATAAGGTGTCAACTTTGTAAAGGTAAAGTTTGTTTTAAATAAAAATTCATTTATTTTTTTCAATTTTGACACGTGGATTTATAAAATAAAATAAAAATTTAAAAATTACGTTTAATCTCTTTACAGTCGACTTTGCACGTTTTGAACTTTTAATTACTCGAATTTCAGTATTATCCAATGTGTAACGATTATATGGATTCATATTTCAGTGAATTGTTAATGTTATGATTGGGTTAAGACGGTAAATTAATTTTTTGTTAAATATTTAAAATGTCATTTTCTAATTTTTGGAATTACAGGCTAAATTCGTAAAATCACAAGATATATTGGCGATCTTTTGAGTAAGTACTGTTCAGCGAGTTCATGCATCGTCGAAGGGAGAAAGTGGTAGTCAGTCGGATTAATGTCTAGAGAATTAATAACTTGAGTAACATACAGCAAGGTTACTTATTTGTCGCGTCTTTGCTCATATTGTGAGCGTTTTTCCTTCAATGAATTTTACCACTGGCGCCATCCATTAGAAATACATGAAAATACTCAAACATATTTTCTATTTAGTTATAAACTGTATAATTGACTACCAAACCTCGACTGTAAAAAATTATACAGAAAATAAAATACACATTTTCTTGTTTTTGAGTTTTATTATTTAAGATAAAACAAAAAAGAAAAGAAAATGTGTGTAGGTAACATTATAAATAATTAATTTTCTAAAGTAACATGCATAAAATTTTCCAAGGAAGTATTGGTACAGACAACAACAGTACGAAAAATATAGATAAAAAATTGTATCTACCCAACAACAAAGCTTGAGTTGGTGGGATTTTGTATTTTATTTTAATAGTGGTTTAAAGATGATGTTCTATTGAAAAAAAAAGGTTCTGGTATATTGATTTTTAGAAACGCTTGTCATAATCACCGATTCAAAAAAATCGCACATTTCATCATTTTATTCCGTTCGGTTAGTCTGCTTAATAATCATGTTTCGTTCTTTCCTTTTTGATGGTTGCGATTTTCCTGTTCACTTTATGGAATTATAGAGCATGGCTAACTCTTTCGCTATGTATATTCTGCGCTCCAGCTACTTTTTATTTCTTGACAGCGCCAATCTTACATTACCTGTCCCGCAGGATATCTGTTAAATATACTTAGTCGTCGAAAGCTTATATCTGTCTCCTGTAATATTTTCGCAAACAAAATATTTTTAATTTTTTACCTTCCGAAGACAGATCTCCAGCTCATTCTTAAATTGCTGTTACGTATGGAAATTTATTGATGGTTGACCTTTTTGTACTTTTTTTTTATTTTTAACGATTGATGCTGAATCTGACATGCGTCAAAAAAATTTGCGGAGCTATTTAATTTAATTTAGGCATCGTGGTAGATATCTAATACTTCAAATAAGCCATAATTAGTCCTTCTATTTATCCAAAGGCCAACAGAGAACTTGCAGACGATGTTACATTATTCAACATAACTTGAATATTACTCAGTTTTTAGATATGTGACCTTCCTGACCTTAACTTGAGCTACTTAAGCTAAATTCTTTAGTGTCAAAATTAAAGCACTTCGTGAATCTTCTGCAGTCGACCTACACTAAAAACTTCAAAATATCTTTCAAGACTCTGAAAAATGGGACTTACCAACACGATCTTTGTGGGTTTTGGAAGTTCCAAAATTTCAGCGAACATTTTTTAGTTTTCTTGAGGTAACTATTATGATTTTTCTTGATTTTGGAAATTCTATATTTCGAATATTTGTGGTTAAGTAAACATAAGTTGATGCTCAGTTGTTGGTTTACTTCAGATATTTGGTGGTTTATTTTTTTTATATTTCGTCATTCAGGGGTACTCTTGTAATTTTCCTGCTTGCTACTTCTTTGCTCACGTTTCTGATTTGCTCCTATAATTTTTAACAATTACCTCTTAGGATGAGATTCCAGCAACAGTGGTTGTATTTTCTTACTTGTTTCAAACGGCTCGATATTATGAAATCAGAATTGGCCTTATTTCTTATTATGGCGGTAAACCATTACCTGTTTTCAAAACTTTGGCATTCTGGCAATCATTCGGTTATCCATGTTTTGACTTCTAAATTTAACCTAGGCCAACAAACTACAGGGTATGATATATATTGTAAAGTGAATTAAAAATAGTTCATCGCAATGATTCCGGAATTTATACTCGATGGTTACCGGAAGATATTTGGCAATATAATTCGCAACCGGCTAATTTTACAAGTACAAATTTTATTTTTGCTAATTGGTGGTCAAAATTTAGTTATCAGGGTTTATAGATCTTCATCTATATTATGTAACTTTGATATTTTGTGTACATCTGGAATTTCTGTAATTAAGGCAGCTTATAAATCACATATTTGGGAAAATGAGTCAGCGATCACATTTTATTTGTCTGTAATGGCGGGATTGTTCCGTTTTTAATCAGGCATTAACGGTCCATGAAGACTTTAATAAATATTCTACGTCCTTTGAAATATGGGAATAGTTTTAGAGCGACCACATTTCATCACATAAATAGCCAGCAGTTTCCTGTCAATGGCGGAGGTATATTAAACAGGAGGTTTTTAATAAGCTGTGCTTAAATGTTGGTGGTTTTTGGAGTTTTTGCTAAAGTTGCCAGGTCCGCATAGATGGGTTGTAGAAATTCGGTTAACTTTGGTTTGGGATAAAGACATTTTTCGATGAAATTTGCAGTTTAAAATATTCGTTTGGCTGTGATGATTAATTCAGAAATTGCAAGAAGAGGAATGGAAAACAATTAGGATACCGGTCAAACGAGCCTAAAAATCTAGCGAAAGTATATATTAGAAAAACCAAACGCTACCGAACCGTTTTTAGAATCCATAACCTGTATTTTTACTCATCACAACATTTAATAAATTAGCCAAGCTTTTAACGTGTAAAATCTCTTTTATTGCTAATAAGCTAATGACTAAAATTGTTCTGCTTTTTGTACAATTTTATTTAAAATTATATAAGTTTAAAACTTTTTAGATCTATTTATAAAAAATAATCCTTTTATTCCTCGAATCAAAAGATTAAAGTCTCCCATCAAAAGCTCTAGACTGGAAAATGGTATAGATAATTCTTAAGAAAAATGAAATAAAATTCAGCATCAATAATCATTGAATGATAAATGTTTTGTAGATATAAAATCGTATAATATTATGACGTTAAGCTTTTATTTGTCTCGTCTATCTGATATAAAACTTTTTGATTAAAGCACAGGGAAGCATGTCTTCTCTGTGATTAAAATATAAACTTATAATACGAGTTGAATTACTTTTTGGCCGATTTTTTTTTGTCCTAAGACTTAACATAAATTTCAATTACAATGACTTTGATGAGTATTGCCCTAGTATTGAAACAGACTAATACCCCAATGTATAAGTTCAACGTAGAATATATGAGTTAATATATGCCACAATATACACCGACTACCGTGAAAGTTTTATAAGGTCTTACTCAGTCTGCTGGTAGATCTCCCATGAGATAAAGTCAAAAAAGTGATGTATGTTTGGTAATAATATTTTATGGCACACAATATTATTGAGCATTAACCTCGTCGACATAATATGCTTCTCTTTGAACCGAGTAAACGACAATAAAAAGACCTTGTTTGGTTTCATCGAATGTAGAAATGTGTGCTTTGTTGGCCAGATTTGTGTTGCGAATCTAGCTAAATGAACCTTAATCAGATATAAGTTGAAACAATGATTAAGGTTTCCGATGATATGAGGGTGTCTTAATCGATGCTAAGACTATAAAATAATCTATCTTTAGTCAAGTTTTATAAATTATTATCTGATCTTGATTCTCTTTCCCATAGGCGTAATGTGGGAGCCTTATGCGTGTTTTACAAGTACTTTCATGGTCATTGTTCATCGGAACTTTATGAATTTATGCCTGGTTTGTCAAAGCCTGCACGTAACTTAAGACGCCTGGTACACCGATACAATCTGGAAATTAAATTCGCGAAGACCAATAAATTTAAAAATTCATTTTTTGTTAGGAGTACGCGAATGTGGAATAAACTGAACGACGAGACGTTTCCCTTGGAATACAATTTACAGAGATTCAAACTTAATATCAAAAGTAAACAACTAGAAGACTGAAAACCTTTATTCCTTTTATTCCTTTCTTACCTTTTTCCCTCCTAATCCTTCCTTTTACCTTTTGCAGTAGTGCTGTGTGTTTGTTGCTAAAACTTTCATATAAAGGATATACATACATATATATATCCTAAGTGCTCTGAACATTTATAAAAAAAAAAAAAAAAAAAAAAAAAAATCAAACTTGTTGTCCAGTATGTTGATCACTTTGTCGTAGGGTCGTAAAAGCAAAAGAGCTCCATATCTGTGATTAGACTATTGGAACATAACACAAATTGAATGTAATGGTTCAATTGTCATATTATATGGTGTTTATGTAAATGTCTATACAGAGATGATACATCTATAAGGTTTAATTGGTTGAATCGATGAAAAGTCATCCAGAAATCTATACAATTGATAGAATATATACGGCGACAGTGTTTGATCCCACGAAATATGCGTTGAAACCGTAAAGTTGCAAAATACTTTAGCTACGATGTCGACTGGATCAAATATGCTACCAACGGTGGAATGTAACTCGCTATTGGTCAGTTTCTTGTCATAAATATTATCAAATAAAAAAAATAAGTTTGCCATTGAAGGAATCCCAGTTAAGACCCAATGCCTTTATATATCTTTTAGGAATTTATCGGTTCAACTCAAATTCAATTTATCTGAGTTGTAGGCCGAAATGGTACACATAAATTGAAAAGAGTTCAATACAAATTTTCTTAGCCGTATTCTTTGGCCAACAGCTTACATGATTGCGACAGTGGTTTGACTTTACAATGGTGTGACAAATAATATCCAACCGAATCATAGGCGTACTCCCATTTTATCTCCTTGTTGCATTGCAATCGTATCTCAACTGCCAGAAATTGTTTTAGCCCGATGTATTTTGATTCACCAGTTTCAAAACCCAATTATGGATATCGTCATCTGGTTTATGTGCTGACGCGTAATTGCAAAGTTCATGCTTGTACTGGACTCTTAGAACATGCTATTTTGTTGCGTTGTTGCTTAATCACACTATAAAAGTAAGGTATTATCGCAAGGTATTATCGTGTTTTCCAACCAGATGCGTTGTTTTTTAAACTGTTCGATAATTTTAGGTATAAACAAAGATAGAGAGTTCTTCCGATTCTGTATTAAGTCGGTTTTGCCGACTGCGGAAATATGAAATGTACGGCTTTGTGTTTAATCTAACTGACCTGGACTATATTTTCAATTGCAATATGGTATTGATTATCGGTTGCAAGATAGTCCGGGCACGTTAAAAAAAATGATTATTGTTATTGCAAAAGTTGCACTTTTTCATCGGGTTGGTAACAAAACTTTTTGTAAACACTTCCATTGTATTTGATCCCTGTTTATCTTTAACGGTCGTAATGTGTGTTATATGGTAAGATGCGCAGAAATTGTCTTTAATATGTGACATCATGAATTAATAAAATTTTGTATTTCCTAATTGATCCCAATGATAAGTAGATCCCAAAAATCCCAATTATTTTGTGAAAACCTTGAGTGCAATTACAGAAAGATTATGATTGTTGCATTTATCTATAAAGCTGCTTGTAGTTCTTTTCTGGACATGACTTTATTTTCTTTCGAGATTTTAAACAAAGACATGGATTGATGTAAAACGATACACCGCTTACTTCCATATCGTTTGCATGGAGCTTCCAATGCTTTTATTAGATATGTGATCAACTTACCTTGTCTCTGTTAGTATTTTAAAAATTTCGTTATACATGCCTGAAAATGCAGCGATCTCCTCTTCATATTAATAAAAATCATTTGCGTGTGTATCGTCATAATCAGATAGCGATTTGCCATTTATTTAGGAATGCAATTTTGCAATTGTTTGATTTGAATTCCAATTTCAGCATGAGCTATCTTTTTATTTGCAGAGACAAATGTTGTTTGTTTCATTAAACGCCACACATTTAATCGTTCGAGAAGCTTTTTAGAATTTTGAAAGCTTCATGATTGAACCTTTTACGTATAAAAGTTTTTTGACTTAATAATGGAAAAAACAATTTAAAAGCTTCTGACTATATTGAATTCTTCGGGTTCTAATTCTAGAAGACTTACTAAGAAAAGCTCAAAAGTTAACACTTGTTTTATAATACAATATCAATGCAAGATTAAAATTGGTAAAAAACTGCAACACGAGAGGTAACCAATCATCATTACTTCCTCAAATTTCCAGGTACAATGATAAAAGCTCATTGATAGTAAAGTTGTTAATTTTAATGTTTCTAAAATAAAAGCTTTAAATGTTATTTCGAGCTTTCGATCCAAGTTATATTTTATAATATTTTAAATGAAATACAACAATTTTTAATGATAATTTATTGTTTTTGAAAAGCTTTTACATTTTAAAATATTTTTTTTTGAAGTAACAACTATTTTGGCTTTTGTACAAAATGCTTTAGTTTTTTTAATATTTTACTACACTTTTTATACAAAGCTTTCTGGAAGTAATAACAAATTAGCTAACACTCAGTCAATAGCATTTCAAAAGCTTTAAACAAATAGAGCAAATTAAAATTATTTATTATGTGCCTTGGATACATTTTACATGAAATCTTTAGCATGTGTATCCATAAACATTAAAAAAAATTGAAAACCATGTTTCCGAACATCTATGCTTTAAGGCTCTGTCTATAAAACCATATTGTCAAGACAACTTTTTCATAATAACACTCTATTAAGCTTTTATTATACTCGATATAATTTCAAAATAAAAAATTAATTACTTTGAATTTAATTAAGATTTTAATGATAAAATGTAAAAATAATTAAATGTCACGGTGCATGTATTCATTATATATTCATCGGTGTATCTGTTTAAAAAAACAACTTACCAGATGAAACAAGTTATAAAAAACTACATAAAAGCTTAAAAGATTATGTTTTTATGATGTTCTTTTCACACATTTATGATTGTATTGTTGAGAGCATGTAAAATGGTCACGACTAAAATAATTTTAGCTGTGAGCGTAAATTATTAATGAGCTTTAAAGCTTATTTTTATTATACATTTAAATTATGCTACATTTTGTGGCTATTAGTTTTAATTACAAGCAGCAAATGATATATATATATATATATATATATATATATATATATATATATATATATATATATATATATATATATATATATAATCACAAAAATGTGACCTAACTTTGTGTCCAATTAAACTTTTAAACTTGCACTTTTCAACTTAATGATAAGTACTTTTAATGCATAATTGCAACATACTAAAAACGATAGCCACAGATCCATTTTTGGAAAGCTTTCAAGAGGGATAAATGATGCAATTCTCTATCACCTTTCACAACTTATTAACTTTAAACATTTCTACTACTGTACTAAGCTTCTTAGTGAAAGTTAATGTTTTTACCTAACAATTTTTTGAATTATTTGATTTATCATTAAATACATTAAAAACTTATAAAAACTCACATTCTAATTTAACATAGTACTGAAAACTAAGACGAAAGAAATTGTTGCAAGCAACTGAGGTTGCGATCGTCACAACACCAAACTTTATCGTCAAGATAGGAAAATAATTACACTTTTTAAAACTAAGCATTCAAATTTGGATGTTGTTATCAAACGATAGACAAACGATACCACGTTGAAAATTCTTACACCATAGATAAGCAGCAAGCTATCCGACGGCCGATAAAAGAACAAAATGCAAAAGAAAATAAGACACTCCAAAGCCGTAACATTTTTAAAAGACGAACCAGTATTCCGATTTAAATGAGTGGTACGTTATTAAAAAGCTCTCAGTAACAGCATTAATACTGCAATGAAATATCTCTAAATTTTCAAAAATTATTTTCGTTCATAAAAATCAGGAAAGGCTAACTCCTTGCCTGACTTTGATAAATTATGAATATGCATATAAAATTTGCAATAAACCACACAACGGTCCGATTTCGATGGGTGAAACGATAATCGAAAGCTCTCGGTGTCAGCATAAATACTGCATTAAAATATCTGTAAATTTTCATAAATTATTTTCGTTCATAAAAATCAGGAAAGGCTAACCCCTTGCCTGATGTTGAAATATTATGAATTTGCAATAAACCACGCAACAGTGGTCCGATTTTGATGGGTGAAACGTTAATCGAAAGCTCTCGGTATCAGCATAAATACTGCATTAAAATATCTGTACATTTTCATAAATTATTTTCGTTCATAAAAATCAGGAAAGGCTAACCCCTTGCCTGATGTTGAAAAATTATGAATTTGCAATAAACCACGCAACAGTGGTCCGATTTTGATGGGTGAAACGTTAATCGAAAGCTCTCGGTATCAGCATAAATACTGCATTAAAATATCTGTACATTTTCATAAATTATTTTCGTTCATAAAAATCAGGAAAGGCTAACCCCTTGCCTGACTTTGATAAATTATGAATATGCATACAAAATTTGCAATAAACCACACAGCAGTGGTCCGGTTTCAATAGGTGAAACGTTAATTGAAATTATGAATATGCATACAAAATTTGCAATAAACCACACAGCAGTGGTCCGATTTCAATAAGTGAAACGTTAATTGAAAGCTCCCGGTGCCAGCATAAATACTGCAATGAAATATCTGTACATTTTCATAAATTATTTTCGTTCATAAAAATCAAGAAAGGCTAACTCCTTGCCTGATTTTGAAAAATTATGAATTTGCAATAAACCATGCAACAGTGGTCCGATTTCATTGGGTGAAACATTAATTGAAAGCTCTCAGTGTCAGCATAAATACTGCATTAAAATATTTGTAAATTTTCATCAATTATTTTCGTTCATAAAAATCAGGAAAGGCTAACCCCTTACCTGATGTTGGAAAATTATGAATTTGCAATAAACCACGCAACAATGGTCCGATTTCGATGGATGAAACGTTAATCGAAAGCTCTCGGTGTCAGCATAAATACTGCATTAAAATATCTGTACATTTTCATAAATTATTTTCGTTCATAAAAATCAGGAAAGGCTAACCCCTTGCCTGATGTTGAAAAATTATGAATTTGCAATAAACCACGCAACAATGGTCCGATTTCGATGGATGAAACGTTAATCGAAAGCTCTCAGTGACAGCATAAATACTGCAATGAAATATCTGTACATTTTAATACATTATTTTCGTTCAAAAAAATCAGGAAAGGGTAACCCTTGCCTGATTTTGATGAATTATGAATATGCTTATAAAATTTGCAATAATTTTGATGGATGCAATGTTAATCGAAAGCTCTCGATGTACCGCATTAAAATATCTGTATATTTTCATAAATTATTTTTGTTCAAAAAAATCAAAAAGGGCTAATCCCTTGCCTGGTTTTGATAAATTTTTAATATGCGTTTTGCATTTTTTTGATAGGAAAACTATTATTGCTAAATTTCAAGTTTCAAAGCTCACGTCAGCAAAATGGTACTGACATAAACAGTTAATATAACCCCATTATGTAATATAATATAACCCCATTAATATGATATAACCCCATTATGCTTTTATTTGACTACTCTATCTGATAAAAAAAAAAAACTTAAGAATTAAAAATCCAAGTTGAATTACCTTTTTGTCTGAGTTTTTTTTTTTTTTTGTTTAAAATGTAATTAAGCTTTTGATGACAAAATGTATAAATAATTTAACTGTGTAGGTGTATGTAAACATAAAACGTAAAATAAAATCAAAGTATTTTAATTTTAAAAGTGAAATATTATAATTTACTAAAATTAAAATTAATTAACATAAAAGCTTTAAGGATTATGTGTATTCAGTTTATTGTAGACTATACCTCGTACATAATTTTGACTGTTTAAATCTTATTTTCAGTAAAAGCTTTTAATACTATATTTTTTGTACATTTAGAAAAGCTTTATCGATTTGATTCGGAATATTATAATAAAATCGGATCCTTTTGAAGTTTTTGTATTGTTGTATAAATAAGCTTTTCCTTATTTAAAATTTTCACGTATAAAAACACCTTTTGTAATCATTTAGTAATATATGACTGAATGTAAAATTACCATTTCCCAACAAAACATTTATACGGATTTTCTTTATCAATGATAATATATAGAAAGCATTGGATTTTCCGAATCCAACAAAAAAGAAAAAGAAACCATGAATACGATACAAAAATAGAAAACGACATCAATTTTTTTTTATTCATTTGTTTTTTTTTTTTTTAAAGAAAAGCTTAATAAAAGGATATAAACTGAGAATATGAAAAAATGAAAATGCTATTAATAAAATTTAATTGAAAATGAAATGAACATTTTCGCGGTTTTTAATTAAAAGTAACATTTTGTCTGGCACCTCGTCTCGCGTCTTTTGTCTATGTACAAGATACATTATTTAATTTTATTGGTAGAAAGGCAACCCAACCAACCGACCAAAAATATTAATCAAAAGCATAACCTTTTTTAAAGAACTAACGTGTGACCTAAACCATGAAAAAAAATTTCTTGTAGTAACGGCCATTAAACGTATCGCTTTAACTTGTTAAATTTACAATTTTACTGATATAATCTACGTCCGATGCCATTGTACAGGTATACAGATTTTTTGTTTTTAACCAAATGGAAAATATTTGTTATTTTCCCCAATTAGTTTTTCATCGGCGGTTAAACAAATTTTAATGATGAAATGAGAAATATATTCTCCGTCGTGTCAAATTCATTATAGATATAAATGAGCAAAAAATTGAATTTTCTTTACAGCTTAAACAAAATACAAAAAAGCTCAATCTGCGCTATTTTATAGCAATGAGTTCATGTTGGAAAACTTTCAAGGTGATTGAAAAGGTTAATCGTAAACATAGTATAAAAACCTTTCAATGTTTAATTAAAGCACCAAATTAAAACTGAGCAAAAAGCTCTATATAGTTTATTGATATGCATATTCAAAGTAAACAAAAGCTTCCTTAAAACATGAACTCAACAAACTACGAGCTTACAGTTTCAAATAACTTTATTTGGAAAGTTATTAAAAAAGCTCAGTGATGTTGGAGTAAAATTTACTACTTGGAAAAAGTATTAAGAGAAGAAGAATTGCGCCCTTTAATTTAATCTACAACGAAATTTAAATAATGATGATAAAATGAGAAGTCTCTATTTAGATCAGTCCCATCCATATTTCATATAGAGTGACAAACACGGAAGAAATAAACAAGGCGCAAAACGTTCAATTAAGAGCTTTATCCCGGTAAGCTAAGGAAATTATGGGAACCAATAATGCGTCTGTGTGTTGTTTCCAATAATCTTCTTTTGATAAAATTCTGTAGATTTCATATCCGTCTCCCACAATCGACCAAAGTGTGAAAATTCGGGTGGAATATAATGCCATTTTGAACCGTTCTTGATAATCAGAGATTTGGAATTATAATTTTTTAAAGTTTTGCTATGGGAAGCTTTAAATTATTTCACTGCTCCAACAAATGTAGTTTCGTTGTTACGTTAGTTTAAATGCTACGTTACTTACAGGAGCACCGCATGATCGTTTATGTTGGTGAATCCTTCTATAAACTGTCCAATTTTATCAACGGTCAAAAAATTATCATTAACATTCACTCTCAGTAATGCTATAATTGCGCTGTGTTGCATTTAGTTTGTGAGAAATGAAAGCAATAAGACGTCCCCCACCACTGTGAGACCTGTGAAAGAGTATAGCTCCAACGCCGCAGTTATAGTCCAATCAGGAATACAGAGGACAGGAGCGGAGAAAAGGGATAATTTCAATATTTCGAAATTTTTTTGTGCCATAACGTTCCACTCAAACATGCGATTTTTCTACAGTAGGTTGGTTAGTAAGTCGCTAGTTCTGAGAATCGATCGCAATTTGAACTCAGAATTGAAACGTTTGCTTCACTATCCAATAAATTTCTGTCTATTTTGCTAAAAACTTTATCATCAGCATAAGGTTTTACCTTCAGTGGCATCAGCTATAAGCGATTCTGCTATTTGAGATTTTTTTAAATTTCTTAATCGAAAGTAATGACTGGAGTTCAGTTTAACTTTGTAAAAATTTTGACAAACTGTAGATTTCTGTAGTTCAAATTACTTGCAATGCTGTGCTTTTCTTGGTAAATCCATGTAATGAGAGTAAACAAACTAAGCGCGTTCGCTCCCCCTTCGAGTTTCTCCAAATTGAACAACAGTTAGGGCAGGATTTGCCAATATACAAAATATTTAATTGGTGAATCGAATCTTGGTGGTCGTCTGGTTGCGTGCCTGGTTGCTTGCTAAAACTTGTTCAAGTGAACCCTTCCTTTCCTTTCCAGTCCTTTTCTTTTTATTTTCTAGCTGTTATTCCAGCTTCCAAACATGCCTTGCAAACTCAACACCATCAGCTCCAGAGTTATAGCAATAATCTACCTAATAATTGAAATATTACGAGGAATAATTATTGGCCAATCTATACACAAAATTAACTATTGTCATCCAAGAAGCGATTGAGAGATTTCAATCGCTCTTGATCGTTTCAGGAAAACTATTTAGCATTCCGCGTTTGGCAGTTCCAGCTGAGAATTTGACAGGAAATTTATCTGTGTTGCCTAACTCATGAAAAGTCATCTTTAAATTTGACAAATTTTCAGCAAACAATTGAGCTCAATAAAAGGGTGGCCAAATGATTTTGACATTCTCACACATTGTGCGATTTACGTGGCCTTAAGTGGTTGTACCGAAGCATCATTGATTTCGGTCAACTTTACCAAGAAAAATCGTGACGTGATTCGCTATTAACTGTTGCAAATGGATATTAAAATGTTCGAGCATCTTGTATGGAACCATTGAAAAATCGTTGTCAGTATGAAACTCAGTGTTCTGCCATTAAAGTATCAGCTGCTTACTATCGTGGGGTCATAATATATAGTTGTGACAGTGGTAAGTGCGCTAGCATTTACCGAATCCATTTGGTAAAAAGTATGTTCCTTAGTCGATTGAATGTTTATACTAAATACTAAATACTAAATACTAAATACTAAATACTAAATACTAAATACTAAATACTAAATACTAAATACTAAATACTAAATACTAAATACTAAATACTAAATACTAAATACTAAATACTAAATACTAAATACTAAATACTAAATACTAAATACTAAATACTAAATACTAAATACTAAATACTAAATACTAAATACTAAATACTAAATACTAAATACTAAATACTAAATACTAAATACTAAATACTAAATACTAAATACTAAATACTAAATACTTAATACTAAATACTAAATACTAAATACTAAATACTAAATACTAAATACTAAATACTAAATACTAAATACTAAATACTAAATACTAAATACTAAATACTAAATACTAAATACTAAATACTAAATACTAAATACTAAATACTAAATACTAAATACTAAATACTAAATACTAAATACTAAATACTAAATACTAAATACTAAATACTAAATACTAAATACTAAATACTAAATACTAAATACTAAATACTAAATACTAAATACTAAATACTAAATACTAAATACTAAATACTAAATACTAAATACTAAATACTAAATACTAAATACTAAATACTAAATACTAAATACTAAATACTAAATACTAAATACTAAATACTAAATACTAAATACTAAATACTAAATACTAAATACTAAATACTAAATACTAAATACTAAATACTAAATACTAAATACTAAATACTAAATACTAAATACTAAATACTAAATACTAAATACTATATACTAAATACTAAATACTAAATACTAAATACTAAATACTAAATACTAAATACTAAATACTAAATACTAAATACTAAATACTAAATACCAAATACTAAATACTAAATACTAAATACTAAATACTAAATACTAAATACTAAATACTAAATACTAAATACTAAATACTAAATACTAAATACTAAATACTAAATACTAAATACTATATACTATATACTAAATACTAAATACTAAATACTAAATACTAAATACTAAATACTAAATACTAAATACTAAATACTAAATACTAAATACTAAATACTAAATACTAAATACTTAATACTAAATACTAAATACTAAATACTAAATACTAAATACTAAATACTAAATACTAAATACTAAATACTAAATACTAAATACTAAATACTAAATACTAAATACTAAATACTAAATACTAAATACTAAATACTAAATACTAAATACTAAATACTAAATACTAAATACTAAATACTAAATACTAAATACTAAATACTAAATACTAAATACTAAATACTAAATACTAAATACTAAATACTAAATACTAAATACTAAATACTAAATACTAAATACTAAATACTAAATACTAAATACTAAATACTAAATACTAAATACTAAATACTAAATACTAAATACTAAATACTAAATACTAAATACTAAATACTAAATACTAAATACTAAATACTAAATACTAAATACCAAATACTAAATACTAAATACTAAATACTAAATACTAAATACTAAATACTAAATACTAAATACTAAATACTAAATACTAAATACTAAATACTAAATACTAAATACTAAATACTAAATACTAAATACTAAATACTAAATACTAAATACTAAATACTAAATACTAAATACTAAATACTAAATACTAAATACTAAATACTAAATACTAAATACTAAATACTAAATACTAAATACTAAATACTAAATACTAAATACTAAATACTAAATACTAAATACTAAATACTAAATACTAAATACTAAATACTAAATACTAAATACTAAATACTAAATACTAAATACTAAATACTAAATACTAAATACTAAATACTAAATACTAAATACTAAATACTAAATACTAAATACTAAATACTAAATACTAAATACTAAATACCAAATACTAAATACTAAATACTAAATACTAAATACTAAATACTAAATACTAAATACCAAATACTAAATACTAAATACTAAATACTAAATACTAAATACTAAATACTAAATACTAAATACTAAATACTAAATACTAAATACTAAATACTAAATACTAAATACTAAATACTAAATACTAAATACTAAATACTAAATACTAAATACTAAATACTAAATACTAAATACTAAATACTAAATACTAAATACTAAATACTAAATACTAAATACTAAATACTAAATACTAAATACTAAATACTAAATACTAAATACTAAATACTAAATACTAAATACTAAATACTAAATACTAAATACTAAATACTAAATACTAAATACTAAATACTAAATACTAAATACTAAATACTAAATACTAAATACTAAATACTAAATACTAAATACTAAATACTAAATACTAAATACTAAATACTAAATACTAAATACTAAATACTAAATACTAAATACTAAATACTAAATACTAAATACTAAATACTAAATACTAAATACTAAATACTAAATACTAAATACTAAATACTAAATACTAAATACTAAATACTAAATACTAAATACTAAATACTAAATACTAAATACTAAATACTAAATACTAAATACTAAATACTAAATACTAAATACTAAATACTAAATACTAAATACTAAATACTAAATACTAAATACTAAATACTAAATACTAAATACTAAATACTAAATACTAAATACTAAATACTAAATACTAAATACTAAATACTAAATACTAAATACTAAATACTAAATACTAAATACTAAATACTAAATACTAAATACTAAATACTAAATACTAAATACTAAATACTAAATACTAAATACTAAATACTAAATACTAAATACTAAATACTAAATACTAAATACTAAATACTAAATACTAAATACTAAATACTAAATACTAAATACTAAATACTAAATACTAAATACTAAATACTAAATACTAAATACTAAATACTAAATACTAAATACTAAATACTAAATACTAAATACTAAATACTAAATACTAAATACTAAATACTAAATACTAAATACTAAATACTAAATACTAAATACTAAATACTAAATACTAAATACTAAATACTAAATACTAAATACTAAATACTAAATACTAAATACTAAATACTAAATACTAAATGTTGATCCTCGTTGGTAAAGGACACTCCCATGCCTCGTAAAAAACTTCTAAACGAGGATGCTATCTTTAGATTTCCACCACAACGTCTTTGGCTTGCGGTAGAAAGCAACTGAAAAAAGGTTAAATCACTACTCGGGCCGTAAAAAACCACAATATTAAAAATATCAACAAAAAGAAAAATGGATACCGCTAAAAAGTTAATCGACCCCCGCTGAGGATCATCGACATAATTCCTCAAATGTTGTTATGTTTTTTACCATCCCTTTATTTAAAAGCAAAATGCACCAATTTACTCTTAACGATCGTTTACCATATAAAATGTCAATCTGCAATTGTTCGTCTACAATGGGTATCTCAACCATTAAATAGAGCGGTAATTAAGTAATTACCAATCAAAAGGGAAACAAAAGCTTCGGTTCTTAGACCACAAATTAATTTTGCTCATGCCAACATTTTTATTTTCGTCTAATAAATGTTTACCGTAATTAACGCTCCTTACGGGTTGTTGTTCGGTCTTTATTCAAGTCTGACTGTGATAATTAGATTTTAGCTGTTGAAATCCTTTTTTTTTTTTTTTTTTTTTGTTTTATTTTCATTTTTATAAATAGACGTTGATGAGTTAAATTCTGAGTGTAAATAATAAAAAAAAACGTTATAGTCCTTTAATCGTAAATTCGCAATTATGTGAGGGTGAGAGGAACACAAATCAAATAAATAATCGTCTTTAATCAATTTGGGATTATGTTTCAAAATATAGATTTTCTGTAAATGTGTGGTAGAAAATATTGGGGACGAGAGTTTCTTACGAATTTTCCGATTTTGACGTCAATTGAGATTTGTTTACTAAATTATTCGTTATCTCGATACGCATTTATAAACAAAACATAACATTGACATCTCGGTTTGTTGTATATCTTCGAGATTTTCACCTTGAACGGTTATGTACGATAAGATTCTTCGAAATGTAATTGAAAAAATAACAATATGTTGAAACCCACACAATCACAGACATGTATGTCGCTTAAATGTAATTCGACAACCTCAAAACAATATACATCCATGTTTTATAGATAAGATCTAATGTTTCCATAGATGTATATACTCCGATCCAAACTACGTCTTCGAACCGTTAGTTCACCTGTCAAATTCGTTTTAATTATTAAAGTTTATACTTTCACCAACTTTTTGTTGTTCAACTTTTTCTTATCAGTAAAGTGTCGGTTTATGTACGTACATATCCAAACATATGTTCATAACATACAAGAAGAAAATTTAATAATCATCCGATTGATTTTCTATTTTGTAATGAAATAAATTGTTCGGAAAACTGAATGGTAAAATATCTGCTTAAGTTGAATTTAATACGATTTTGATGGTCTATTTGACAGAAAAGTAAATCTATCGTATTTAATTGGAAAATGATTTTGTCTTTGGTTTTCGATATAATTCGCATAAATGATGAACCGACTATAGATACGATTTGTGTGTCTATAATTTTATACGGTTCGACGATTTCTTATGATTTTCAAGATAAACGAATTTCGTTTTGATCGATTAGTGAAATATTAACTAATATTATGGAACTGAGGGCCATTATGGATGTGAGAAAATTGGTTACAATATTTAATCAATGACAATAAGAATGATTTGACCTTATTGGCCCTACTGGTCCAAGAACACAGACTATTCCTTTTGGAAAGCAACAACAAGCTCAAAAAGACCTAAACCGACTCCAATTCACACCAATGGAAAGTGATTTTTTTTCTTCCAATTATTTCAATATTTTAGGATTTTTTTTTTGTGTTTTAATCCCTGCAATTTTTTCTGGGACCACAAACACACAGGTTTAACCACTGCGCTAATTAGGTGGCTTGTCAAAAAGTTGTAATGCAAAAGTGTACATAAAAATAAAAAATAAAATAATTTCACGCAACTGGTTTTCTTAACGACTGCATGTACTACGTACCAATCCTAAACCGCATTTTTAGTTACGTAAGCGGAGGTTTTGTTAGAATTTTTGGATATCTATATTTTATTTCTTATTTCGTTAATCTTTAACAGTTCAGTTTTTCAAAGATGCGAGTCTAAATTAGCATTTTTCGATATTGATTGAAAAATTATCTCGTTTCAAATTGGCGATCCAACCTTTGTTTAGTCGCCACCTACGACAAACCAAGGATGGTGTTAACGTGGATATCGACATTATTGTAAGTAATCAGTGTTGACTGATCATTATTATTTATATCAATGTAGCTCAATTCTGTTACTATATTGATTTGACTATTAATTAAGAGATGTCACCACTGATATGCAAGAATCATATATTTATATAAATGTTGTACCGCATGGCTTATATCTTTTTCTGTCACTTATAATCAAGCTATCAAACCATCAAGAATAAAAATAAAATAAAATTAAAAATTACAAGAAACACATTTTTGGATATTTGGATAAACAACTATCATCGAGAAATTCAGATATACCATAAAACAGACGGTGTAGTGAAATTCTAAGGATTACTTGCTGATATAATAGTATTTTACCAAGCTTGCGATTGCTCCAACCACAAGAGCCCACAGCTTGGGATAGAACTCTAATGATTTAAAAGAAAAAGCCCTACAATTTCACTTGAGATCAGAGAGTTGGTTACTAAAAATCGGAAAGCAACAAAACAATGGCATCGAAACCAACTTCTTGCAGTTTTCAAAAATAATTTAACTCTGCAAGGTCAATTTAACTCTGCAAGGTCTCTTGTTAAGGTCAATCTTTAACACCAAATGCTAACTCATTTCCATCACATAATTCAGTAGCAGCTAGTTTTTTGTAGGAAATTTCAGACAAAACTGGAGAAAAATAATTTGTTAAATCAGCAAAATCTAATAGGCGGTCCTACAAAATGTTTCTGTGGACTTTTCACTTTTAAGGAATAATAGTTATTGCCTAATTAAAACTGAAATCCTGATAAATTTTCCTCAATCTGAAAGGTAACATATAGGACTGGGTTGCTCTACTCCACTTAGAAATCGTTTTTCTTGAAAAAAAAATCACCGGAACAAATCTAGATCGATTCCAGGTATCCACATAAGCTATGCACCGATGATTATGCTCCACTTAAAACCGGCCTTGAAGGCCTGACATCGCATATTTAGCCATTTGGTACGCATAAGTTCAGCACCGGTAAATGGTTTCTCCGACCAGTGCTATTAAACTGACGATGGAATCTACTTGCAGATACCAATTGATTAAAAAACGACATTGTTTGCATTTTGATCCTTCAAAGTCACCGTTCCCTGTTGTCATCATAAATTGTGATATGACTTCAATCAACTTAACAACGAAATAATGGTACTGGGAAGTTTCTCTGACTCTGATGCGTAAATTGTATGTGTAAACAACGGATCCATTGGGTGAAGGGGTCAGACGAAGATGGTAATCCGACCTTTGGAAACTATCTGAAATTTTCTTTTGAAAAGATGTAATATTATTGAGGTTTGCCTACCAGTACGCGGACGATCACAAAGAATCTTTAAACAGCCTCAAACTACTAACAGACTTCCTACAAAATTGCAGTAAAACCAATTCTAATCTCACCTGACAACCGTGGTGTTTTATTTGGGATCGACAACCACCTTCGTGACTGATAGCTGGGTGCAACGTCTTCAACTAAAAAGGACTGATCCCTATATTACAGTAACTGGATTAGCTACCGCAAAGGTTGGAACTACATAGGGGGCAGTAAAGTTTCATCTCGTCTCCCGAGATAATGCAGAGAACATCACATCGATTTTTGCGTTTTTTAAACCAAACTAACATCGAATTCACCAATTAAAAATAGCCATCGCACAATAGAATTACGTGGAAGATCTAGAACCCGCTGATCATTAATTTAAGTTTCCTGGTCCAATCGAAACTGTTATGAGTGCAGATAATTTTCAATATATGTGTATAGCGACCTTATTATTTCGGATGAATATCCAATAGCACAGCTTACAATATTTGTTTGGTTGCTGGATGGAAAATTATTCGATTAACCAAAAAACATGGAGCTAGAGCCTAAACGTAACCATCTACTTAACGTTATGGCAACTTGAGAAAATTTCTGCATTACCAAATTAAAAACCGGCAGACGAATTATGCAAACAACTATTTTTTGATCTCAACACCGCAGTTTACCGATTAATTTCAATGGAGAAAACATATCAAACGCTGAATCAATGAAAACGACATAAGCAAAGTTTCTGGTCGAATATTTAAGATTTGAACTCATGAAGAAAGTTTCAGAAGCTCAGATTACCATTCCTGCTAATTCTATACGTGGATAACTTATATAAAATTCTATGGCCTGGATATGGATATATGACTGGCGGCAACTGCAACGAGCTTGCTGGCCTTTAATATCACTACAAGGTCAATGAAGAACAAGTGAACTGATTTGTGATTTGTGAAATGCTGGCAGAACATCCCATAATGTTGCCAAAAAAATATGTGCTAAGTGCTAATTACTTGTCATATTACCATAAGAAGTACTTATTCCTAAGGCCAACGATTTATTATCGAAACTATTCCACCAAAGATTTTGAATTTTTTCAAAAATGTAGTGCTTCTAAGCAACTCATGGCCAATCTGTCAAAATCTTCCGCAAGAAAATTATTGTCAACGCAGGCAATTTTGATCTTACCTGTCCCATATTCCTCAAGGCAGACCACTGCCATAGTCCCAACAAAATATTCCAATATTATATGGTACTCTTCGTACACATTGATCTTGTCAGTGATATGACGATACAGGCATCTATCGCTGCATTGATATTGCCAGAAGGAGAGCACATGTTAAAATCACAAGCGATAATGGTAGAAATCTGGTTAGCAGTAGACGTTATAAAATAAGGTTCCCGTTACTGCTCCACATTTTGATGGCCTCTCAAATCAAATATAAAATTTATAAAATATCATTTTAGAAGAACTGCCAGTTCTAAAACACTTACATTATGATCCACTAATACCAGGAAATTGCATAATAAGAAATTCCCTAACAGTTTTAGCAGAACCGGAGCAAAGTCATTTATGCGAATCCTGATTGAGTATTTGGCAAAATATTCAACAATAAGTGCAAGATTTTTGGAAAACCTGGTCTAGGAATATCTTACAAAAATTTACAAATTTATGAAGGGATAACTACGAAGACCAATCGATTGCAATATGATTTGTCTTTATATTATAGGATCTGAATCCAATGGATTTCATTCTGCTTCCATTTTTATAATAATGTATACACCCGGTGAATTCATCTTTACTATTGTCGCAATTTGTAAAATTATCCATGACATGATTAGTGAAAAGTGATATTTGAACAACTCAAGAAAACATCCAAAGGCATGAAATATTTGATTTACACAACAGACAACAAATATTAAATTACAACTTTTAATAAACTTATTATAAAATAAAAAAATAGTATCCTTTTCAAATCCTTAAAATTAAAAGTGAATGAAAAGAAAAACGATACCCATATGTCCTCGAGCGGTATGTCATTAAAAAAAATCCTATAAACTTTGGTCATCAAAGTATGCCATTTACATCGTACCATCACAAAAATAAAATAAAAAAAATTATCAACTGACAACAACAACAAAATCTTTAAGATTCATAATTGAATTTAGTTTGTCATTGACAACCATGGCCCAATTTTTATTTTTGACTTTTGAATCATTATAACCCTTTTATAGAGGGTGATTTAATTAGAGTACCAAATAAAATTTTGAAATTAAAATACATTTGTTTTTCCTTAACTGTTGATCTTTTTAGTTTATCTTGCGTTTAGTTACCCCAAAGTCTAAGACTTTTACGCCATCGTGAGTAAAATATTACCTATTAATGGCTGTGAAATATTTCATTATAATTTTACTTCGATGTAAAAGTGGAATTTTCACCACTGACTCATAATGCCATTTACATAAAACATAATTAATCATTTTTTCTACAAACACTGCAAAAAGTAGGCTTTGATTTAAAAATGTTGTTTTAAGGCACCAGTCTGAAATTTGTTTTACGTTTAAAACGCGTGTTAAAAGTAAATCACAAAAACAAAATTTATATATATATATATATATATATATATATATATATATATATATAAATACTCGCTTCGCATCGTGTCCCAAACTTCCCCTCTCACAAAATAAAATTCACTTTTAACACATATCATAAATAGCTATTATTTCGATTTAAATTTTAATGTTTTGTTTTTTTTTCCAATTTCAGCCGAAATTGCAAAAATGTCAAATCGTATAAAAAATTTTAAAACCACTCCAATCATAATTTAATTGAATTTTAAATTGAAAAAAAAAATTGTAAAGTGCAACATGTAAAAAAAATGTTAAAATTAAATAAACTATTAATAATAAATATAATAATTATTATTTATTTATTAATCAATTGTTTGTGTTCAATCGAAGCAATAAATTATATCAGTAATAGTGGTGATAGTAATTCAAATGAATACACTAATCGTAGTAATAGTAACAGTAGTAGTAGTAGTAGCAGTAGTAATAGCAATAAATTAACAACATTAAATCTAAATCATCATCAAACAAATCATTTAAACAAATCTATAATATATTTACTAATAAAAAATAATAAAATTATAAATATTCTAACTAATTTGAACAGTGTGAAAACCCGAAATGTGTATAGTCGAAGTGGTAGAAGTAATGGTGGTAATAATAGTTTAGTGTATAAAAATAAATTTTACGCGCGAAAACGGAAACGAAAAATTTTCAACTATCACTACCATTTTAGTGGTAGTAAATCTAAAAGAAATAATATAAATAATAATAATAATAGCAATATAAATAGTAGTTTAATTAATAATAATAATAATAATAATAGTAGTAGTAGTGGTAAAAATAAAACAGCCCTACCGACCAAAATAATCAATCGATATCACGTGAACAGCGTTTTTGAGAAATCAAAAGAGTTTTTAGCCCGTGACGATCGTCTCACGACTGTAACTAGTAATCAAAATAATAATGAAGACCGTGTTAAAGTGTCACTACTAGGATTATTCGAATTAAGTACACAAAATGGTGCTAGATTGGAGGGACATAGTGAATTGGCGGCCGCACAGCTAGCTGTTAAACATATTAATAAACGTGGATTACTACCTGGATACACGCTGGAACTGTTGACCAATGACACTGAGGTAAGAAGAAATTTAAAATTTATTTACTATAGATTACTATAAATCGCTACACTATAGGTATATTTTCCTATTAATACCGCCTGTTTTTTTGTTTTTTTTTTTATTATCCAATGGGGCTCATGTATCCGTGTAACCAGTTACTCTTTAAATAAAAGTATCACAATTAATTTAAATATACGCAATTATATAAGTTGGTCCTTAATTTTTAATTGCTTCAGTTATAAAAAAAATTAATTTTTAGCAAGGTACATTTTGTACATATAAAGAGTTCAATGATATTGCTGCAAACCAATTTGAAAGATTATAAAGTATTGTAGGTCATTCCGTAACGCATGCTGCGCTGATACAAAATACAATATTGACGTAAATATATCAAAAATTGCTACAGTAGAGCGTCCTTTGAGAAAGCGTTTTCCAAGTAAGAATAAAAAGATTACTGTCGAAGTTATGTGATACTTAAAATAATCATGAAACCAATTTCACTTTCTTTCTTGTATCTATCATTCCATAAATATGTACAACCCGTTCGTCCCGTATATAAAGAAGAACCGCCAGTACTTACCAGACAGTACATAGACTACGTGTATGCGGTGGCACCATCAACTGGTGGTAGTTATTTTGCAAACTAAAACGCGTGTATTAAATACGGGTTTGTCTCTATGCTGAATATCTGTATGTAATTTGAATGAATGGTATAATTTTAGGCGCATTCCATTAATGTGCTACTACAAATAAAGGTATAGGGTCTGTGCACTGACGTAACTTGCGTGCAGTAATGTCAGGCAGTTCTTTAATCACTTGCCCTGTAATCAGGTCTTACGATGAAGAATTTTGAATTTTAAATTTTTTATTTCAGTTTTTAGTTAATTCGGTGCGTTACAGCCTTTGTGTCCAGATAATCATTTCATCTAGTCATATTGCACACATTTTCATCAGATATTTGTCTGCATAAAGGCTGGGAAGCTTCTTCCAAGTGCACAGCAAATGTAACAGCTTTTTCCTTTGCACTTCTAGGCCATCTCCCATCGTTTGTTTTGATTGGAAGAATTTATATTTTGGTCTTTTTATTTCCTTTGCTGCTTTCCAGAGCGAGTATTTCTTTATCCTTTGTTGCAGGTAAAGAATTCCCCTTTTGTTTTAATTTTTACTTCCTTAATGAGCGCCTTAATTTTCTTACAATCCGTTTAGAATAGATTTGTTTTACGGGCAGTCTTCTTTACCTTGTTTTCCGTGATTTTCGTTTTTCCTACAATACAGCCCTTACTTGAATTGAGTTTATTACGGATTTTTCGTTTCTGGATACTATTCTTGTGGTGCGCTGTCTCAAGCTGCCATTTGTATGATATTTAGAAATCTATCCAATTTAACTTCTATTTCATTTTCGCTTTTAATTGGCACTTAACCTCAATATTTTTTGCCACTATTTGCTTAAACAACCAAGAGGATGTCCGCTAATATGTAATCCAAACACAGTTCCTTCACAGCTTCATAAGCATGACGTAGTTATTCTTTTGGAGACGGAATAAAGCTCTCACTATGGTTGTTGTATTACAAATTACAATCAGCAAATTCGTTCGACATTTCTAAGCTTTGGCATACATATATACAGATCGATAATGATCGAAGTGTTTTTTATCCTGAAGTCAAAACAGAAAGTTAAGGAATTCAAAGTTATAAATTTAAAAGTATCAATGGACGTCATTCTGTTGAATACTGTCTCTTTTTCTTGTGTCTGAACCCTGCAATCTTTTCTGGAGCCGAAGTTCTCCCAAATCTTTCGCGGTTAATTTTTAACGTACTACCTTACGCCGTCACCAGCCAAATCGAGGACGCACGAATACAGGTTCGATTTGAAATCCATCTGTTCATTGCATTGAACCAACCAGCCTGTACTGACATGGACGATGGTTCGGCCCATGGATTCTGCACTCCAACAGAGGGTCATAGTTGTGTTCATCAGCATAACCGATCGTAATCAGGTGATGAAAAATCCTTTTTGAAACCCTCCCCCGTTGGGATTCGAACCTGGTACCTCCCGTCTCAAACACCGCAGCTTTAACCACCGTGCCAATTGCTCGGTTTGAATACTGCTAACTAACTTTACCCATAACAAAAGCCATAAAAAGAAACTCTAAATTCGATCCGGAAGCTAAGAGGGAAAATGGGAACCTTGTGTTTCTAAGGTCAACAAAGAGCAAAGATGTCTATTCATTTCCTATGGTCGTAAAATTCACTAATGATTTAGATGAAAAATTTACAGCTTTTTTATTTACTGATATTGGCCCGGCTGAAACAGTAAAACATTTCTTTGAAAAAAATTACTAAGTGTTTTAAAATTACGCTAAAATTCTTTATGTTACCTTTAATAGCATTGCCGTAAGCCTTCTTAAAGTTTTTTGTATGGAGTGAAGCTGGAATGGTACAAGGCTTAGTATTTCACAAAGGCAATGATATTTTAAAAGAGATCAAAGAATTCAAAGAAAGTTTTTGGAAATATGGTTATTGTTTTCGGAGTAGATTTCAGGCAAATATTGCCAACTATCTAATTAAAAATTGTGTTCTTTGGCGTTATATAAACAAGTCTTCCTAATCATAAACATGAGAAATGAGGAAGAGATCAAATTGCTAATTTGCTAATTGTAAAATTAAAAATGGTGCAGTTAGTATATTGCTTCGAAGTCGTTGCAAACTCTTTAATATGGCACAAGGCTTGCGCAGTCACAAAATTATTGGAGCATATTATGTCAAAGATTTGCCCAGAATATCTGCAAGAATTTGCATTTTTATCCAAAAGATTGAATTGACCACTCCTATTGAGAAGTGGCCCTTTACACTTAAACAGTGTCAGTTGCCTATATACGAGTTTCTTTACAGTCATGATAAAAATAAGTTTTTAGGGTATACTCTTGAAAAGGTTGGATATCCAGGACATCTATATATTGCGATTTTTTCTAGAATTACACTCATAGAAATATACAAGTAAAAGTAAAGGCTGGGCCCCCTTTTGGTTTGTTTTTAAATCATAGGCTATATCAACTCTTTCACGATGGTAAAATTAACATTTTGATAGCTCTATATACATATATTATTTGGTTTTTTTATCAATGTTTTTTTATTATTAATTATTGGCGATTTGATGGATGCGAGTCTGGTTGCGTGTGAAGACTTGTTCAAGTGAACTCCGTCTTCTATTCGAAACGTTTCCTTTTTCTTTCATTGCAACTATTCCAGCTTCTAAACATGCCTTTCAAACTAAATGGCTAACTCTGAGCTTTAGCCGTTTTTAACACCGCAGAAAGGCCTCTGTTAGAAGAATTGTATAACGCCATCAACGTGTGAGTGTTAGGTCCATTATGACAATTGACACTCGCACCTTCATTCCATTGCAGTGCCGTCCAAATAACTTGGCTAATTTACCTTTCCCGTCCTATTCTGTTCCTGTTTCCTCCAACGTAACTTTTGTTACAGTGGCCTCCAATTTGTGCTGAGGTAGCAAACACAAATACAAACTCAATACCAGAGTGCGAGTCCTCAACTTGCTGCAACTGTTGATAAGGGTTGCCTTAATCAACCGCAACCAAATTGAAGTCTAGAACGAGTGTTGCAATCCCCAAAATAATTGCCAATAATTTACTGGGGTTCTGATCATTCGGATAATCTGAATAATTCTACTGAGACGGCGGAAAAAATTATTATCCCAGAAACCCCAGTTCTTTCAACTGATCAATTGTAAGTTGATAATAAGAGAAAGCGTTTATCGGAGTTACTTTATGTTTATTTACTTGATAATACGTTAGACAATAGCAAAGTAATAAGTGAGGTTCAAAATACTGCTAAATTAAGTTTAACTCCGACACAATCCAAAGTGGTTTCTGGCGTGATTCCTAAACAAGAAAATACGTTATTAAGGGACATTATGGCTCAAATTCAACAATTCGGATTCGGCTACGATTTTTTCGTCCCATCCGACTTTCTCAAGTTTCATAATATTAATCCATCGAGTCAAATGAGATTGGATCAGGTATTCGAAACCCTTCCGTCGAGTGCAAAATTTGGTAAAACTTCCTTAGTAAAGCTTTGATATTGACGACGCAAAATCAATTCAACAGTGCTTTTACGCTATTTCCCCCACACGACTAAAACTAATGAATAAAAAGCTTAACCGAATACTTTTATTTGGGAGGTATCAAGGTGAGTTCACAGCTCATGGAATTCGCCGATCACTCTGGTGTTAAAGGTGAATGGTGCATTTCCGTTACCTCTTATTAATGGGTTGTTAAAAAGGCCAAATAGGATATATATCTACCATCGCTCAAACCGTGGTAATTTTACAGATTGCATTGGGTCACTTTTCCAAAAATGTTCTTTTGAAACTTTTGCGTGACACTTCTACCAGCTTATTATGTAACTTCCTCGAAAATAATATATTCCTGACTTTCTCGGTTTCAAAATTAATTACGGCATTCCAGGAACTACTGGCAAAAAACAAATGGTTTTCGATCATTGTTGATATCTTCGAGCTTGGCCAAGCCTTTTTAATTACAGGGAAAGAAAGCAAAATATATATTCGATGAATCAAACTTTGATATAGAAGTTTTAGCAGGCTCTTTCCTCTTTTTCATTAGTTATCTTGAACTATGCAATTAATCCAAGTGGAATACCTGATTTCGCACACAAAATATATATTTCACAAGTCATGTAAGCACCCCCTATCTACAGAGGCCAATTTAATTACAACAAACTAACTAAAAGCTCTCATATACATAAATAATTAGAAACAATTAGAAATGAAAAATAAAAACTATCACACGAGAGGGAGTATGCAACCGAAATATTCATAAACCAAAAATAATTTTGAACTTCAAAGCTTTTGAGTTAAATTGGAAAAAAATTTTTTATTTTCACTTTGTAACATTGTATCGTAATGAAATTAAAGCATAGCATTTTGTTTTTGGTTTTAAAATAATTTAATTTTAATTAATTATAAATTATAATGAGATTTGATTATTTCATTTTAATTTTTTTTTTTTTTTTGAGATTTTTATTTCAAAATATAATTTAATTTTTGCATAAAGTTGTCATAAATGGTCCCAGTAGTCGGCACCCGCTTGTCTCGTACGTATTTATACACAAAAGCATTATATCTTAAGAATACCACCACAATTCCTTTGCTTGTCGACGGAGTTAACTTAACTAAGGTTGGATTACTGGACTGAAACCTGGCACGTGTAATGGCATTTTATCAGGCATTAAAGAGTATATAGTTTGAAACTAGTTTTACAATTGCGTGCAACAAGAAAACGGTCGTTACTATCTCCAATTCATAGACTATCTCAAAACGCTAAAAGTAACACTTTAACTCTATAATCCACCCTTTACACTATTTAAGTTTGATGTTGTACGAGTACATCAATCTCAATCCCGTAAACTCTGATAGACATACATTGGTAAAAAAAAATTTGCATATTTTCATCTATTTTTTTTTATGTACGACTTGATACAATATGATGATATTTTATGTATACTCGTATACACATAATGTACGTGAGTATATTATCCGACCCGAAAAATCGCGACATCAAAATCAAAATATTACCGGAGAAACTCGGTTTAAATTTCATCTATCACTCATAGAAAATGTAAAAAAAAAAAAAAAAAAATTCGGATAACATGGATTTGTGGGAATGAAAAATTGTGGTAACATTGTGTCAAAAAACACATTGACTGGCATTTTACATTAAAAGAACCGTTTTTTTTAAACAACAAAAAGCTGACAGATTAACTTGTATTATATACTAGAGCTACGTAAAGGAGGTATATAGATGAAGAGTATACGATGATGATAGGTATTATATGAATGACAAGATAATTTTCACAGTATATCAATACCAAAGCTTTAAACACTTAAAGTTTGCTTTCGTATATAGCTCATAACACAAATTTTGCATTCGTTTGTTTTATTTTAGTATAAACAAATTCCATATTACTCTTAATTTTACTAATCCTTGGAAGGACATTTTAATATTCTTGGAATACTACTGAGAAATCAGGACGAGGGTAAATATGCGGGCGGCTAATTTCTCGATAAAAGACAATTGTAAATTCAAATTGTTTTTCGTCCACAAAATCTTGACATTTTAAATAAAACGTAGATGTTTAAAATAATTATGATGAGTAGAAATTAGCATCTTTTGTAAATATTAAGAAATTTTAATCTATTTGATTTGATTAGATTTGATTAGATTAGATTTGATTAGATTTGATTAGATTTGATTAGATTTGATTAGATTTGATTAGATTTGATTTGATTAGATTTGATTAGATTTGATTAGATTTGATTAGATTTGATTAGATTTGATTAGATTTGATTAGATTTGATTTGATTTAATTTGATTAGATTTGATTAGATTTGATTAGATTTGATTAGATTTGATTAGATTTGATTAGATTTGATTAGATTTGATTAGATTTGATTAGATTTGATTAGATTTGATTAGATTTGATTAGATTTGATTAGATTTGATTAGATTTGATTAGATTTGATTAGATTGGATTAGATTTGATTAGATTTGATAAGATTTGATTAGATTTGATTAGATTTGATTAGATTTGATTAGATTTGATTAGATTTGATTAGATTTGATTAGATTTGATTAGATTTGATTAGATTTGATTAGATTTGATTAGATTTGATTAGATTTGATTAGATTTGATTAGATTTGATTAGATTTGATTAGATTTGATTAGATTTGATTAGATTTGATTAGATTTGATTAGATTTGATTAGATTTGATTAGATTTGATTAGATTTGATTAGATTTGATTGGATTTGATTAGATTTGATTAGATTTGATTAGATTTGATTAGATTTGATTAGATTTGATTAGATTTGATTAGATTTGATTGGATTTGATTAGATTTGATTAGATTTGATTAGATTTGATTAGATTTGATTAGATTTGATTAGATTTGATTAGATTTGATTAGATTTGATTAGATTTGATTAGATTTGATTAGATTTGATTAGATTTGATTAGATTTGATTAGATTTGGTTAGATTAGATTAGATTAGATTAGATTTGATTAGATTTGATTAGATTTGATTAGATTTGATTAGATTTGATTAGGTTTGATTAGATTTGATTAGATTTGATTAGATTTGATTAGATTTGATTAGATTTGATTCGACTTGATTAGATTTGATTCGATTTGATTAAATTTGATTAGATTTGATTAGATTTGATTTGATTAGATTTGATTAGATTTGATTAGATTTGATTAAATTTGATTAGATTTGATTAGATTTGATTAGATTTGATTAGATTTGATTAGATTTGATTAGATTTGATTAGATTTGATTAGATTTGATTAGATTTGATTAGATTTGATTAGATTTGATTAGATTTGATTAGATTTGATTAGATTTGATTAGATTTGATTAGATTTGATTAGATTTGATTAGATTTGATTAGATTTGATTAGATTTGATTAGATTTGATTAGATTTGATTAGATTTGATTAGATTTGATTAGATTTGATTAGATTTGATTAGATTTGATTAGATTTGATTAGATTTGATTAGATTTGATTAGATTTGATTAGATTTGATTAGATTTGATTAGATTTGATTAGATTTGATTAGATTTGATTAGATTTGATTGGATTTGATTAGATTTGATTAGATTTGATTAGATTTGATTAGATTTGATTAGATTTGATTAGATTTGATTAGATTTGATTAGATTTGATTATATTTGATTAGATTTGATTAGATTTGATTAGATTTGATTAGATTTGATTAGATTTGATTAGATTTGATTAGATTTGATTAGATTTGGTTAGATTAGATTAGATTTGATTAGATTTGATTAGATTTGATTAGATTTGATTAGGTTTGATTAGATTTGATTAGATTTGATTAGATTTGATTAGATTTGATTCGATTTGATTAGATTTGATTCGATTTGATTAAATTTGATTAGATTTGATTAGATTTGATTTGATTAGATTTGATTAGATTTGATTAGATTTGATTAGATTTGATTAGATTTGATTAGGTTTGATTAGATTTGATTAGATTTGATTAGATTTGATTAGATTTGATTCGATTTGATTAAATTTGATTCGATTTGATTAAATTTGATTAGATTTGATTAGATTTGATTTGATTAGATTTGATTAGATTTGATTAGATTTGATTAAGTTTGATTAGATTTGATTATTAGAAATATTAGACATATTAGACATATTAGACATATTAGACATATTAGACATATTAGAAATATTAGACATATTAGACATATTAGAGATATTAGACATATTAGACATATTAGAGATATTAGACAAATTAGACATATTAGACATATTAGACATATTAGACATATAAGACATATTAGACATATTAAACATATTAGACATATTAGACATATTAAACATATTAGACATATTAGACATATTAGACATATTAGACATATTAGACATATTAGACATATTAGACATATTAGACATATTAGACATATTAGACATATTAGACATATTAGACATATTAGACATATTAGACATATTAGACATATTAGACATATTAGACATATTAGCCATATTAGACATATTAGACATATTAGACATATTAGACATATTAGACATATTAGACATATTAGACATATTAGACATATTAGACATATTAGACATATTAGACATATTAGACATATTAGACATATTAGACATATTAGACATATTAGACATATTAGACATATTAGACATATTACATGGTCCCTCCTTGGAAATGCCTGGAGTAATGGTCCACCAATGTGATAGTGACTTTCAATTTCCCATTATTTGTATAGCTGTATGTATAAGTTTGCATATCCTTCTACCAGACTACTAGTCTAAGACTCAAATTTCACCCATTTGCCTCAAGTTCTTACGCGGTTACATCTAAGGGTAACTTATTTCAGTTTAACTTTTTATTTATTTACATGGATGTCTCTAGGAATAACGTAACCCAATGGTTACAGTCATCTTGTATTAATTTAATAAGAAAAGTTTTGAATGAAGTTGCTTATTACAAAAAGCTTAAAACCAAAAGCTTTAGGAAATATCAATTTGTTCGATTTAACAATAAATTTTAATTAGAACAGTTCTTTCAATAAAATAAAAGAAAATGAAAAGAATTTTGTTAAAAATTACTTGAAGCTTTTCATATCGAAATAAACCTTGAATGTTTAATCAAATTAAAATACTTTAAAATCCATACATTACTCACACCATATAGTCTAAATATATTAAGTTAAATTTAAATTCATTTACAGCTTTAAAATCTACATAATAAAGCTCTAAATAAATTTCTTAAAATAAAATCAAAATATTTTTTAATGAGAAATCATTCAAGCAGTTAATTAAAATTTAAATACGAATACGCTTAAGTTAAAAGTGTATAAAGCTCTAAAACCCGTATAACAGGAAAATCGACTATAATTTTTATATTTTCATTGAATTCATATAGATGATCCCTACCAGCCAAATAATATTTTTACACACAGTAATTAAAATTAATGATTTCCTCTTCGTTCCATATAATAATATGTATTCAGAATCTGTATTTAATTGTGATTAATGGATAGAGCTTTTTAACCAAAACTACATAAAGTAAAAATTGTATAGCTCTTTCCCTTAACTGTGGTATACTCACATTTGTTTATTCATTGTGAGGTATCTCACTTGAATTTAAACGTACCTAATTTATGCAAATTATTAGTCTCGTTTATTTAGACAGCAAAGCACAATACAAAATCATTATTAGCAACCAAAATATAAAATATTTATGCGTAAATGAAAAGGATACTATCATTGTTACAAAAACCTATATCAAAACAAATAAAAAAAAACACAAATTCGGTAACAAAATAATTTCCTGAGCTTTTTCTTCATAATGGTTGACAACCGACACATAATATTATTGTTCGTATAATAATTTCAATAATAAATTGGCATCCATCTTGAATTTATTTGTATGTCGAATTAGATGTTTTGTCTGTTATCATAATCAATAATTTTCTTTTGTTTACGATACATATTGTATCGAACAAAACATGTATAGGTTTGAAAGCTATCTAACCAAATTTAAAAACATAATTTGTTTGCAATTAATCTGTTTATCAAAAAAGCTTTTGTACTTTTTAAGAAATTATAACAATTAGTAGAAAGCTCATTTGATATAATGGGTTTACATTTTTTAATTAAAACTTTAAGCTTTTATGATCTAGCCCATTAATAATAGATTGCATTGATTTAGCATGATAAAGCTTTTTTTATGAAATAAGCTTTTATAAAGACTAAATGACGGAAATAACGCAATTCGAGCAAATACAATTTGAGTCAGCAAGCTGCTCTGCAAGAAACATGGTTACCAATTGATAATACCAAATGGCTATACATTGCTTCCCAGTGGATATATATATTTGGAATCAAAGCGAAAAAGCTTTTTCAGATTTCAAAGCAGTCGATAACCGTATGTTTTCGGTTATTAATCAATCTGTCACTAGCACATTCTTTCCTCATATTACTTTGAGTTTTTGATATTCGGAGGGAATACTTTGTGACCTTATCATTTCGACTTAATTCGATTAAGTTATTCTGAATGAATGGAAACTGGCCGGTTTATGATAACCTATCATCAACAAAGTAGATTCCAAAATATGTTACTCCTCTGGTGGAGGTCAGTCTAGTCATCTACCAAGCAGAATTTCGATCGAACCGTCTAGTCACTCATCAAATTGTTCAGATGATTTTATTTTTTTAATATTACAAAATGGCTCATGACGTACATTAGGTATTCTAGAATTTCCAGCAAGTCTATCGATGAAGTTAATGGTTTGCTTTGCGATGTCTGCTAATAAATTCAAAAAAATGCGGCAAGGAAATTATACATCTAGGAGGTGCTGTATTCCCTTGTAAACTCCTCAGGACAATATCATTATATAACGTCAGTCGAATCTGGTTTTGGCATAATATGCAGACCATATCTGTGATGCAAAATCCGAAATAACTTTATCAATAATTTTGGCTTAATTATATATATATATATATATATATATATATATATATATATATATATATATATATATATATATATATATATATGGAATTCCCTTCGCTCCATCCTCCCTTTGAAACCGCGCAATCAGTCACAATTTTGAATTGTAATCCAACAAGTACATGCGGAACATTTTAACTACTCGAACGACGGCTAGAGCTTCTAGTTCGTAACTGCTATACTTCTCCTCGATTGGTGTGTTTTTATAGCTGTAGTAGAAAACCGAATGTAGTTGATTGTCCTCCATCCCAATTTGCAAAACTACTGCCGCCAATCCCACTTTACAAGCATCCGTATGTAAATCTGTCCGTGCCTTTTCCGAATAAATTTGAAGGACTGGAGCTGTGGTCAATACTTCTTTCAAACGCACATATGATCTGTGCTGGTCTGATCCGAATTTAAATATCGTATTCTTCCGAAGTAGGTCACTGAGTGGTTTGGCTATGCAGAGTATCCTTCCACAAATCTTCGAAAATAGTCAGTAAGCCCCAAAAATCGCTGTAACTGTTGGACAGTTGTCGGCTCTGGGAACTTCGAAATCGCTTTAAGTTTGTCGTTGATGGTTTAACTCGGCTATCCTCCACTCGTCTGACCAAAAATTGACATTTAGCCCACTTAATTTGCAGACAGTTCTTTTCAGCTACACGCAACACTCTCATAAGTCATTCTACGACTTCTTTTTCAGATTTTCCGTGTACAATTAGGTCATCCATACACACATACGACTCCATTGACACACAACTGTCTAAAAATGTGATTGATAAAACGTCCAAACACTGCAGGCGAGTTACAAAGACCAATCGGTACCTTTAGAAACTCATACTGCCCCATTACCGTCATGAACGAGGTATATTTGATTGTCAAGCATACAGAAATATTTTAATCCATACAACTGGTCGACCTGATCATCGATCAGCGGCATAGGATATCGGTCCTTCACAATCACCTTATTTAGTCGCCGATAATCGACGCATAACCGTTTTGATCCATCCTGCTTATCGGCCACGGTAACTGGACTCGTATATTGTGAAAAACTTGACCACACAATTCCGTCAATCATCCATTCGTCTATTTGTTTGCGTACAATTTCTTTCTCCAATGGGGCAAGTCTACGTGGCTTTTAATATATAGGCGTTTCGTCCAGCAGAATAATTCGCATCTTAATTGTATGACCAGGTAAACCTTTTGTTGGATCATAATTTGCTATGGCTTTCCGGACGTCATTAGCACACTGTTTGTTCTTAACGTGGTCCAACACCACCACGTCATCTCTAGTATCTGCTGACATGGCTGCGACTTCTGGCGCAAATTTTTTGATTGTTATATTGCCCGGAGACAACACAGTGACTGCATGATTCAGCAGCTCATTCACTATTATCAATTCACACGGTAGTAAATCGTCAGGGTAAACATGGAAACGAGTACGAAAACTTTCACCATCAACAACTATATCGCACTCAACATAAACCAAAGCCTCCATAACTTTTGAACCGATACCGTAGAATTTTGTTGTGGCGCTTTGCAATTCCTGCAGTTTCAGAGCCTCACATTTCTTTTTGCTAACCAAATTGAGGTCACTGCCTGAATCGACGACAGCGTGAACGTCCTGGTCACCGATTTGCACGCCCTTCACGCTTTTTCCAATTGTGGCTGGAGATATCACGGTGAGTGTCTTCTTGTCTGAATTTAGAGTATGACATTTAGGTATTCTCTTTTTAATTTTAATAAAACGAAATAAGGAACCTTGTTTTAATAAAAACCAATACTTCTTGTTTTATATATAAAAATAAAAATTATTTCAAAAAAGAAGTAAAACTTTCTTTAATGTGATAATAAACATTTAGGAGCCAGATGCCCGTACTCGGTTGCATTTGTAGCACTGTGGGCCTCTCTCCTTATTTTAACATTTTTACATGACGAATATCGTTCCAACCACATGTCTTTGCCACCCCTTTCACATCGCTGATCCACCGTTCCACTGTGTACTCATCTTCCCCGGTGAATTTGGTCATTGCATTTTTGGCATCTCGAAATAGGAGAGGAGGATTAGAACTCGATTTATTTAAAGAAACATCTAAACCAATTGCAGTTATGTTTAACTCCTTCTGTAGCAGTTCATTCTTTTGCTTAAATAAGTCAATCTCCAAATTATTCAACTCTAGTTCCTTAATTTAAAGTGTTTCACTATCTGGCGGCCGCCAGATAGAATGAATCCGTCCGTTGTTTACTCCGTGACTGCTTCAATATATAAGGACTTACACACAAAAACCGCAATATATCCTTTAACTAGTATTGTTCCACAATCAGTTTTGCTGGCCCTGAGAAAAGGAAAGGCCCTGCATAATCGATACCGCAGCTTGAAAAAGGTCTCACAGGTGGTACTCGAAAGGTACGTTTACAATAGTACGCAAAACTTTATTTTGGAATCTTTGCATTATATCGATGATGCCATGTTTGGATTAGCTCCAGTGCTGTAGTTCGTAGGTTCACACGGGTTTCAAGATTTACTTATAAAGCAATATTTTATTACTAGTAGACATTTGAGAGTGCCTGCCTATTAGCCAATCCATTTTATGTAGTTTTAAACGTAGTTCTTGACTTTTCTTCATAATATGGGCTTTCCATCGTAATTTAGCGTCTAGTGTAATACCTAGAACTTGGCTGTATTAGCGTATGGAATTAATTTCATATTTATGAATACAGGCTTATGACCTACTTTTTTGTAAGTAAAGTCTGCATGAACAGATTTACATTTTATAGACCAGCGATTAACTTACGCTTGCTTGTAGTTTAAGTGTAACATCTTCAATATTATTTGCTACAGCCATAATAGCGGTGTCATCAGTAAATGTGGCAAGTATGTTTCCTTTTTCCATTGTGGTTTTGGTATATCATTTATTTTTCAGCTTTTTATTTATTTTATCTATAATTTCCGAACACGACGCACTATTGATATCGCCGAATTCTTCATTAAAACTATCATCGAGATTTTCTCTTCGTTGACTGCTTAGTAGTTTAAATATTCTTTCCAGATGTTCGGCAAACCTATCGGATTTCTCTTAATCTTATCTTGCCCAATTTCCATCTAATTTTTTAATTGGTTGCTGTTGGGTAATAGGTCCTTTTTTTAGACTTTTGGTTGCCTTCCATAACGAATATTCGGATAAGTGAAAACGCTAAAATAGTCCGAATCTATCTGCTTATTACAAAGATAGGCCGTTTTTCCTTTTTGTAAGATGTTTTCACTAAATATTAAAGTGATTTATGAGTGATCTGTGAGTACATTTCGTCGCATTCTTCCACTGAAATGTAATGTTTGCTTTTAGATCATCAATTATTTTTTCTGCCTATTCTATGATTTTTCTATAGACCTACTTTGTTTATTTTCATAAATGTGCAAGCATGTTTGCCTTCAATTAACATTTAAGTGAGATCTTTATAAATTTCAGAATCTTCCACGTTAATTTTAAACTTGTCTTTGGGAATAATTGTTTTGATTTTCTCATAAAGAGAGTCATAATCTTTCATTTTATCGATTATTACTGGTGGTGGAAACACTTTCTTAGTTGGTTCTTGTTCGTTAACTGATTAAGCCTCTTTATCCAAAAAATATTCATAAAAGGTACATGAATATTTTTTGGATGAACGTTTAAAAACTTTGATATAAAACTCCTCTAGAAGCATAGTCTGCAGGATTACTATCCAATTTGACATGTTTCCAATGGTTTCTAGGTAGCACTTCCTGTGCTTCGATATACGAACGACTACAAACGTTTTCCACTTCGTAGGATGATTGTATAACCAAGGGAAAACAATGATCAAATCAGCCCAACCTTGTAATGAACACAAAGTTGTTTTTACTTTCTAACGCAATTTTGCTAGAAGATGAGCACTATATATCTCCAGCCTGTGGAGTGATATTTGACATATGGGTGTTACTTTGGTTTTAGGGGTTAAAAGTTCTATTTCAGTTTCATCATGTTCATCTTTGAGTCTTTGGATTCTTTGGATTTACATTTCCTTTTGGCTGATGTGTGTTTTTATTTTAAGCTGCTCAAACTGGAAATGTTCATTCTTGAGCTAGTTCGATACTACCAAAATGTTATCAGGTAGCTTTTTGATTATCTCAAACTCGTTCAACCGCGGTCTTGAGTTCGATTCCCGCTGCTGACCAAAATGCTGTGACCGATTGAGTGTAAAATCATTCGTTGGACTGGCCACTTACAACGATCATCAATTGTAAAAAAATATAATCTGAAAGATCTTGTAAAAGATCCCAGTAAAGGGTCAACTTTGTGGCCTGTCATGCTGCTGATTTTTTTTTGTTTTTACACGAAGTGCAAAGGTTTTTTTTTTATATAAAATTCTTTTCTAAAGAGATAATTGGCAAAGGCTCCGCTTCATAATTTAACCATTATTTGTAGTTTGAATCATAACGTGTGAGTAGCCAATTTAGACACTTTAACTTTTTTTATACCAAGAGGAACTCAACAAAAATTCAGCTTAGGTTTTCAGTATCTATTCCCAGTTTAATATTCACTCTGTGGGGTAATAACTTCAGCACAAATTTATATGTAAAACGTATCCCTCTTTCTTTTAGCCTGAATTTTTCTGCACTAGCTGAAACAAGTCATATAAATTTATTAGCTATAAATAATTACAATTATAGTTATATTTTTGTTACAAATAATTTTTCTAAAACACGTACCCCCCAAACCTGAATGCTTTACAGAATAACGCTACTGAACAGACGAATATAAATTACAGTTAATGTTTTAATTAAACAGCAACCGTTCATAATTCATATAACTCTGTAAATAACGTAAATGAAGAAACGTTTTTATCGTAATACTACTTTTTAATTTAAATAAGTTTATTGGGCCGATCATGGTGGTACTGCAATACCAAGCCAACCCGCGACAGAGGTGGAGCAAGCCCCTAGCACTCCGTCTATTTCCAAAAATCAGTTTAACATTTGTGGTCCCTCTATGAGGGAACTATCAGATGTTAAGCTGATAAGAACAGATACTACACTTTGATCTTAGCCTTTAGGCCGAGAAGCGATACTGAACAACGCATTCTGAAGCTTAAAACAATTCCAAAGACGCACTGATCTAGTGAATTACAAATATTTTAATATTTTTTCTTTCCACAATTCCCCTTTCGGTCATATGAACGATAACGGTACTCTATAGCCAACCAATACTGTTAAATAAAATTCTCTTGTAAAAATAAATTCTAAAAGAGCGCAAAAGAGAAAGAGCGCTGTATTTATTATAGGTGCACAATGTACATAAGCGGTTAAGAGAAGTAACAAGAAATGAGAAAAAAAAATGTATTTTGTTTTTATATCAAATCGTTTCTTAAAGGCCCTACACACGATCCAATTTTGTTGGTATGTTGACACCAGACGATCCAATTTGGTTTTATTTTGTGTATGTTTAAGAAAATTAACAACAAAAAATATTTTATATGTTGACTACTTTCTCGTTTTCGCTTATGTTTTACTATAGACTAAAATAATATCATCCAACAACAATACACACGATCCAATTTGGTTGGTTGGTCGGTCAGAAATTTCCATCCAACATGCCCGACCAATTTTATTTTAACCAACGTGCATCCACACGTACCAATTTCCAACCAAGTTGGACCAACCGTCCGACCAAATTGGATCGTGTGTAGGACCTTTTAGGCTGCGTGCCATACTTAAAGTAAATGGCTTTTTCGGTAAATTTTTTTCTTTTTTTAATTTTAATAAAGCAAAATAAGGAAACCTTGTTTTAATAAAAACAAAGAATTCAATACTTCTAGTTTTATATATAAAAATTAAAAATTATTTACAGCAAAGAAGTAAAACTTATAAATAATAAAAAAATGTTATATTAATTTTCTATCCAAATTTTTTCTAAAAAGAAAAAATTTTTTTAAAAAATTTATAATATAAATTATTCTTTTTATTTTAACGGGATTAATTTCGAGGATTACTATCCTCTTCATCAGCCTGTACTACTTTGAACCCGAATTTACCTTATCCGTGTTCTTATATACCTTTTTCAGGTATGATTTTGGCTCCGCCCCCTTGTGCTATTTTCATTTTCCATTATTTTTTAAATAGGTGGTTGATTTTAGTCTGTACCTGAATGTATATTATGTCCTTGTTATGTCTGTTTTTGTAAATTTCGAAATCTTCCAGTGTTGTCATCATGCTACCTTTTTAACATTTATGCAACACTTTCAGATTTTCGTTAATGCCTGTGTATTTATGGTTATTGTCAGTCATGTGTTGTGCGTGATTTGAGTCTATTTTGGGTTTGCCGATTTCTTTCACATGTTGGTTAAACCTAGTTGCGAAAGATTTACCGGTTTGGCCTATATAGAACCCATCACAGTCATCACATGAAAGTCTATAAACTCCCGTATCTTGAAAATACACTCTTGGTGGATTTAGTCTTTGTTCTATTTTGTTGCTAGTTTTAAATGCTGCCTGTATACCATGATTTTACAGTACTTTCCTGATGATGTTCGCTGTATTTCTGTCGTAGTCAAATGTAACGTAGTTGTTGTCTTTGGCTATCAGGGAAGTATACTGTTCGTTAAGTTTCTTGTTATTATGTTTTCTGTTCAATAGGTCCATCCTTGCCGGTTGAAACCCGTTGGCCCTAGCGATCTGTTTAATAGTATTCAGTTCCTCTGTGTAGTCTTCTTGGTTCATTGGTATCGTATTCAGTCTGTTGTTCATGTGCAGGTATGCCGCAATCTTATGTTGTTGTGGATGATGTGAGTCGTTATGGATTGTGTGGTCCGTTTGTGTTGGTTTTCTAAAGATTTTAAACTTGTGTTCATAATTTTCATTCCGAATCGTTAGATCCAGGAAATTAATACACTTGTTTTCTTCAGTTTCCAAAGTGAACTTGATGTTGTTATGTATATTGTTATGTAAATTGTTTTAATTGCAGATTGGTTCCTCTAAACAGTGTAAGTACATCATCTACATATATATGCCAGTATACCACACAGTTCCTATAAGGGTTACTCTCACTCAATATTTTCGAATTTTCTAAGTGGTTTAAGAAAATATTGGCTAAAGTTCCCGATAAAGGGCTTCCCATGGGTAATTCTTCTTGCTGTTCATAGAATATGTCTTGATGTTCAAAGTAATTCTGTTTAGTAATCACCTTTAAGAGATTTCTAATTTATTCTGCACATTCCGTTTCTCCCTGATTCACGAGAAGGTCGTAAGTGATTCTAATAGTTTCTTCTATTGGAATGTTACTAAACATGTTCGTTATATCAAAAGAGGCTAGTCTGGCACCGTGAGGAATTTTAACTGATTCTATTCTGTTTACAAGTTCTATGTTGTTCATCAACGAAACGTTGCTTTCCAGTTTAACTTTATGCATTAGATACTGATTAACGCGTTTCGCTATCCTGTACGTGGGAGCGGATGTGAAGTTTATCACCGGTCTAATAGGCATATTCGATTTATGAACCTTAGGAAGTCCTTTGACTTTTGGCGCCGACAGTTTGATCATTTTCATGTACCTCATTTCTTCTTTACTAAGAAAAGCTGTACATTTATTTATGCATTTGTTGATACTACTGCAAAATTTATCAGTTGGGTCACAACTAAGTCTAATTATATCATTATCTTTAATGTAGTGCAACACTTTGCTGTTGTATAACTCTGCATCCATGATTACCGTCGCGTTTCCTTTATCGGACTTAGTGACGATCGGCCCATGTTCTTTAATCTTCTTTGCCAGACAGGAAGTAACCTTCACTTCCGAGCTCGAACGGTTACATTTTTTTAGTCAATCGAATTAGTGTACTAAAAAGTGAGTAAATTTTGAAAAAATAGGTAATTGATTTTTGTTAATATTTTTCATATTTGATTTGGTTCTTTCAACAAAAATCAGGCACAAGAGGAAAATTATAATTACTAAAATTCGTAAACATATAGATTATTTTAGAGAATATTATTGGAAAATATGAAAAACAATAAAAAATTATAAATATAAAAATGTTTGATGTTTCTTTTGTTACCTATAAATCAGTAATTATAACCCGATAGATATATTAACCTAAATATTAACACGACATGAAACATAATATGTACTTCAATTAAATTTTACCGAATTATATGATTTACCATGAGAATCGCAGCCTGAAGAGAAAAGAGGCAAAGAATGCTCCGCTTTATATCAATATTTTATAAATATTAAACCACTTTATAAGCACTTTTGAATTCTTCAGTTTTATCAATATAGAGATGTATGAATCATATAGATATTATGTATGAGTCAGTCCATGTAGACATTATTACTTCACAAAAAATGCGCTAATGCTTTGAGTCTCTATATAACTTGAAAAAATTCATAAAAGTTTATGAAAAATTCCTTTGATTGAGTTCTATTTCTGCCGGTAAAACCAAGCCAAGTAAAATAATAGAATTTAATAACGAAATAACGAAAAGTTTTTGATTTTATAAGATTAGGCTTCTATTAGAGCTTCTGATTACGGGTTGAACGAAGAATTGTAATTATGAACTTAAATCTGTAAATAACGAAGCTCGCGGAAAGAATAATAGCTTGAAATCATTCATACAACTTTGTAAATAACAGAGTTGGAGGAAAGAATTCTTCTTTTTGATTTATACAAGTTTATTGGGCCGATCTTGGCGGTACTGCAATACCAAGCCAACCCGTGACAGAGGTGGAGCAAGCCCCTAGCACTCCGTCTATTTCCAAAAATCAGTTTAACATTTGTGGTCCCTCTATGAGGGAACTATCAGATGTTAAGCTGATAAGAACAGATACTACACTTTGATCTTAGCCTTTAGGCCGAGAAGCGATACTGAAGCAACGCATTCTGAAGCTTAAAACAATTCCAAAGACGCACTGATCTAGTGAATTACAAATATTTTAATATTTTTTCTTTCCACAATTCCCCTTTCGGTCATATGAACGATAACGGTACTCTATAGCCAACCAATACTGTTAAATAAAATTCTCTTGTAAAAATAAATTCAAAAAGAGCGCAAAAGAGAAAGAGCGCAGTATTTGTTATAGGTGCACATAGGGGTTAAGAGAAGTAACAAGAAATGAGAAAAAAATTAATATATTTATATTATAATAAATACATAAGCAATGCAAAACCAAATGCAAAAAAAACTAAATAATTATTTCAAATCGCAATGGCTCTTAAATCTTTGAATGGTTATATAATTGCTTGCCGAGCTTGTTCTTTTAGCGTACTATTTTCAGTGAGTTTTGGTTTTATACGATATGAAACTTTTTCGTTATTTTGTTTTTGTATCAAATCGTTTCTTAGGCTGCGTGCCATACTTAAGGTAAATGGCTTTTTTGGTATATTTAGTCAATCGAATTAGTGTACTAAAAAGTGGGTAGCAAATTATTTGTGAAAAAATAGGTAATTGGTTGTTTTTATTATTTTGCATATTTGATTTAGGGTCTGTCCCAAACACCGACTTATTTCAGACTTATTGACTTATTTGACGCCATCTTAAATAAGTCGACCAAGCCGTCCCAATTGATTTTGCTGACTTATTGTGACAGCTCCTATTTAAATACAAATATTTTTACAATCTGCTAGTTGAATACTAAAAAAATGAACGCATAAATTAATTAAAATGGATAACCAACTAAACATTTATATTATATTGATACCGAAATAAGTATTTTATATGACATTTACATTCTATCAAATAAGTTTTTTTGAAACAAAAAGACGGAAAATAAGTCACCTCAATAAAACGGTGATTGGGACAGACCCTTAGTTCTTTAAACAAACAATCAGGCACAAGAGGAAAATTATAATTACTAAAATTCGTAAACATTCTGGAAGATATATTGGAAAATATGAAAACAATAAAAAATTATAAACAAAATAAATAATTTTTGTAGTTTGTAGTGTGTCCTTGCACTGCTGAATGTTTTACAGAACAACTGAACATCTTCTGGATAGATGAAAATAAACTAATTTTAATAAACTTTAAACCTTTTCGATAAACGTTTTAATTGTATCTGATTGATTCGTATAAACTATGTAAAAATAACGCAAACTTTTTGATTTTTATTAGACTTTTATAAGATTATTACGAAGCATTGATAAATATGAATTCATCCAACCCTCTGTAAATAACGAAGCTCGCGGAAAGAAGATAAGCTTGAAATGATTCATACAACTTTGTAAATAACAGAGATGGAGGAAAGAGTTCTTTTTGATTTATACAAGTTTATTGGGCCGATCATGGCGGTACTGCAATACCAAGCCAACCCGCGACAGAGGTGGAGCAAGCCCCTAGCACTCCGTCTATTTCCAAAAATCAGTTTAACATTTGTGGTCCCTCTATGAGGGAACTATCAGATGTTAAGCTGATAAGAACAGATACTACACTTTGATCTTAGCCTTTAGGCCGAGAAGCGATAATGAAGCAACGAATTCTGAAGCTTAAAACAATCCCAAAGACGCACTGATCTAGTGAATTATAAATATATGAATATTTTACTTTTTTAGAATTCCACCCTTCGGTCATACAAACGATAACGGTACTTATAGTCAACAAATACTGTTAAATATAATACACACATACATTAGTAAAAGTTTAAAAATAAATACGAAAAGAGAAAAAAAAGAGAAAGATATTTTTTATTTGAGCTCAGAGAAATAACAAGTAAAACGAAATGCGAAACAAGCAATATACAAATAACAAATAGACAAATGGAGCAACAGTAACTGTAAAACAAAATGCTAAAAATAAATTTATATTTTCATTCTCTATCTCAACGACTACTAAATTAATATATGCTAAAAATAAATGTATGTTCTCATTATTTCTCTATATCATTCTCAACGACTACTATTGAGTTTTTTATTTTTTGTTCTCACTCGCAGTAATCAGAATCCAGCATTCTATTTTCAGTTTGTGCTTTGTTTTTATACGACGCACATTATATTCGTTTACTTCTTTTATTGTTAATAATTTAAAAATATTTAACAACTTTAGATTTAGGTTGTAATCAGTTAAATAAAATTAAAATAAAATTATATTTAATCCTAAACATTTTAAAGAAATTATTCTGAACGTCGATTTTGGTCGCAAAATGAGGCATCAGTTTTTCGTATACGTACGAGTTGTATAGTATGCAATTGTATTGTTGGATTATGTTATATTTTTTCTTTGTGTTAGTATATGTTTAATGACAATGTACTAAATCTAGTATCCAAATTTTTGAATCGGACAAATCGGTTGATGTTTTTGTTATTATTTTTTAACTCGCCTCATTCATTAGTCTACTCACTTGCTATGTACTAGTGGAAAGTGCGAAAAATTAAAAATGGCAATAATGTCACTCACCTTCAAATAAGATTTAATTAAATTTATATCAAACACTTTAATAAATCACACACAATATATTAATATTTAACACTTTTAGTGACATTGACAAGCGCAAAGACAAGAAAACTAAATTTTTTGAAATGTCTAAAATTAAAAAATTAAAACAAAATGACACGCATGCTACTTCACTAATACACTCTATTTACTACCATTATAAACTTGCGGTTATTTTTGCGACCAAAATCGACGTTCAGATGTGGATGTTATCCTAACGATTAATAGAAAATTAAATAGTTCAATGGTTATACACAGCAAAATTCTGTACAGCAACGATACGTGAACATTTTCTTTGATATATCGAAAAGCAATGGACCAACCAAGATGGTAAAGCACAAAACTGACACTTAAACAATGACTTTTAGTGTTATATAATTGGAAATGGAATATTGTGATGAAAAACGATATGACATGAACCACAGAAATGTTTAGTTACGAAAACTTTATTTGGATCTTAGAATTCAATATAAGCCAAATAGTTTTGTGTCTTTTATTACCAAGATCAGTGAACCCATCAATATGGTTATAATCAAGATATCTTTTAATATCAACCTCAGAAAATTTATCCACCCGGCAAAAAAAATGTACGGAACACTTAACTAATAAACATAGTTCACAGTTTATTGTTTATAAAAAAATTATTTTTCTACTCACTTTCCACTTAATTCACCGATTCTTAGTTCTCACTTGTTAACTGATAATACACTTGTCATTTACTACAATTAGTTAAAAGTTTACATATATTTAAGGCGAATTCTCACAACCTCAATCATTCTATCACCCAAACAATTTTACTTAATACATAACAAATATATTTGTTAAGGCGCACTCAAAAATGAATGATTTTCGTTTGCCGGTTAAAGATTACCTAAGTAAATTTAAACAATCCCCACCCTGATTCGGTTTGGTTAAACTTGTAATGTACTTGATAGAACTACAAAATAATTTTTTTCCAAAAATGTTTATAACCATAAAACGCCCCATACTCTATCATTTTCTATCATCCAAGATATTTTATTTTATGACCTCACTTCCTGTTGGGATTTGTATTCAAAAACCCAAAATTAGATAATATTAACGTAACATAAAATTTCAAACACATACGGCCTTATATGGTTTTATTTTCTACCCCTTCTTTCTGTAAACTAGCCAGGTGTCCTCGGAATAATTTGTTTTGTAGGTGTTGACATTTAATATTGCAGTCTTTCATACAAAAAACAGTCGATCTCAAATTTGTTGTCACTTTCATAAAAATGTGGCTCACAAATAATTAATAAACTTTTCAAACCACTTACCGGTATTTAAATTTTTCAATCCAAATGTTAAATAAATTACTGTTGTTTTTAATGGGTCTTTCTAGAAATTTTTCTTTTTAATAAAATTCACAGAAAATCCATAAATCGGTCCTTGCTACAAAAATTCACAGAACTGGTATTCGTACAATTCAAGTGTAAATATTATAACTTTAAGTTAAGAATTTACTCAAGAAAACAAAAATTGATCTAGAAAAGAATGTTAGGAGGGATAAATTAAAATTTGTTCGTTAAAAAAAAGTAACCGACCAAACGGTTTTATTTTTTTTATGACTATGGGTTTTTCCAAATAGAAATTTCATAAAAAATGTATACTTCAGTTAAAAGTGCATAAACTAAAACGAACTTATGTGCAAAATATAATGGTACACCCTTTTTTTAAGTATTTTTTATTTTCAGGTAAAAGTTACATACTATGATTTCTATGGCATATGATTTTTATGACATTCAAAGGGTAAAAATACAAAACTATTTTTCATTAATAAAATTCAACTCTCAAAACTCAACTTTCATGTTATTGTAGACTTTGTCGTCTTGCCTTTTTTTAATTTATCCCACAAAATCCTATGCCTCGGTGCAACGAGACTTTACATTACAGATTGGTAATGGTATGATGGAGAGTGAAACGTTTATACGTCTTTTATTTTAAATAGCAAATATCCAGCACATCGGTTTGAACTGGATGTAATTGCCAAAAATATACTTTAGTCTAGGGAACTGCTCCTGCAAATTCGTCAAAGTAAAAAAAAAAATTAAAAAACGCATCACACTAATTGTAAGTTGTCCAGCGGTTTAACATATATCTTTCTAGCGATAAAATTATGCGTAACTGCTTCTATCTGCCCAACGATAATATAGAGAGTTAAATTTAGCAAAGACATACACGTAATGGTTTAAAAGTAAATGCAGTGGTCGACCGGAAAGCCACTTAAATAAGAGTGTAGAAATCAACGCTTTTTTTTATATCAAAATTAATTTTTTCTCCATCATTCTATTCTCAGCTTTTAATATTTAAAATTTATTTTTTACTTTTTAGTACACGTTGCTATTTAATTCGATTTTTTTTTTAGTGTTTGCCAATTTTCATTTTCTGTGTGTTGTAGTTTCATTTTTCATTGTTATTCCTTCGAATAACAGATCAATAGTTCCTTTCCAGTCGACCTCAGCAAGTACTTATAAGTACTAAGGGGTGTGTGCCTTTGCTAAATTTTAACTACTCGTAATTGCACTTGCTATTTGTCATTAACAAAAACTAGCAAAGACTAAAACAAAAGGCGGTTGACTAGTGGTTGTTCGACAGGAACGCGACTATGATACCAGTCATGCATATTGATTTTATACAATTTAACAGTGTATTTTTTTTTAATTCGTCATTTTAATAGCAATGTAACCTACTACTACTTTTATCTTGATACTTAGATAAAAAATTATAAGAATCAAAAATTGATTATCGCTAATCGTAGCTTTCCTTAATTATTAGCCGACAAAACTATGACTATAATACATCAAAATGCGTATGATAAAAATCTGAATTTAATCACTGTGTTTTTTTTTTAAATTTTCAAGAATTAATCGAAATAATTGCAAAAAAAATTTTTATTAATTCAATAAAATAATTAATGTGACAATTGTGTCTGTGCTAATTTTTAGCCAATATTTCCATTAAACTTTTATTATTTAGTTCTTTAAACTATTAATAGATGTCAGTTTAAATTATAAACCATAATCATCCCAATATGCACATAATTCGAATTTATTCACCGCTAATTTTTTTTTTTTTTTTTTTTTTTTTTGACTCTTGTTTTACTTTTTTTAAATTACATATAAACGATTTGCATTTACATAGTTCGTATTTATTTCCCGTTAAAAGTTCTATTGTTTTACTCTTCTAAAACACACTGTTTATAATAGTATTGTTGTAGATAGATATGTGGATTTTCGTAATATTTTCGAGATTTTAAAACTTTGAAAAATAATTTGTTTTGAAAGACTATAACGATAAGAACGGATTATAAGAAAAAACGTCTAAAGAAATTTATTTATTAAATTTAAAATTGTGGTTGGTTCAGTTATTTATTGCATTTTAACTTTTTATTGTATTTCATTATATTTTTAATAATCAATTAAAATTGTAATATGGGACGAAGAAATCAAATTTGTGCTAAAAATAACGCAAAAAATGGGCAAGCAATACGATCTAGGTAAGTACAGTTAGTACTGTCTGATTTATATGGAAATTATTTTTAGGATGTATATAATTTGTTTTTCGTAACTATAAATAACTATAAATACAATATTTTGTTATATTTACCGAGGAGGTTTTGCAAAGAAAACGGTTGATTTGGAAACGCTAAATATCAATAAAGCAAACGAAAACAATAATGAACTTATTACAACTGATCATCAAAACAACAATAGTTCTAATGATTTATCAAATGTATATTCAACATCACCATTCCCTCAAAACAACCAATTTATAATTGAATCTCAAACCAAAGAAAATGATTTTCAAGATGATAACTTTAAATCAGTAAATGGCAACCGCATTTTAAACATGAATCACTTTTTAAACCAACTAGTAGAAATTAGCGGCCACAATATGGCTTTCAGATGCTCTAAAAAAATTTGCAATTAATAAATGAACACAGAATTGGACTAAATTCCACCTTTTTTTTTAAATGCAACATGTGCAATTTAATCCAAAAAATATAATCTCAAGTTTCAATTGAACAGTAAGCAGGCCCAAATTCCATATACTACCAACGGTGTTTTAGCAGGTATTTCAACAGGAATCGGATACCGACAAATAGAGGAGTTTTTTTGGCGACATTGACATACCATATTTGGCACCAAATACTTTTAATAAACTACAAAAAGAAGCTCAACGTGACATTCAAAGAGGGCTCAATGAAGAAATGTATAAAGCTGCCATGGAAGCAAAAAACATTGCAATTGAAGAAAACAGTGTTGATTTTGATGCCACCCCCTAGTTTGCGTTCAAATAGACGGGTGTTATTCTAAACGAACATAGTGGAATTATTCCTCAATTTCTGGTGTAGGAACAATTATTGCGAAAAAAGTCATATGAAGGGCTATTCGCAATAAATATTGCATTGTTTGTCGAAGAGCAGAACAAAAAAAACTATACCTGAAGATCATGAGTGCAATTCAAACTATACTGGCTCATCAACTGGTATGGAACGGAATGCTCTAGTAGAAAGTTTTACAAAATGTGAGGCATTCGATATCAGAAAATTATTGCAAACAGAGATGCTAGTGTATATATAAAAATTTTAGAGGCTAAACCATATACGCAAATATGCATTTAGAATAAATTCAATGCCGTAGCCATTTACTTTGCAACTTTCATAAACACGCTAAGGAATTATGTACAAATCGCACCTGGAAATCAAATTAATCGTTGTGCCAAAGACGCATTCTCTGCGCAATTAAAAAAAGGAAACTTTTAAAAATTTCGCATTCCGCAAAAGTAGAGAAGCTTGCGCTTGATATTGGAAATATCCCTTTCCATGTTTTTCAAGATCACAGGAAATGTGCTTTATATTTTTGTGAACGGCAATCTTTAGAAATTCCTGAATTTTATCGTAAATTTATCGAAAATGAATTATTCAATGCGTTTAATGGATTATTTAAGCGATTGAAATTTCACGCTAGAAGTCTAGTATACGATGTCGACTCAAATGCTGTAGAAGGATATAATGCAACTGTTGCAAAAACAAATGGTGGAAAGAGAATTAATTTTTCACGTAGACAATCATATACATCAAGAGCTAAGTTTGCAGTATTGCAACACAACAGTCAGAGGGGACACTACCATCTAGCAAAATATTTAACAAATTATAGTTCAAAATCAAGGATAACAAAAATTGAAATTCGACGATTATTGCTAAAAGAAAGAGCAATCACAAATCATCCAAAACGACGGAAACGAAAACTATTATTTTCTGGAGAAGATTGTGATTACGGAAACCAAACTTGTCAAAGTTTAGATAAATCACCCGAAGAGTATACAGAATTAAGAAACGATTTTTTTGATAAAATTGAAAATAAGTATGAATCGTTTAACTGCTTCAAAATTTGGGGGAATATGTCGCAACAAAAATAGAAAATTTTTAAAAACAAAACCGCTATTTATTCAAAGCCGACAATATACGGGATGGAACTTGAAAAAACTGCAATAGAACAGTTTTCCAAAGAAAATAATATAGAAGTAGCGAGATGTGGGTGTTTTTATATAGCAAAAATATCCATGTTTTGCAGCGACCCCGGATGGATTAATTGGAAACGATGTAATAATCGAAGTAAAATGTCAAATGAGAAGCGGGTAACAATTAATTTGAAAAATTCCTTTCCATAGATACATACGTACGTAAATGCAAACATACAGATACTCAAAAAATACCAGTAAAATTCAAATATGTAACCGACGAACAAAATTCATACTAAGCGATATAACAAAAATGTTAATTTTAATTTAGAGCACACTGTATATATATATTATAATTTATAAATTAATACCCCTAAATGTCACTTATTCAACGTTTCTTTAATTTTCGTTAATTATAACTTACCATTATAAGATAAGTTAATGTTGTTTAGTCACCAGTTGTCTAGCGATTTTTAAGCAAGTAATGCGGCTTAGCATGCTGCAGTCACATGATCGGTTAATTCGGTTTACTAACTAATCTACAACTAATAACTAATCTACAAAAGAAGAGGTTGATGGGCTCATAACACACAATTTCCGAATTGTCAATTTTAAGATTTCGTTAGGGAAATGTATATGGGCTCGTTACGGCCTTGAATATTTACAAATTTCAATGACTTACATAAAAATAGTATGCCATATCTTATCAGCAAAAAATACTACACTTGTCCAAATCAATTTGGTTTAAAATACATTTACAGCTATTCAATGATTTGCTTAAAACTTCGTAATCTTGAAGCTCAATAATAATTAAAACTTTTGTCCACCTTATCTTAATATATGACTTGACAAAAAGTTTCAATTTATTTTTACGAATCTTAAAATGCCTACGGACGAAGCGTATTATTTTCTGGTTCAAGTGTAAGCAAGTCTATTTTTTCGTTTGTTTTTTCAAGTCACGAGAGCCGCGATCAATTCAAAATATTTGCTAGCGTATAATGATTTAGCAGATTCGATTGTTACGATCAACAATTTTGGTTAAAAATTTTCAAAATGACTTGCACAAATAAAAAAAAAATGTCAGATAAGGTAAGTTATCTTATAATTTGTTGATAAGTTTACTATTATAAAACTAGAAACAATTGACGGTAAATTATTAGTTGATTAGAGAATTTCAAAGTGAAAACATTGTGTGTCATTGTGTGTACTACAATCATATATAATGGTGTTTAGTTTATTACTCGGGATTGCAGCTATAATTGGCTTAGCCTATGCATTTATTAAAAGAAAATATTCATACTGGGCGGATCGTGGAATTTCCGGCCCAAAACCATCGTTTCCGATGGGAAATTTCCAAGGCATGGGTTATACGCGGCATTTGGGTGAAATCACTAAGGATTTGTATGAAGAAACCAAGGGCAAAGGTCCATTCAGTGGCGTATATCAATTTGTTTCACCAAGTATTTTGGTCACCGATCCTGAATTAATAAAAAATGTGCTAGTACGTGATTTCGATTCGTTCCGTAATCGAGGATTTTTCTTCAATGAAAAGGATGATCCACTATCTGCTCATTTATTTGCGATCGAAGACAAACAATGGAAAGATTTACGGGCCAAATTAACCCCAACATTTACCAGTGGAAAAATGAAAATGATGTTCGGTACTGTATTGGAAATAGCAAATCGAATGGTCGAGCATATACAACCGATTGCAAAACGAGGTGATATTTTCGATATCAAGGACATCGTTTCACGGTATTCAACCGACGTTATCGGTTCGTGTGCATTTGGCATCGATTGCAATAGTCTTAACGATCCAAAGGCAGAATTTCGTACGAACGGAAAGATTTTTTTCAACCCAGGCATTTTTCAACAGTATAAAATGTTCTTCTCCATAACATTCCCATGGTTGGGCCGTACACTTGGATTACGGGCGGTTGAAAAATGTGTCAGTGATTTTTTTATTGGTGCTGTAAAATCAACAATTAAATATCGTAAATCAAATAATGTGGAACGAAAAGATTTTATGCATCTTTTGTTAGAAATTCAAAAGAAATATGAAGGTAATTCGGAAAAATTCACCGATCTTGATATTGCATCGCAAGCCTTTCTATTTTTCGTGGCTGGATTTGAAACATCGGGATCAACAATGACCTTTGCTTTATACGAATTGGCCAAGCATCCGGAAATCCAAGAACGATTACGTCAAGAAATCAACGAGGTACTAAAGAAGCATAACAATGAAGTTACGTACGAAGCCACCAATGATATGCCATATTTAAATCGAGTAATCGATGAGACTCTACGTATATACCCAGCTGTCGATACACTATTGCGGAAAGCTAACAATGAATATTTAGTTCCTGGAACAAAACATATTCTCGAAAATGGGACGGACGTTTTGATTCCTGTGTTTGGTTTACATCGTGACCCCAATATTTATCCTAATCCGGATAAATTTGATCCTGAGCGTTTCACTGAGGAAAACAAAGCTACACGCCATCCATTTTCGTATCTACCATTTGGTGAAGGGCCACGTAATTGCATCGGACTACGATTTGGTGTAATGCAAACCCGTTTAGGTTTGATTTCGATTATACGCAAGTTTAATGTTACGCCAAATGCTGATACACCATTAACGATTACACTAAGTAAAACTACTCCAGTTTTAGCCAGTAATAAGCCAATCATGCTTAAACTTAAACCGTTGTAAATTTTTAAAAAGAACTTTTGTAAGCTTTTTGTGTGATAATTATTTGTGTATTTCATATATTTTGAGTCCAATCGTTGCCAACTTGTTGCGGCTCGAGTTGGATTGTATACCGTCCAGTTAAATTAACTCATGGACATAAAGTTTGTATCGCTTACAAGCAATGATGGTACATAATAAATAAAGTTGAGACCATTTGTCAGAAGCAAAACCAAGTTTTTTTAATAAATCTTCATTAGCAAATTATTAAGCTTTAGTTTGTAACCTGCTTTACCTTACCTCTTCCTCTACAAAGTTCCAAGTTATCTATATAGATATTTCTATAATATCATGTCATGGTGGTTAGAATCACATGACTTGGAACTGAATATGAACAGAATACCAAACTTTCGATTTGTGGCGTAAATTTTAAACAAAAATGGGGTAACCGTAATTTGTTTGAGGTAATCTGTTTTTTTGTAATGTCAGTTTTTGCTCTCACCGATCCAATCCACCGTTTAGTTGTCAGTTTATTATTAGTTTTACCCGATGAGCCATATTGAGTGGTTTGCAAAAATTTGATGGTATATAGGGTTCGCAATCATCTGTGAATTGGTGAACACCCAAAGAATCAGTGGAACCAAACCGATTTGACGATGAAATTCTCACTTAGGTCTACTGCTGATCTGCGAGTTTGAACGTTACTCGCATGTATTTTTTTTATCGGTTGTTTCATTTCGGCGGTGGCAGTTGCACATGCTGAGTGTTATGCGCAGGTTGAACAGACATTCAGTATCATAACTGGGGCCTTAAAACTTAATTGCTTATAGATGCCACCGTTTTATGATGCCGTTGTACGTCGAATTGTAGGCTTACCGTTTGCGGTGGAGTCGCAGGGTTTTAAAAGCTCGTCAACAAGAGTTTACTCGAATTGTGCGCCTTTGTCGGTCATAACAATTGATGGTATGCCGAATCGGATATTTTGCCCTGGGTGAGTTCACATTTGTTAGATTGATTACCAATCGAAGGACAGTGCGCAACCCGAATGCCAGTCGTGGGAACTCAAACAGTCCAAGCGGGATGAATATCGCTATCTTTTTGATGTTCTGATGTTCTTTTCATCGATAGGTACCTAATGAAAGGTGCAAACGAAGGCGATTTTCGAAAATACTATATATGATTCGAGTTGGTGGCTGTAATCTGTCACAAATAGAATCGAGTAAGGGTTTGGTTTCGTTACTGAGTTTAGTTACTGTTTTTTTTCGTTGTCTATGTGGAGTGAACTCACCCAATCATACTTTGAGACTTTTAGAGGGTCGACATAGTCCTTGTGCTGTATAAGCTTCGATCACAGCCTTAGCAAGTTTTATTTTATCCACGTTCAGACGTCATTCTTTTGCATAGCAAGGTTACTCCGTTCTCTCGATGTAATGAGTAAAGTTTTATGTTTTGTGGCGTTAAAATTGCTCGACTCGCGGGTGAAAGTTTTGAATTCCCGTATCTCAAATGGTACTAAATCGGCCTTTGACGTCGAGATTTGTCGAAGGGTCAATGCATTTTTTTATTTTTAATATAGACTAATAAATCGGTATGTGATAAAACATCGGCGGCCAAAATGCATCGGTCGCTTTGGCCAAAACGAATTTACATATCAAGGGTAATGATATGACATATCAATGGCGATGCCCTATGTTGAGTGTAAGATTTGTAAACCCGCTGTATATCTCAACGGTTATAAGATTTGTTGTTGATAGAATATTGACAGTAATCGATACGGTAAGGTCGTTGCGATTTATAGGCTTGTGACTATTATCGATTTGTGGCGTGAAATTCGTAGTTTTATGGGGCTAATTATTATCATTTCGGGATTTTGAAAATAACAAGTTTTATGATTGTATTTCTCAGTTTAAATAGACTAGTGATTTCGTGGTATTGCTTAAAAACTAAAGGACAGTTTTAATCGTTTAAAACTCCATATTATTTTAAAAATGACTTGCTCAACATTGTCGAAAACATTAATAACCTTCTAATGAGTATACGATAGATCAAACAGTTAGAATTTAACTTTTAAAAATTTATTTTCAAAGTTAAAAAGAAAATTAATTTTCCGCTTATTAAACGAAGTACTTACATCCGTTCCCGCTGTCAAACTCATTAAGACACCCAAGAGAAATATTTATGTTTATTTTCCTAAAAATGCGCGTGCATATGTGGGTGTACCAATCCCTTTGCTTATGCATAATCGCAGAAAATCGTTTTTTTAGTACTTAGACACCAATTCAAAAAGCTTATGTCTTCATATATACAAATATAACAACTCATATATACAAAATGTTGTATGTACTTGATTACCTAGTTACGTATGATGATGTATTTTTGGATCTACCATTAGGGGTGCTTGAACTCCATATCAATATGTTCTTTTTAGTCAATGTTAAGTATGTTTTGTATGGCTAAACACCTTGGCAGGAGAACGTTTAACGACTTTTCTTTACAAGCGATGCCGCAAAATTAGCGAAAATGTCAACGATCGACCCATCTAGCAACTCCCGCACGTTATATCATATATAACAGTATGTCTCGTAATATATAATGCCTTAAAAACCTTTTTCTATTTTTTTATGTAATCCTATTACTCCTTGGAAAAGCAACACAAAATTTAATGTTTACATTAACTTAAGACATTGTCTTCGGTATATGATGACAATAGAGACATAAGATGTTGATGATGATATGTGTATTTAAAATTTTATTTCATTTTGATTTTTCGACTTAATTCTCGAGTTCATCAAAAACGGAATTAATGCATATCCATATAATTCATATTTTCAAAATTCAACATAAAATATTCAGTGTGTGGTGTTAAACAGCTACCTCACCACACCCACCAAAACCACATACTCATCTACATTATTTTTGCAACATATACTCTTGGTGTTGTTGTTTAATTTTTTTTATGTTACGGATTTATTTTTGTATACGATTTGCATAAATATTAAAATCAAAAAAATTATATTTTAATTAAACATAAAAATTTAGAGCAACATAAAATCGTAATTAAAACTAAAAACTATAAAATGTGTCTTCATATTTTTTTATGTGTTATGCAATAGTAGAACGATACTAAATCATTTATGTCGTACGAATTTAAATTTGCTACATTTGGTACCCATTTAGATATCAGTCTAGCAAGTATGTATGTACATTAATGATAATACTCATTACATGAGTAGATTTTGTGTCTTTGATCCTAATGTTTTAGTACAGAAGTGTATTCGATGATTATTTATAAAATATGACAAATCTACCCAAGACTCAAACCACAATCCAAATAAACATAAAACTTTGTATTGTTGCGGAGATATATAAAAATCTTTAATAGTAGAAATAATAAGACTATTTTAACGATATGCACATAATATAATCTAAAGAGCAGAATTACAGTCTCAATTAAATTGACCATAATAATTCGTAGATGAATTCTCATACATCAGTTAGTACGTAGTTTTTCAATCTAATCATAGATGGTGCTGTAGCTAGATAAAAGTGATTATTAATTCTGATTGATTGTGTACTGAAATTGTATCATATTATCATTTATTAGTAAACAATTGGTCAGACTAGTTTATGTTTCAATTTGTGTGCTGTCAAAATGTCCGAATACTTTGATATAATTTGATTATTCAATTAGTTTGTAAGATTTTGTTATATACATACAAGGAATAGGTACAGCAAAAGTGACTTCGGAGAATTGGTCGTACTGCGAGCTGTATAGTGGATATTTTATGTTAAATTTCTGGCCATTTTGAAAATACATCTACGCGATAACCAGTTCCATGGACCAACTGGTCAAGATACCGTTTCCATGGACCATACTCGTTTCCATGGACCAACTGGTCAAGATACCGATTTGTTTAGTGCTTTTGCGATACTCGCACATGAATTGCATTCTTTGACTAATTGCTGTATTTGGTCGTCAATTCCAGCCTAATATATATGACTGCTAGATTACATACGTTCCAGTTATTAGCTTTCAGTCGCTGTGGTTGGGGGACACTTCCATATCTCGTAAAAGACTTCTAACCGAACACGGTATCCTTAGAATTTCACCATAGGACATTTAAGTTTATAGCTTATGGTTTGCTTTGTGATTGCTTTGAAATTGTTTTTTTAAACTTTTTTGTATGCTCTTTGATGTTTCACAGCGTTGATGGAACTTTTGTGATAAAATCATGAGATGATGTCCCATGATTTTTCAACATATTGGTGTCTTGTTTGTGATTGATGAATATCTATTCTAAACTCCATTATATTGGGTGGTACTTACCATTGGAACAGATAAACAGAAGGTAATATTGCTTAGTCTCTTGAAACTTTCAAGCAATTGAATGAATGTCATGACTGGTACAGGCACAGGGCAAAAGAGTTGAGAGCAACGATTTCACATCTATTTTTAAGTCTTTGTTTTCCGTTTCAGCAATATACCGAAAAACAACAGAAAGCTTCTAGGCCTTCACGGAAAGCCATCCAATGACAGGTTATACTTTTAAGCAGCACTAAAAAACGAACCCCGTAAAAAAAACTTTGATTGGATATGATGTCTTACGAGTCTTCGATCCACTGTGTTTGATAAGTCCAGTTATCGTACTGATTAAAAACTTATGTCAGAAACTATCTGGCTCAAAATAAGGCTAGGACGATAAACTACCCAAATAATTAAAAAACGGATAACCTCTGTTGCTACAAAAAGAACTATTAAACATTTAAAAATAATATTAACCACATATATAACTAATTCCACTTCGGCTAGCAACCAAGCAAGCTCAGCCAATTAAACTTTGTTTGAAGATATCAAGGGGACCTTATACCTTAGACACATCTGATTTCGTAACTAGAATTATGAAACTATAGTTTGCGAGATGAGAATAGATGACACACTATAGTTCTCATCTCATTTGACAGTTACTCATATTTCATTAAAATTCATTAAGTTTTGTTTATAAAACTGTGTCAGAAAACTTTTTGTGAGTGCTATTATTTACAAATGCCGAATAAAAGGACTGTGCTTATTAATTATATGCAACAACTTTCAGCATATAACATTTTAATTAATATAATGGATGAGGAATCCACGCGATTGAGGAAGGAAGCGGCTATTGCGATTAAAACGTCTATTTACAATTTAGACAAATGTAAACAATATGCCTCATTGTTGATTAATAAAAATCGGGTTGTCATACATAAACGAAGGCGTTTTTGGCCAATTGTCGAGAAATCACGCTATTGGGAGGAAGAGGTACCAAAGTTTGGTGAATTTAAATTTAAAAATACGTTTCGAGTTAATAAAAGTCGTATAGAACACCTCGCTTGACAGGAAACCACATTTCGATCTCCTATCGATATCGATAAAAGATTGGAAATTGCGTTATATTTATTAGGCTCATCAGTGGAGTACAGAACAATAATCTCATTATTTGGAGTCGTTCGAACAACAGTTGGGGAAATTGTTCTTGAAATTTCTCGAGAAATTTTCAAACAATTTAAAGTGGAAGCTTTAATACGTATCCACCCACTTCCGAGAAAATTGAAGAAATAGTTCGGGGGTATGAAATTTTCGGGTTTCCTCAATGTTTTGGTGCTATCGATGGCTGCCATATTGAAGTGCATCCACCCAAAGACCATCGCCCCAAATATCAATAAAGATATTACTTTCCCCCTCCGACCTAATTTTTTTATTTTTATTTTTATTTTCCATTTATCCAGTATTAATTATTTAGGTATTATTATTATTATTTATTTAAAAATATCCGTCAGTTTATTTTGATTTGACAACTGGAATATAAAAAATGATTACATGTTTGAAGATGACTACATGTATTAAAACCAATATTTATAGTTTTAGGTACTCACTAATTGAGCAACTCGGCGCTGTTATCACTAAAATGATACGGGATAAGAAAAATTATCTCATCCCAAAACTACGTTCAAACCGAGTTGCAAACCATGGTTAGGCGTGCCATATTACAACGAAACCATGGTTAACTCGAAACCATATAGTTATGAAACCAGTAGTGTGTCTATGGTACTAGACTTTTATATAACCAACATTTTGGCTTGGTTTGACTTATTGCTGGTCTGGTTTTTTAAATCATCAAACCCGCTTGACGACGTTTGTTACAGATATAAATGCCAAGCTACCAAGAACTGTAGACAGAGATCATAACAACCTTTAACCATTGCAAACAAATTTTTTGACGATTGTGGTTTTAAGGGAATGTTTTTAAATATCTTAGCAGATTTTATAATATGTTGGAAGGAACTGTAGCAACCACCTCTTTATGCTACAAATAATTATTTAGATATTTTAGGCAAATTCATTTATCTTGCACTACAGGACCAAGCTGTATATCGCAATATCGTAACCCATCTAATTTGGTAACATAACGCATTTTATTGAGAAACTTGCTTCAATATTTTCTGATTGAATATGAAAAACAAATCACTACCATCATCTTCTTCATATAATGATCAAAGCAGCTGACATTAAGCTAAGTCAAAATGTAGTCGTTCTAAAAAGCGACATATAGTATCTTTTTCTTCCTATTTGACATATTTTGTGTATATTAAAGCCATTTCTGGTCACAAGATTTGTTATTGTTTTTTTTTAAATTCAGATTTGACTAGAATAAAACTAAATTTATTTTGAATCAAGTATCAATGACGAAAGATACCAGTTCCATAGAATCGTCTTCAACACCACGGATACAATTAAATTATTGATATCTTCATCAACTATGGGCTCAGTATAAAATCATGCACTTTCAAAAAAGTATAATCTATGTTCACCTTTAACATCTAACTACTTTGTTTACGAAAAAACTAAGTTACAACCGAAAGTCAAATATACATTTGAAAGTTTTCCTTGTTTTTGATTTTTATAGTCAACCGCTAAGGAGGGAAAAAAAGTCCTTCAAAACATATTAAAATCTGAATTAGTTAACATCAAAAAGATAAATTGTCCCAAAAACACAACAACAAAGACAATCTCCACTCCACCACAAAAAAGGGCAATGAAATAAACAATTTCTTGATAAAAAAAAGGCAAAATAATTTTCCTGTGTTCTTCCATTTCCTTAACTCCCTATAACGAAATGGAATTTTCCCTTGTTTGGCCTTTTATTTGTTTAACGTGAGTATACGGTGCGTATATATATGAATGTTTGCTTGTTTTGCATAAGTTATCCGAAACTTTTTGATAAGATAAAAAAAACTTTTTGTGTGTTTGTGTATGCTTTGTGAATTTTTCCGTCAATGGATTTGGGAAAATCTAGAAATCTTAGATTTTCTTCTTATACCGTTTAATATTATATGCCAAATATAATGACACACGAGATAAGAAAGATAAAAAAGAAATGTATTATAATTTACCTGATTGCTCGACTGTTGTGTTGTAAAATTTTTGTTTTCTGATGGAAAATTAAATTTTCCTCGTTTTTGTTTGTTATGTATATGTAATTTTTCCTTTTTTTCTATTTTCATGTCTACTGTATACATAGTGTGATCCAGGTGTAGGTGTCGACCGATTTTTTCATGCTCTATATACACAATACACGACAAGAATGCTAATGCTATTGGGGTCAGCATGTTCCGAAGTAACCGAAAGTTTAGCAAAAGTTGTACCCTATTGGAATATTGTACAGGTAACGATGATTATATTTTATGTTTGTCTACCAACCTTAAAAACAAAAAGGTTCATTATGTATATAAATAAAATTTAAATTTTTTTATCGTCCGCATAGGTATCGTTTGGATCAACATCGCCCGCATTAAGTGATCGACGTGAATTTCCATTATTTTATCGTACCGTAGCACCCGATTCATCGCATAATCCGGCACGTATTGCGTTCATCCGACGATTTGGTTGGGATACGGTTACAACATTTTCACAAAACGAGGAAATACATTCGTTGGCTGTCAACGATTTGGTAACCGAATTGGAGAGTGCTAACATTTCGTGTCAACATACGTTAACGTTTGGCGAAACGGATTTTAAAGAACAATTACAGGCGTTAAGGGTGAGTATCTTTATATATATTCATGATTAATAAATGTCACTCAATTCATCTTCACGCTTTATTTGACTAACATAAAACATCACGAAATGAAACAAACATAAGCAGTTAAAAAAAACTAGGCCAATATGTAAATATAGGGTGAGGCAATTAAATTGAAACAAGCATATATAATCTAGAAATCGCCGACTTCATAGATTTATAAAGTTTTATTTATTTTTGGGATGTTGCAACTTTTCAAAGTTCTTTCAAGGTCATTTTATTTTATTTGTGGTTATTTATATGTGATATTGCTATTGGGTCTACATTTTAAACAACATAAACGCCATTACAACACAACTGTTCTTTTAAAACAATGCAGTCATACTGGTTAAATTTTTGAACTAACAGATTTTGTTCCTGTTATTGTGGTAGCATTTTCAAATGTTTATTAAGAACACTTCGCAAATTGTCTGCTTGTCTACTTGGTATCTTAATTCTATAGTTGGTAATTTATTTGGGCTTAAATTTTCTGCTGGACTGCTTGTGACATGTAGATGGTAAATTTTCGAACTTAATATATATATATATATATATATATATATATATATATATATATATATATATATATATATAATGGGTATATTGTTTGCGTTCTTCATGCATGCAAGCTTAGCGGTTCTCTTCACATTTTCAGCGGTTTCATGACCATGTTTTACATTTTTTAAGACCAGTTTTCCCTATATGAAGTCGCTTACTTGTCTCAAACTAAATGCCTTACTCTGTAGATATACATATCCAAATATTTAAGAAATGAGCACCCTCGTTAAAAATTTGTCACATATACTGTAACAGAAACAGCAACAGTAACAAAACGAACGAATCACTAAATTAGCATCGTTATAACAATTTACAAATTGTGTTGACTGTAAACAGTAAACGTATTATTTCAACAAATAATAATATATCTTTGAATATTTGTAATGTAACAATAAAATGTACAAACATCAAAAAGCACACATATTTCACACAAGAAAAGTTATGTTCCATCAAATCTATGCGCGAGGATAAAAATAAAATCTAAATAAAAAGTTTATTTGTTTCCTCCAAATTCTCAACCCTAAACGATAAAAAAAGCTCTCCTGCGTGTTTTTATATGAGAGCTTTGCCTGGTATTTATTTTACTGTAATTTATTAGCTTTCGCTATATACATTGTTAAGTTTGAACATAAATATTAAAATTATCTTATCATAAGAATAATTATGTAAATTATGCAAAGTGTTATGCATTTTGGTGCAAAATTGTCCATAACACGATGTACAGTTGGCAAACTTTAATATATGGGTATATAGTAAGAATTTTGTACATATTTTTACAAAACATCCACAATTTTGTTTTTTTGAACATCCACAATTATGTCTTTAATATCAATGTTATGTGCCTCAATTCATATTCAGTCACAAAAGACCTGACCTTTAGAAAAATTGCTTTATAAACTACTATCACTGTTATATACCAAGGTTCGCGGACACACTGGTATTGATTCATAATCACTTGAGGCATAATATAAATACACATAGTACTTACTACTATAGTATGTTAGCCCATTGACGTGCTAGATGTCGCTACTGGTATCGTTTTAAAATATGGCAATTTATCAATTAGTTCTGCCAATCATCACCAGTTGTATGTTGGTTATAAACAATACCAAAAATATTCGTCTGGGAAATTTACAAAATAAATTGTAGATTATTACATTTTGTTGTTATTTCCCGTCATATTTTTAGTTACAAGTAAGTACTAATTAAATATGTAATTTATGTAGTTATAGTGTAAAACTGTTATAACATCATATAATGAAAGTTTTAATACAGAATTTTGAGTTCTTATACAAGTAGTTCTGTTCTGAAGAAAATTAAATATGCGTTTAATACTATGTATTTCGAAATAAAACAAACATTTAATATGAAACGCATGTTTAATTTTCTTCAAAACAGAATTACTTGTATAAGAACTCAAAGTTCTGTATTAAAACTTTCATTATTTGATGTTATATCATTTTTACGCTATAACTAGATAAATTGTGTGTCTAATAAGTTAACATTTGCAAGTAAAAATGTGATGGTAAACAACAACAAAATGTAATCTAAAACTAACATTTTTAATTCTCATTTCCTTTTTGACTCGATTACATGGCCAGTATTTATAATAATAGGCATTGGACCAACAGAAAAAACGATTGAATATTTTTAATTCTAAATTTATTTTTTTAATAAAAAGGCATTTTTTAATCACTCCCACAAATGTTTTGTTTACATGAATAATGTGCTTTATTCTAAAAATGGTTAACTTTACTGGTCTGGGATTTTACACACAGCGAGTCAAGCTTTTTGAGCAACTTTTAGCTAAACGCGAGAAAAAGCGATTTTGCACTAGGTGAGTAGACGACACTCGATCTAACTATTATTTTTGACCATGTAAATTACATGGTGAGAAAAATAGCGAGATAATTTTATGGTTTAAAATAAATAAATATCAATAACTTTTGTATTAGTAAGATAATTTTTTATGCAAAATATTTATTTATATGTTATTAACATAATTTAGATATTCAATTTTACACAATACAAAGGATTTCAAGTGCATAAAAACCAATTCACAAAAACACATTAAAAATTTGAATTTGACAGTTTTATTTATACAAATGTAAACAATAATAAATATTTTTAAAAAAATTAATTTTAAATATTGTAACAATTTATTATTGATAAAACATTTTGTAATAATTGATTTTAATTTATCAATTTGACAATTAATCATAAATTGCTCAATTTCTTTTGTCGATTTGTGCAAAATCGAAAAAAAATCTGACGGACAAAACTAAAGGGAGAGAAATTACAAAAACAATTCTATTCTCGTCGATTGTGCAAAATCCCACTCCTGTTGAATTGCGGACTAAAAACATACGAAATCTATTTATAAATTTTATGTTTTTCACGTTAGGATAAACATGTTTTCCAATAAAAAACTATGACATTTTAATATTTATCCCTTACGATGTCGCATTTTGCGACCAAAACTGTAACTAAAAAATTGCCCTATTATCAAAATATTTGTATATGTATAATCGCCTAAATGTCATATATTTTTACTTAATTTTGAATATATTTTATCTTCCCGACATCTGGAACATCAATGGGTAAACTGTTTTTTTTTCGTATGATGGTAGTACTATGTGTATTTATATTATGCTTGAGGGCATTAAACAAAAAGTTCAAGATACCCAAGAACTTTTCTTGGCCTGACGTGATGAATGAAATGCACCATACGTCAACCAAATATAAATTAGCCTCCTCGATGCTCTTGTTAACTTTGATTAGCTAATCTCTGCTCAGCGTCATAAAAAGATGCAGTAAACACAGCTGTAGGTACAGTTTTGCAACAGTACAACAATAAGTGTTGAAAGCTACTGCTATATTCTTCTCCAAAAACATTTGGTTTCAGAAAAAAAACACAGTTCGATCGGGTTCACAGTTTATTCGATCGGGAATTACTCACAAGAAATCATGCCGCTCTTGCACTCCACTGACCAGAAACAATTAATGGCCACTCCAACAAAACGATAAAATCACCCACTGTCGTTACTCATTTGGAATATAACAATCTCAATTTATTTTCTGGTTATGTGGATGATACTTTAGTTTCGCCATAAAATTAAAGCTTTTTAAACTACTTGGTCCCGAAATGTTTTGCTACACTCTAAAACTTATTATTATGCTCAATACGTTTGACTCAATATGCACCAAGAATTAACCTATCGGTCGTGATTTTCCTAAACTATTTATCGAGGTAACAACACACTAATTTATATATATATATATATATATATATATATATATATATATATATATATATATATATATATATATATATATATATATATATATATTTATATATATGTATATATATATATATATATATGTATATATATATATATATATATATATATATATATATATATATATATATATATATATATATATATATATATATATATATATATATATATATTGCAAGTGCTGTTTCCATCCTAAATGTGTGGATCCTTTGATGGAAAATTGGTTCAAATTTTTTAAAGATTACCCATTTGTCAAGTTTGTGTGTGCCGATTGCCATAATTCACATGGAGAGCTGTTACAATTAAAAGAGCAGCTTGCAATAGTTTCAGCAACTATGACTTCGCTAACAAACACAGTTATCGATGGGTTCACCAAGTTAAAGGCTGATCTCTCTGCGAATATTGTTCCTAACTCTTCTGATTATGCTGCCTACACAATTCTTAACAATATTGCAAACAGAGCTGAGGAGCGCTCTACTGATAAATCATCTTATCCTGTACATCATCAAATCCAGCTCGCTCAATTGGAGTGTATTGTTGGATTTTCCACCATTGTTGATGACCAAGTCAAGTCTGTGCCTGATAAAAAGTTCATCTACGCTTCCAGATTTATTAATACAACCACTTAAGATGCATTAAAAAAATTCTTATGTGAACGACCTGTTGCTGAAGTATTTTTGATTTTAGATTGCTTGTATCAACTAATCAGGATGTAAATCCAAGCTCTCGCGGTATGGTGCCGAAATTATCTACATCAGTTATTGATGCGATGTCGTCTGCGGATTTAATTCAAATAATGATTTAAAGGCTGCAAGGAATAGAATGGACAGGCTCTTGAAGGTTAAAAAGAAAAACGCACTTTGCAATCAATGGTTTCAGATAGCTAAAAAAAATTTAAGAGGCTTAAAAGATTAAAGTACCTTCAGTAAGCTGATAGGATTGAGCGAGGTATAAAGTACAATCCTAAAAAATGTTGGTCTTTCGTTAATTTCGAAACGTGGTGTATCTGGGTATCCTGTACCATGTTTTTGGGTGATAACCTCTCCAGTTATATAAATAATTCTGCTAATCTGTTTGCATCTTTCTTTCATTCTAATTTTGCATGCCCTGTTAACTCAGAAACACCTGTGTCTCCAGTAAACAGTAATAGCGTTTGCTTCAGTTTTGTGCAACTGGAAATTTTGATAGATCATTCCTGCTAATGTTCTTCCGGTTTTTAAGAGTGGTGACAGATCTAATGTTGAAAAGTATAGACCTATCTCTATTTTATCTGCAGTTGCGAAAGTCTTTGAATGTCTGGTTCGTGATATAATGTTTAATCTATTAAAAAACAAAATTATTCCACAACAACTCGGACTCTTTCCAGGTCACTCAACTGCAACTAATCTCATGGAACTTATTGGGTTCACAATAGAATCTTTTGAAGATGGGTTGCAGGTTGATGTTGTGTTCGCCGATTTTAAAAAAGCGTTTGACAGAATCTCTCATGAAATTCTTTTGTCTAAACTGCATCTGATTGGTGTTCACCCTCGTCTGCTTCTTTGGATTAAATCGTATTTATCTGATCGGGTCCAGTCAGTAAAACTGGGAGATTTTGTTTTGAATATACATGATGATAGTTCTGGTGTTCCACAAGGAAGTCATCTTGGTCCATTGATGTTCCTGTTATTTATTAACGATGCATAAATTGTTTTTAGCATTCTCAATGTTTACTTTATGCTGATGATTTAAAGATTTTCCGACCAGTCTCTGTTATGAGTGATTGCGCGTTGTTACAGAGTGATTTGCAACGAGCAAATTAAGAGCGTTGTAAGCTTCTTGAGCGTCAACCATTGCATATTAGACGTGCTATCTATTCTGCTGGTTTTATGTTTGATCTTCCACACGGTCTAGTTGATTCGTGAGTATATTCCAACTTTAATTAACTGGTTACTCATTAATTTGGATCAGGCTACAGTGATTTGCCTTAATTTACCTCGATATTATATAACTGTGATAACGTAACTCTGATAGACATACGCCAGAGGAGATGGAATTTGAAGACCTTTTGTAAGCACACATGAGAGATCGACTGGGGGACGTTAAATAGTGAAACTACCAATTAAGAAATATTCTGGAAAATTATGTGATTCATTAAGAATGGCAACTACAAGATTTCTCGCTTTCGAACAAAAACTTGCGATAAATCATGGATTACGAGTGGCTTATATTAACCAGATGAGAGAATACATCGACCTGGGACATATGATAGAAGCATCGAGATATAAGTCAGATAGCAAGATCTATTACTTTCCACATTATTCCGTGACAAAGGTAGACAGTGATACCACCAAGGTTCGCGTATATAGTATTTGGCGGCTCCAGCAAGACAACCAATGGGGTCTCGTTGAATGAAAAATTGATGGTAGGCCCGAATATTCAACCAAAACTTTTGGAAATATTTCCGAAGTTCAGAACACATAAGATAGCCCTTGTTGCCGGTATTAAAAAAAGTATCGACAAATTATGGTGTCCCCAGAACATCAAAAGTATCAAATAATTGTATGGCGTAAACGGAATGATGAAAGGTTTACGTTTTTTCAAGACAGAGCAATGCAGCAACTGACATGGGGCTTAGAGCCAACGAGTGTCAAAGAAAAAATAATCAACAACTTCTTTCTATGTTGAAGATTTGTTGACGGGGAGCTATACATTGTGGAATGAGATATGGATTACATCAAAACAGCACCTTCAACTATAGAATTCTGTGCAATGTGAACAACAAATAATAATTCCTGGAGAGAAGAGCTCGTCGAGAGACAATCCAAATTACAACGAATCTGTCGGATAGCTGCATATATGTATTGAGATTTATAAATATGCGAAAGGTTCAAGGAAGAATAAGCGGAGAGTTGACAGCAGCTTAGCTTAAGAATGCAAACACGAAGTACGTTTTGTGGGTATAACACATGGAGTTTGCAGATGACAGACAAGTTATACGACATCATAAATGAGTCAATAACAAATCAAGATTATTATCATTGGTTCCATTTATTGATGAAGATGGTATTTTGCATGTCGGCGGGCGTTTACAAAATTCGGACTGCGACTATGATAGTAAGCACCTCCTGATATTGCCACCAAAACACATTTTTTTTACAACCAGGATCATATGGGATGTACACCTTTCCAAGCTGCATGCCGGTCTAACATTCACGACCATTCAAATACGGCAAAATTATAGCGGGTAATCAAAGGACGAAGTATAATAAGAAGCAACCTGAGAGAGTGTGTATTGTGAGAGGTACGCGATCTAAGGGTTCAAGCAAATCATGTAAAATCTACCAACAGAACGGGTTAAGCCAACGAGGCCATTTGAGAATTTTAACATCGATTTTGCTGCACCAGTATACGTTACGATGAGATCGTTTCAGCTCTGAAAGGTTTTACTGCCAGGAGAGGGTTACCGAAAAAGATCTATACTGACAATGGTTCCAATTTCATTAGGGCTAGGCGATTATTAGAATAGACGCATATTAGAAAAAGCATTAATAATGATTATGTATACTTGTAGAATTTTTGAGTCAAAACCGCAAAATAACGTTAAGCTCGTTAACGGCGCGGAGTATGTTTACGACGATTTTAAAAAAAGAACAGAAAACACCACAAAGTATCACATCAAATATAAAATATTAAATACTTATCTGATGAGATGAATCATCCAATAGAGGCTGCGTCATCATATATTGTTTTTGTAATGTAATAGAAGAATATTATACTCCAAGAATGTATAACAAAACTGAACAAATCGCTCTAGTACATTTTTTCCGCTTTTTGTTCAAAAAATCGGACATATGCAGCAAATAATTAAAATTTGTAACTTTCTACGCTGTACTGTTATGGCGTTAGTGTAGTTAAAGATGATATAATATGCTAAAGACGCCATTGTTTGTTGTGACATTGTGAATTTTAATTGGTATGATATTTGTGTTTTAAAATTTAATTTAAATGTTTATAAATTCTGTTGAAAAATATTCCGACATTTCTAATCAACTTTTGTAAGGTTTTATTTAAATTCAAACGAATAATTTAGCCGCCAAATATTTGAAATATGCCTCACCCACGTTTTCAACAAAAACATAACCACACTTTTCGCCATAGTAAATCTGAGTCTAATTCGGATATGATTTCGGAAAAAATCGGAGATGTATTATTCATTATAGTGTCCGAAAATCCAATTTTTTTGGATATAAAAATACTTGAGACAATGTAATAGTTGTACTAAAACATTAATTTTTGAAGATGATTTGATTGTAATGTTTACTAATAGATGTCCCTTTTCTTTGTGAAATTTAAAATAATCTTATTGTAAGGGGCTTTGTGAATGTGTTAAAAACATGTTAAAAATGAAAATTATGACAGCTAAAGTTAAATATTTTTTTTTATTCACCACAAAAAATTTATAAAAAATGTAACGATGTAATTTTGACAAGTGAATTTAAAAAATCATAACCTCATTTTTGACAAAATTACTTTGGTTAGTTATAAAACAATAAAATTAAAATCTTAGTTTGTGTATATAAGCTTTATTTCATTGGGAATTTTACAACAACAATACTTATAGACCGATTTTCCAGTGAAGCAACTTTTCAAAAATTTTCGAGAAATTAATAAAGCATCAAACACTTGCTATTTAGATAAAATTAAGTTTTCAAATGGTAATCAATTTGGATTTACAGTCAGTAAATCTTCGGAAGAGGCTTTTTTACACTTTTTTAAGAGGGTTTTATTATCCCTCCTTTTATTTACCATGTAAACTTAAGTGACAAAAATCCAAGTTTATTTGAATGTTTGGCTATTGAGATTGTAAATGAGTTTAAATACTTAGGTTTAACAATGGATTCGAAACTTACCTGGAAGTCTCACCCTAATACCACCAGAAAAAACGTAATTAGTTTTATGTGTATAAATTCTATAATCCAGTATCGTATTTTAGTGGAATAATTAATAATGTATGGGTTATCAAGCCGGTTCATACTTGCAAACATTGCGGATCTATGTATATTGCACAAAAAAGTATTATAAAAATAATTAACTGTCGCCCTCTTACAAGTTCATCAATCCCACTATTCCGTGAGCTTAATTTATTACCACTTAGATATCTGGGTATGTCTATAAAGTTCTGAGCATGTTTTTCATCCGTATAGCGCTAAAATGCTCTTTACGGATTCTATAATGTTTCTATAGGTTTTGCTCGAAAGTATTTCATTTTTTTTAGCAGAGTCTTACAATCTTTGCCACTCTAGGTCGATTTTATTCTTTGGAAACACTTGTCAATTGCTTGTCATAGCAGGGAATAAATGTAGGTTGGATCGTTCAGATATAAACCCCATAAAACAACTTTAACATTAAAAATATCAGCTAAAGAAAAATGGATACTGCTAAAACAATAACAGGCCATCCTTAACAAAAAAAAATACACATTTTAGTATTGGATAAAAACGTACCGTTGCTCAAATATTGTGTGCTTTTGGTGTTTCCCTCGAAGAAATTCCCATATTGATATAAACAAGGAATGTATTGGTCATGGAAAACGTTTTATAAACTTATAAGCGCCAGAATCAGATACTGGAAAATAAAATTAGCCACATACAACCATTCTTCCATATTTTAGAAAAATCACAAACGATTTAGTACGAAATATGTAAAATTTTCACCGCCGACCAGCCCCCCCCAAAAAAATAATACCACCAATTCTGTAATTTACTTTCATGTCATCACATTTTTCCAATCTTAGATTGAGATAAAATGTGTTTCAATTTATATGCCATAAATTATATAAAAATCCCTGCGTGTCCTTTAAACAATATCAAAAAAACAGAAACAAAACGACCAAAGGTTGGTGCACGACAGTGTAAGGTGTACATATAAGATTCAGCTAGATTATAATAATATTCCGCACGAATCGACTACAATAACAAAAAGAAGGTTACATAACGATTTGTAGGTCACGCATTCATCTCTTATCACACATCTTAGATCTTACATATATATATAAGGAGAATGAGGCCATGAAACTGTTATGTTATCGTTTAATGATTTATACGCGACAATGAGCACAAAGATTTATGAAATATTGATTTAAGATTAGGACATAATTCAATTTACTCTTTATTGATTTATCGTTTCAGGAGCTGGACACCAAAATTATTATTGGAAGCTTTTCGCATGAGGTGGCACCGAAAATATTTTGCGAGGCCTTCAAACTTGGAATGTATGGTTCGGATTATGCTTGGATTCTACAAGAAACCCATGGACCACAATGGTGGTGGAAATCACCTTCGTCTGATTGTTCGCAAAAAAATCTTGAAATTGCGGTCGAAAATATAATTATTGTGTCGAGCCATAACAGTATCGTGGGTTCGGCCATTAGTTATAGTGGCCTAACAAATTCAATGTTTGTCGATGAACTCGTATCACTTAACGTACCACATCCATTATCACGATACGCACCACAAACATACGATGCGGTATGGGCAATTGCGCTTGCATTACGCGGAGCTGAAGAACAATGGCGAAATGAATCGATACCATGGAAACTGAATCATTTCGACTATACGCGAAACGATATGGCATCAGAATTTGTGATACAATTTAGTCGATTGAAATTTTTAGGCGTTTCAGGACCAGTGTCGTTTAGTGGGGCGGATCGTATTGGCACCTCAGCATTTTATCAAGTTCAAAATGGTGTACTAAAAACGGTTGCACTATATTATCCGGCCGAACAACATTTGGATGTTGAATGTCCCGAATGTGTCCGGATCGAGTGGCAAAGTGGACAGGTGCCAATTGCCAAAAAGGTGGTACGACTAAAAGTTGCTACAATTGCGCCGGCCGCATTTTATACAATTACGTCGTTAGCATCAGTTGGGATTACGGTCGCAATCGCATTTCTTGTATTTAATTTACATTTTAGGAAACTGAAGTGAGTCATCGAAAGTCCGGATTGCTTATAATTTATATAACCTCAAAAAAAAAAATTTTTAATTTTCAGAACCATCAAGCTTTCTAGTCCAAAGCTAAGTAATATTACAGCCGTTGGATGTATACTAGTGTATGGCGCCGTTATACTATTGGGATTGGATTATTCGACGCTGCCTGGGACAGAATCAGCATATTCGACGGTGTGCATGGTAAGTGAATAGACCAAAAATAATTTAAATTGCAATTTAATAGTTTAGTAAGTCCCAAAATACATACAAGGGCTAGTACTGATAAACCACTTAGCCGACTTGCAAAATTAGGTTCTAGATTATTACATCCTTCCCCATAACAAATATCACAATTTACATTTTTTGCTGACTTACAAAACGCAAATTCCGTCTCCGTTAACATTGAGACACATCCACGATGTACATTCATTTCGGTTTTATATGTATAACAGCCACGATGCTCGTAGAATTGGTTCCCATTAGAACATACTGTTAAATAACCTTCTTCGATTTCAGATTCGCAAAATTTCTGCTCGATATCGGACGAGTCACAAACAATACATTGAGACTGCGCCACATGAAAACTATTACATCCAAACGAACTGCAAGTTGTACATGCGAGATCGTCATCCAAGCATTGTTCGTCATCGAGAACACAACCCCTTTGCACTTTTCCATCCCGTTCAAGCACATAACAAAGTTCTTGCTCATCGAAGAAAATGGTTTCGTTACATGGTTGTGCATCAATTTCGCGATGGCCCCATTCACATTTTGGATCTGTCTCGTCGCATTGGATACACGATAACGTTGGTTCGTATTCTAATTCCCGTGTATTACAATTATTCTGGGAACATTTCATACAATATCGATTACTGTTTGGACACTCGAGTGCTGCGGCGTCTTGATCAGATAGACAACCGCGAGTTACATTATTATCCCCCGTTATGATTGTATAGCACCAATCGTCTGATACGTAATTACGACATGTAACTGAATATAATGCTGCCGATGTTTCAGTAATTACGTTGCAACCTGGGTCGATGCTCGATGCACAATTGAGGCATTTGAGACGATCGATTGGAAAAAACTCTCCGTTACAATCGTTTGTAAGGCATTCATTGCAGTTCCACCTGGAACATCTTACACCATCCCCGATTGGATTTAATTCGTTTGTACATCCACGTACAGTTTTTCCAGGCTCTTTCACATAAACCAAACATGTATCCAAATAGTCTTCACATAGTACAGAAACAGCCCCTTCGACGATACACGTTGCGTTTACGGTTGAGTCGCATTCATAGCATGTGGTGAAACCCACTATAAAACAAAATGATTTGAGTTGCATAAATTTAAGGATTTGGTTGCGGCGATATATCTGGATACTCACTCTTCTGGTTACAATTTCCTCCTACACAAGTTTTACACGTTTGATGATTCTCCTTACATTCAGCTAGCTTATCGATGTCTTCAAGGTCATTGATGCAACCCCGCTCCTCTACACCATCGTATAAAAGGTAACAACCTTTTTTATCTGGATGGCTGTAGCAATCTTTGGACAAAGACCATATATTGTCTGGATCATTACAATTTGGATCAGTCGATGTGCACGTTATACAAGAATCTCCGTTCTCTAATTTGGGATCTACATTACACATCTCTGCACCGCAAATAGTACAATTAACTGAATTTTCAAGACATTCGGGTTGAGTAATTCGCCCGACATGATTTAAACAGTCTCGCGTAATAATCGTGTCACTTGTGTATGTGTAACATGCAAACTCGTAGTTTAAAAATAATTTACACTCGGAACTCACTTTTGCCTCGTCGTCCATACTATTGACGTGTGCATAGCAATATGGATTTTTTTCGTCACAGAAGTAGCATGACTTGCCAGTTTCAACAACAGCATTTTGGTCATTACAATCCGATTGTGAATTACAAACCGTACACAAATCTGGATGGTTTGTACAATTCTGACTGTAATCGTCCAAATCGGATAAACAACCACGCTGTGCGTACAATCCAAATCCGATTATATAACACGCATCGTGTTCATCATAGTTTACACATGGATAACCACTTCCCACATTTTGTTCACCATTACAACCAACATTCGTGTTACATTGATGGCACGACAAACGATCAACTGGATAAATCGCATCATTGCATTTATCTTTGTTCGAACATTTTTGACATAGTGCACCCGAACATTTGTCACTATCGGTCGATGATACACAACCACGATAAGTAATCCCATCACTGTCAACACCAACAAAACATTCTTCATCCAGTTCACATATTTCGGTAGTTTTAATTGGTTGTCGCAAGGTAGCACAATTTGGATCGGCCGTCGAATTACATGTGACACATTCTAACGGAACGACTTGGTTCCAGTTACATAGGTTTGCGTTGCATGGCATGCATAACGGATTTTTATCACAATCTTGTTGAAATGTTGGTGATGCTTCATCGATAAGACATTTTCGCACAACATTCGCTCCATTAATTAGTGTGTAGCATAGATTTGTTGGTTCTGGACTAACACCGTCTAACCGTAAAGAATTAAAAGTAAACACAAAGAATATTAATTTAAAGCCCTGATAACGCATCTAATCAATTAAAACGGTATATTGATTAGAAGTGTTCACAGAAAAATATTCAACTTTACCGAAATCGGTTAAACATTCCTTTTGCACATCAACCACCAAATCTGGATTTATGATTTTGCAATTTTCATCGGTGGCGGAATTACATACATAGCACGATGGTGGTACACAATCAACCAACACCCAAATATTAAAACTAATCGCCACTATAAATAATAAATTACGAACCATTTTCGGTAACTCTACTTTGACAACTCTACTGCCGTTTGACTTATGAACGAATACAAATATTTTGCACGATAAGATAGTCGATTGGCCTTTATCGTTCATTACCGATCAGTCTTAATTATCAAATTTAATTAAAAGTATTTGTTAGTAATTGATTGTCTGTTATCAATTAGGTGGATTTTTTTATAACGTCGGAATTAAAAAAGCAATGGAAGTTATGTTATCAAGTTGCGTTGGTATAAGTAGTTTATACCAACGCAACTTGATAGTAGTTTATAGGGGTTGATATTACATTTCCGTTTTGTAAATTTACTTCCGTAAAGTCGCGAATAAATTCCAAAATGATTTGTAAATTTTGCGGAATGTTCATTATTTAGGTTTTTCTTCACAGTACCAGTCACTATACATCGTCTTTATCTCAAAACTCGAAGTAAGCCGTAGCTTATGGATTGGCCGTTTTAGGACGAAGTTTTTACGATTACAATTTTGATGGGCTTACTTACCATAATGAACGGCTAACCATTACTATTTTTTGAGAATTTTGGAAACTTTTAATTTGCCTAAAAATTCCCTAATTTTGATAGTCTAACCATCATGAATATTTGAGAATTTCGGAAACGTTTTATTTGGCCTTAAAATTTCCCAATTTTGATAGGCTATCATGAATTTATGAGGATTTTGGAAACTTTTTTAATTTGCCTAAATATTTCTCAATTTTGATAGTCTAAGCATCATGAATATTTGAGAATTTCGGAACTGTTTACTTGGCCCGAAAATTTTTCAATTTTGATAGGATAACCACCATGAACTTTTGAGAATTTTTGGAAACTTTTTAATGTGCCTAAATATTTCCCAATTTTGATAGGCTAACCATTATCAGTTTTTAAGAAATTTGGAAACTTTTTAATTTGCATAAAAATTTCCCAATTTTGATAGGTTAACCATCATGAGTTTTTCCGAATTTCGGAAACTTTTTAATTTGCCTTAAAATTTTCCTATTTTGATAGGTTAACCATCATGAATATTTGAGAATTTTGGAAACGTTTTACTTGGCCTAAAAATTTTCCAATTTTGATAGGATTACCACCATGAGTTTTTAAGAATTTTGGAAACTCTTTAGTCTATCTAGATATTTCCCAATTTTGATAGGCTAACCATCAAGAGTTTTTCAAAATTTTGGAAACTTTTTAATTTCCCTAAATATATCCCAATGAGTTTTTGAGAATTTTAAAAACTTTTATAATTTTTAAAAGTTAAAATTTTTAAAAATTAAATGTTTAAAACTTTTAAAAGTTTTTGGAAACTTTTTAATTTGCCTAAATATCTCCCAATTTTGATAGGTTAACCATCATGATTATTTGAGAATTTTGGAAACGTTTTACTTGGCCTAAAAATTTTCCAATTTTGATAGGATAACCATGAGTTTTTGAGAATTTTGGAAACTTTTTTAATTTGCCTAAATATTTCCCAATTTTGATAAGCTAACCATCATGAGTTTTTGAGAATTTTGGTAACTTTTTAATCTGCCTAAAAATTACCCAATTTTGATAGGCTAACCATCTTGAGTTTTTGAGAATTTTGGATTGCTTCTAATGTTCCTAAATATTTCCCAATTTTGATAGACTAACCATCATACATTTTTCAGAATTTTGGAAACTTTTAATTTGCCTAAATATTTTCCTATTTTGAAAGGTAAACCTTCATGAATTTTTGAGAATTTTGGAAAATTTTTTAATGTACTTAAATATTTCCTAATTTTGATAGGCTAACACCATCATGAATTTTGAAGAAGTTTGAAAAATTTTTAATCTGCCTAAAAATTTCCCAATTTTGATAGGCTAAACATCTTGAGTTTTTGAGAATTTTGGATTGCTTTTGCTTTTATGGTATCCTTCCAACACGTAGTTGACATGCCCTCTCTATTTTTTAAGGTGCTCAGTACTTCAGTAGTTTAAAGCCTTCCCGTGCTAAATTTATACACTAAGCCTCTTGGTAATTTAGCTTGTTCTGTTCATATCACGCTTGCAGTCGTGCTATAAAGTTGTTCTTTTTAATATATTTTGCCCATCCTTGTTACTGTTGCTCTTTTTGAGGTTAATTCATATGTTAACCGCATTAAGTTTCATTTGTGAGCACATTTTCGTGGTATACTTTTATTACAGACACTGATAAGCGTTTTTGTTATATTGTGCTCTACTATCTCCAAATCTTCTTCTAATGTGAAATTAAAATATGCCAAGATGAGTTCAACAACTTTTTGAACTTTTCCCATTTGGCACGTTTCAATTCATTGGTTACTTTTCACAACAACTTACTACTTACAAGAGCAAGATCAATATTTAATTTAATAGGTGCTTTGCGGTCCCCTTTATTTACAACAAAGAGGCATCTTCTTTCAACAAACTCTTCCACGAGGATTCCTCGATCGTCTGTTGTCATTATTATGCCAAAGTTTTGACTAAGCATTGAAGTTTGATTAGATAAAAATTAACAAAAACAGACCTAACATCAACACTTACACAGTATGAGTAGTAGAGTTGTGAGATTCTAAGGACCATGTAAGGTCGCAGCATTCAATGTATTCAGATCTCTTTTTCTTGTGCAGTTTGTTTAATTTCATGTTTAACTATTTTGGCATTTTGCATATTAAGTTGAACAATCCTGTATTGACAGTTTATCTAGTTTTTAATTGTCATAAACAGTTTTCCGAATGACTAAGCCGTTTTGTATTCCATGCATAATTTGCTTCTCAAATAGAGGTCAAAGGCTTTGTTAGCTTTTTACAGTTATTGCACATAGCCCCTTTCGCTTTCTTTGGACCTGATTTGTGGTCACTTCCGTCCTCAGAGAAGTGTCTACAAATTTGCTCCTTAACAAATGCAAGAATTAGCAATGCGCTCAAATTCATGGCATTTGAAGCATCTTGAACCTCATATAATAATACCAATGCTGACATTATACTGATATTTTCAATTTCCAAACCATAGGCTGCGTACTTTCCAAGTACTGGCACAATTGCGCTTATCAGTGCTTGTGCATAGGCCATCTTATTAATTATTGGTTGCTCGATTTCTTTCATCGATCTTTCAGATTAACTACATCGAGGGACATTGCAACATCATGCCAATCTTTGATGGCAATAAGGTCTTTCTTACAGCCTATTGTGCTCCTACAAAACTAATTTTGCTTAACGACTTGATCTCGACCTCTAAGACTTTAATCGCATCAGTTAAGCACCTCACACATAAACAAACAAAAGCCTTAAGTCATTTGCATCTTCTACCCCTTTTAAAACTACTGGAAATTGATCCAGCATAATAAACTCCATCAATGTACGATGCTCGCGGTAATGTGATTTTCAGAGAACGTAAATTTTCCATAGTTTTACTTGACATAATTGAACTCGATTTCTGCAACGTGGAATAGAAAGTTGCTGGAAGGGGCGACCTTTGTTTTATCTCATTCAATTTTTGTCAACCAGTCAAGTAGTAATATCTTGATAGGGATGATGGTATAGGGAAAAAACATTCAAGCAGATCAAATATTTTACCGCACTTGGTTAGTAAATTTCATTTGGTGAGTTTGCTATTAGCTTAGCTCTAGTGCATTGAAGGCAAATAAGTCCGCTTTTGTCAACAGCCACATTCTTAACGTTTTGACGAAAACTTCAGAAGCCTCGAAGTATCAATTTGCCTCCAAGATTGGCTTCCAATATATTGTTGAGTATAGTTTCTAACTATTGAACTCCATTACCTTAGTAAGAAGACTGCTTATGCTAGCATTATGGACATCTCCTAATAGATTTGAATGGCCTCATCAACATAGTACCAATGCAATAGCAGATCATCAACATGAAAATGAACTTTTATCACCTTACCGGATATTCGTTTTTTATCAGAAATTATTTTCTCGCTACATTTTTGTCGCAACAGGAACCTGTTTAGGGAATTTGGAATAACCGATTTCTTTTTAAAATCGATTTAAGTCAGGCTCTGCCAATTTTTTAAAAAAAGTCTGTAAGTTATTTAGATGAGATTGTAGGTTCAAGTGCTCCAGCGCTTGTATGAACCTAACTGTAAATGAAAATAAAGTGATGTCGAGTTTTAATGACTGAAATAAAAACATTGGAGGTAGAAGCCATCAATAAAATCGTGTTCCATTCCACACGAAAAGTGAGCCATTACCATAGTGAGCATAGTGAGCTAAACGAACACAAATAAAAGAGTTTTCTGTAAAGAAAAAATAATAATTTGTACACAAAAATAATGAATCAGGCTCAAAATCGTACAACCATTTAAAAAAATGAATTGTTGAGGCTGAAGGCTTTGATAACCTTTGCAAGTTCGTAGTATTTTGGATCCCGGATTTTTTATTCCGTGATTTTCTATTCTCGGAATTTTTATCTTTAGTTTTTTTATCTCAAGATTTTTTACGTTAGAATTTTTTTACTCTGTGATTTTTATCTTAGGATTTTGTATCTCGGATTTTTTATTACGTGATTTTTGATTCTAGGTTTTTTATCGTAGGAGTTTTTACCTTAAGACTTTTCTCCCGGACTGTTTATCCTAAGATTTTTTATCCTGGATTCTTTATGCCTTGATTTTTTATCTTAATATTTTTTATCCTAGAGTTTTTTCCTAGGATTTTTATTTATTTCTAGTATTTTTTATTCTATAGAAGATTTATACTAGGATTTTTATCTTATGATTTTTTATCAAAAGATTTTTATCCTATATTTTTTATCTTAGGATTTTTATCCCGAATTTTTTCTCGCGGTCCTCCAAAAGGGTTTAGAAGAACTTTAGAAAAACTCCAGTGGACGCAGAAGCCGGGACCAGTAAACACGTTTCAATGCGTGCTGAACAAAGAAGCGGCTTATTTAAAGTAAATAATTCGTTATGGGCTATCGAGAAAACGCTCCACTGAGAAAATATAAGTAGAACGAATAATATTATCCCTAAAAGAATTACAAAAAAAAGTCCAATTTTGAAATGGGAGAGGAATGTTAAAGGGATTTATCTTTCCTTGATTTCTAAATTTATTACATCTATGATTCCCTTGTAAGGTCTATGATTCCCTTGTAACTTCCATTTCGTAATGGTTAATATTTAAATACTACAGGCATAATCTACGGGTTAAACCATTATCAAAATCAGTATAGGAAGACTGAATGCAAGAAGGAAAGCTTCATCTCACCCAGTCAGGAAGAGGGCAGAAAATAGAAACTTGTGTTTTCTTCATCAATGAGTAAGATAGATCACTGGAAAATTTTAACAACAAAGTTCATATAAGAAATGCATCTGGTCAACTTATAGCAACACACGAATGACAGTTGAAAATATTAAAATAATAAATAAAAGAAAACTGGTGCTCTGGTAGAATACCTCTAATAGATATAGAAGGTCTAAAAAAAATGTGACATAATAAAATGCAAAAAGTAGCGATCTATTTTCCATCTCAAAAAATAATAAAGGTATTAGAAAAATTAAGAAAAGTGCGAGGAGGATCAAGACCAAGGCAAAACAAACCATTTTTCGAATCCTCATTTAACTTAATAAAAGGATGGCTTGTGGAAAAATTGGATTGGTTTAAATGATGATAACGATATATTCCTGTTAACCCAAAAATACACCTATATGCGTAAAAATATTTTGCAAAGTAGTAAAAACAAATGCTATTATAATGGGACATTAATATACGGACAAACTAAGACAGAATCCACAAAATATCAAAAGAAAGTTATAGCTGTTTGTGAATGCATATCGGAGAAGAATGTCAAAAAGCTGTACAGATGCCACAGTAAACATTGATTCACAGAGTTTAGAAAGCCAAAGTGAAGATTGATTGGTGAAATACTGAGGAAACCATCAAATGACTTCACATTTTTTTCATTGGAATGAATAGAATCCACGGTAAAAAGTAAGTTGGAAGAATTATCTGGAAATAATAATACTAGCAGAAACAAAACCACTTGAGAGGTCATTGGCAGAATGGTGGATATAAAAACGATATTCTCTAATAATATTCGATGGTCGATTTTAGTAGACTTCTCATAAATTAACGCTAAGAGTACAATGCAAGATCCAAATGGGTAACGAAAACAACCCAGATTAACCGTGAAACAGGTGCTTTTCGGTAAGCATCTTTCTCATCGCTAAGCATCTTATTAAGTGTTAAATCTTATTAAAGCTCAACAATTTTAAAGTTTTATGTAAGAAAATCATATTGTCAAAGAGGGAGCGTAATTTTAAAAAACGACCTTGGAATAACCTTGGCTAATAAACTTTCAAAACTAAATGACATCATTACATTTCCTTAAAACCAAACAACATTTTTCTAGAAAATGATCTTTTTTAAATTATTTGCTTGTATCAACTGAATTGTTACACCTTGTATATAGGGAATGGTAAAAACTTATTCATCCGCATAAAAAACAAATCCAATTTTGGTTGTGTAAACTTTTTTTTAATAACAATTGTGGCAAATTCCAATTCTCTGTTGGTGATACCTTTTTCAAAAAATTAGCCACATGACATTGATTTAGGACCTTTTTCCATAGTCTGGATATATCCAACTAGATATGGAATAAAAAAAAAGTTTAACTATTATTTATTTATACATTTATGTGTTCAATATACAAAATTATACCATTTGGAACTAAAAAGCCCCTGTGTGTGTGTATACTGAAAGTATAATAATAAGCTTATTGTTATACAGAAATTTTATGAAGCATAAATTTTTTTGTGTCATTATGTGCTGAGATAAGACAGCAATTGTGAACCGAGTGATAAAGTGGTGAAATTGTTTATTTCATTATATTTAATTAGTGCGCGTTTACACGAAAGTGGGCTTCTATTTACAACCATTAATGTAGGATTGTATTGATTTCAACAAAAATACGAACTAAAAATATTGACAGATTATGGTATTTTATGGCAATACGAAGTAATTGTCTCAAAAACGGTGGATAATGTACTTACAATTTTAAAGAAACTTACTGAGGAGTTAAAACAAAGTAAACGCCCGCTTCTATCTTAATTCAAATTTAGGGCAACTGAATAAATGGTACCTTAATTGGGGCTTACTGTTCTAGTACTAAAAGCATGTCGCTATCATTCATAGTTATTTTGCTACAAAAGGATTTTCTGACTTACGTTTAATAATTGTGCAATCATCGGATTAGGTAAGACAGTTGAAGCAGAATTTGACGTGGTTGGACTTTACCGCGAGTGATATACCGTTATATGTTGAAATGTTATCAGTTTTGATTCGAATTGCAATGAATTTATGAAAAACAGGAAGCGACAATGGATGAATTATAGGGCTGACTACCCGAATCCTTGAAACACTCATTTGTTAAAAAATCAACAAACATAATTATGTATACCGGCAAAAACTTTAGCAGGCCCCATGCTCAGGTTATATAACACGTAGTTATTCTTAGATTTTCAACAGTCATAACTCAATCCTGAAAAATATGTGCGTTAATGTAAAATGGCAATACTGTCATTTTACATTAACGCAGTCGCAATGCTGTATCAAACTTGAGAACAAGCTATCAGGAGTTTTTGCAAATAATGGCGTTAACATCTTGGCTCCATGAATTGGTTGATTCATATATTGGCAGCTTACTTAATTTTTGGATTGCTCGTTGAACTGTTCCACCTAACGTTTTTAAGGTAAGTGTTTGTACCGGACTATCAGGGCCAGCATGGGTTTGTAAATGTTATCAATAAACTACCGTGTTGTAGCCAGATTGTCATCCTTAATCATTACGATGTATTCAACCATTAGGTTAGTGTAATTTTGTTGACAGATCTGGAACTAAATTTGAATCACTGACGGATCTTGTTCGAGTTCTGTTTTAAGTTCCGGATCTTGAACTAAATCCGGATCATTGACGGATCTTTTTCGAGTTCCGTTTTAAGTTCCGGATCTGGAACTAAATGAAGATCATTGGTGGATCTTGTTTGAGTTCCGTTTGAGTTCCAGATTTGGTTCCGGAAATGGATTTTAAAACGAACTCGAACAAGATCATCAATGTTCCGGATATAGTTCCAGATCCGGAACTTAAAATGGAACAAGATCCGTCATTAATCCGGATTTAATTCCAAAAACGGACCCGGTTGAACAAGACTCGGTTCCGGAACCAAATCTGGAACTCAAGACGTCAATGATCCGGATTTAGTTCCAGATTCGGAACTTAAAATGGAACTCGAACAAGATACGTCAATGATCCGGATTTAGTTCCAGATCTGGAACATAAAACGGTACTCGAACAAGATCCGTCAGTGATTCGGATTAACTTCCGGAAATGGACCCGGTTTCGGAACCAAATCCGGATCTCAAAACGGAACTCGAACAAAATCCGTCAATGATCCGGATTTAGTTCCTGACCCGGAACTCAAAACAGAACTCGAACAGGACCCGTCAATGATCCCGATTTAGTTTCGGAAACGGGCCCGGTTGGGGAACCAAATATGGAAGTCAAAACGGAACTCGAACAAGATACATCAATGATCTGGATTTAGTTCCAGATCCGGAACTTACGGAGTTGAACACGATCCGTCGGTGATCCGGATTTAGTTCCAGATCTGGAACTTAAAACGGAACTCGAACAAGATCCGTCAGTGATTCTGATTAACTTCCGGAAATGGACCTGGTTTCAGAACCAAATCCGGATCTCAAAACGGAACTCGAACAAGATCCGTCAATGATCCGGATTTAGTTCCTGATCCGGAACTCAAAACAGAACTCAAACAGGACCCGTCAATGATCCCGATTTAATTTCAGAAACGGGCCCCTTTGCAGAACAAAACATGGAAGTCAAAACGGAACTCGAACCAGATCCGTCAAAGATCCAGATTTAGTTCCGGAAAAGGACCCGCGGTTCCGGAACCAAATCCGGAACTCAAAATGGAACTCGAACAAGATCCGCCATGATCCGGATTTAGTTCCAGATCCGGAACTTAAGGCGGAACTCAAACAAGATCCGTCAATGATCCGGATTTAGTTCAAGATCCGGAATTTAAAACGGAACTCGAACAAGATCTGTCATTGATCCGGATTTAGTTCCAGATCCGAAACTTATCCGTCAACACATTTATACATTTGTTGAATTTAAAGTTCTTTCAATTTCTGTTACCAACGTTGTAAATTCGCTTAGGATATTCTTGCCTACGACTAGTCTGTGATGAGTTTTGAAGTGTTTCACTTTTTTGTGGTAAACTATAAACGGTACAGCAAAATCAATGCCAATCTTTAAAAAAGGTCTAGTAAACAGCACACAATAATCGGGTGAATTAGCTATAAGTTGCTGCTGACTGATTGGTTTAGCTTTTCTTCATTTGATGCAACGTTAAAATATTGACCGAATCAGTATCCTACCATCTCTTCAGGAAAGCACTCATTCTGTAAAAAAAGTACTGGAAAAAAGTACAAAGAATTTTGCAGTAATCTTTTAAAAGTTCATTTTTATTAGGAACTTAAAGGAGATACACGAATGGTGAGTACTTTTTAGAGAATCAGGCTGAACCACGGTAATTTCGTAAGAATGCTTGTGGAAACGTCGATTGACTGAAAACAAGAAATGTAAGTTTGAACATCTAGTACTGGTTTGTCCAAAATACAACCAGAGCAGAACTAATTTCAGCTCCCTTCGGAATGCAAGAAATCTTACTGGATTTATGAATGAGGGAAGTTTGGCTTATTTAAGGGAATGTATCAATTTGTCAAAATGAGTGGAAGTTACATTTACAAGAAACAAATAATATAAAATAACGAAAAATGTAAAAAATTGTGAACCTTTAGTGACATGGCTGCTTAATTTTAGAGCCAAGCTAAATCCGTTACAATTTAAACATCGCACCCAGTATTTCTAAATAAACAAAGAACAAGTATATTTTACCAATGATACGTTAAAATACTGCTCTTGTCTGAGGTACAGGTAAAGATATCGCAAAAATAAGTCATCCAAGTGGAATAAAACTATATAATAAATTTATTGACATTTTACTGTTATAGTCGATCATCACTATCTTCATAAAGATATGTACATATTTAAAATATTATACGACCAACAAACCAAATATAAAAGCTCATCAAAATCATACAGTTTTATGAGAACTATTAAAATATTTCAACATAAAAATGTATAATTTAAAAAAAAAAAAAAAAAAATTTCATTTTCGTGTTGTTAATTTTGGAAATAAAAAATTTATTAAATTTATTTACTACAATTCAGCATATCCACACTATCCATATAGTTGGGTATATAACGTTTTTAAATTGGTCAACAATGAATAAAAGCTCGGTAGCTAAAATATAAATGTCACCATATAAAAAATTTATAAACTTTTTTTTTTTTTTTTTTGGTCAGCACTTAAATACATAAAAATATATGGTTCCAAAATGTGTGTGTCGCCGTATAAAGTTTAAATTCGAAATGGTGTACATGTTCGTTCGAGTCAATAATCGAGTTGAAAAATTTATGGTGATATAAATATTAGTATATGTCCTCGTAACAGTTGTGCTGTTAACAATCAAAAAATGTATGTCATCACAAATGATTCACCAATATTTAATTTGTATTTAAATAGGGCAATAAAAATATTATCAGCTTCAGCTTTGGAATAATAAAATGTGGTATTTTATAACCCATTTTATATCCCATCCGTAGTATACTTGTATAATTGTTTAATGTTTTTTGGCGGGAATATTTAAATAGCGTGAATATCTTTACGGTCATGTTTGCAAATAATTTTGCAATGTATAATATTTTGTCTACCGCAGATACCTATTGTTTTTTATATCAACAACATTATAGGCCAAAGTTGACCATTTACTGAGATTTTTCGCTAGATCTTTCTTACCATAGCTTTACAATTAGTGGTCGCTGTAGGTGGTCAGCCAGACTCCAGACTTAAGTTTGAATGTTTTTCTATTGACCAGTTCATTTTGACATAGCTTAACTTTATTTGTTGACGTTTAGTTTCGATATGTTTTTTCCAAGTGAGCCTTCTATCTAAATGTAGGCCGAGATATTTAACGTTTTGATTTTGTGGTAGCACGATATTATTTAATCTCACAGTTGGACAGAAAAGTTTGTGGAGTGTGAATTTATTGTACACCGATTTTCATTCGTTGGCCCTAATTCTTCATTTAGCTGGCCATTTTTCTATTTCATTTAAGTGTTTCTGCAGGTTTCTTGAAGCTATCTTGGGATTTTGATGTGTAGCTAGAATTGCTGTATCATCCGCAAATGTTGAAATTTTTACATAATTTGATGTTGGTAGTTCTTCAGTATAGATAAAATATAATATTGAACCTAATATACTGCCTTGTGCCTTGTGGAACATCTGCATGAATTTTGTAAAAATTTGGTGGATGCAAATCAAATTTTTCAGGTTTCAGGAAAGTAGCCCGTTTTACACCACTTGTAATTAATTGGCTGGATCTTCGAAGTTTCTGCATCATCAGATAATATTTCGGGGCTTCCGATTTGCTTGTTAGGTGTAAATACTCTCCTAAAATGTTGACCAAATATATTTGATTAATCTGCGTCACTTCTTGCCCAGTACTGTGTTGGTCCTTGCAGGTTACGTGGGGCTCTCCACAGAGAGGAATCTGTTACTCCATTGAGATAATGTTGAACCTCTTCATTGCGTTCTTTTAACAAGGCTATTTGCAGATCTTTTATCGCTTTGTTTAATTTGGATTGTGATCTAAGTAGTTGCCACTGCCTGCATATTGACCGTTTTATCATAAAGAGTTGCTGAATATTTTGCGACTTTACAATATTTGACAACTTTACGTAAACTGAGCTACTGGGTGTAGCATCCGTTGCAGTTGATTTTAATACACCTGTTAGGTTTTCTACTGCCGCATCAATTTTATCTTTTGTTTTTAGAGCGACATTTAATGTAGACTTGAATTGAGTACAATATGTTGGTTCATCAGGAATCTAGGTGACAATAGTTTTAAAACTTGCATGTTAAATGTTATAAACACAGGTGCAATGATTAGAAGACAGATTGAAGCACATTTCAGCCACTACCAGAGATCTAGCTATACCCTTTGTTACACAAAAGTCCAGTAAGTCTGGAATTTTTCGCCTCTAAGTTGGCTGGTAGGTTGGGTCGTCTGCAGATATATTATCCAGTTTTTTACCTTGCATGCATTCCCACAGTTGTTTTTCGAAGACGATAAACTTGAACCCCATTAGATATGTTTGGCGTTGTAGTCACCTCCTTCAATAAACTTATCTCCCAAGGTTTTAATCAAATGTTTCGGTGGACAATAAACTGCAGATATGATGAATTTCCCCGTCCATTTCTTCAGGTAGATGCTAATAACTTGAATATGCTCCTCACCATATTTTTGGAGTTCAAATTGTCGTATTTTGTTTCTTATAAGGATAGCAGATCCACCTTGGGATTTTCCATTAGGTTGCTTAGTATCACAAAAAGTGTATACTTTGATTTTCAAATGACTCGAAGTCGTAAAATGTGTTTCAGAAATCAGCATAATATCGATGTTGTGTTCAATAACAAAATTTTGTACTTGTAGTTTACGCTTGGTCAGCCCATTGGCATTCCAAACAGCTAATTCATTCATTTTTCGGTTTTTGATTAGAAGTTGCATGAGGGTATTCATGTTTTGGAGCATGAGACTCATATTGGTCTCCTTCATTGCGCATAAATTTATTCATTGATTCATTGAGGGTGTTTATTACGTCGTAAATTTCCCCGTTGTTATTTCCTTCTATTTTCCTTTTAAGATGGAGTAAGATTACCTTTGACAGATTCTGCATAGGATATTTTTGGATTAATTGTAGCAGACATTTCTGTTGCATTGGGTTTGCGGTGTGGTTTTCCCCATAACTACTGCATTTTCGAGCCTCTGGTTTGCTTTTATCCAGCTCACACTTGCTGGTGTCGTGTAGTTTGCCACATATTAGATAAACCGCTTCACGTTTGCAATAATTTCGCGAGTGTTCATATTCTTGACAATTGTTGCTTTGTATAACAGAAATACGTTTATGTGGCTCCTCCACTACTATTTTGCGATACAACAGAGGCCTGATATTATAGCTCACACGTTTTCCTTTAGTTTTTATTACTTAAGGTTCTAGCTCAACTTCAAACAGTGGTTGAGGTTTCCCGTCGCGGTTTATAATGTTAATTATACATTCTTCATGTTGCACGGTGGTTTCGATCCCTTTTATCACGACTATGTATCCTTTCTCGCTTTTCAAACAATATGTGTAAAAGATTTTCTTATTTTGTTCCAAGTTGGCTACAATTTTAGCTACAATTACCGTTCACTTTATTTTTACCTTTTAAATTTGGTATTGACCGTGAACATTGTTCAACTGGAATTTTTCCTGCTTTTTCAACTTTTGTTACTATCTATCAAAAGTGGATCATCCCAGTCAAATTTAGGCCACCTTAGATTTTGAAACAATACTTTTATTGCTGTTATGCATGATGACAGCCAGCCCATGTTTCTTGAAAGAGAAACAATCGATTTTAGGATCAATCTTTACACCGGACTTAATTTTTAAGGACTGAAATCGACTTGTTTCCTTTCGTAATTTTTCTTATTGTGGCCTCTATGTCCTCTTCTGAGATATTTAAATCTGGAGTATCCTCTGAGAAATGTTCGCTTCGTTGGGAAGTGCCTGAAGATTTTTCTAATCTACTAAGGGATTGTGTTGCTATGAAATACCATAAGTAATGGTCAGAAGACGGTGGTGGTTGATTGGTATAGATGGAGATTAGTGCCAAACAATACGTTGGTAGTTGGTATCAGATTTCGCGATCATCACCTACCGGAACATTTTCTCAATGTCAACTTTGAAACTAAAACAATGTTTTCGGAATTCAGTTGTCCGCCAAAGTACTGGATTTTTAAACAAGGAAAGCTCTCCCTGATTGGTCAATTTCAGATTAAAGAATGAGAGTAACTTTTTTCTATTGAACGGAACTACCGAAGTAACTGACTCAGTTAAGAATAGGTTTGGTTGAGCACATAAACTGTACCAAATTTCATTTAAATCGCTCAATTATTTCTTAGCTGCTGAGACTGTTTCAAAATTTTAACTGGGTAACTGAGTCACCTAAATTTGGTGAATTTTCCAAACCTATCACGTATTTAAACTACGGCAGTCGGTAGTGCATCAGCATTAATATTTTGACAAAATTGCTAGTTTTTTACAAGAGGAAACAAACATCACTAGGTTTTTATCCTGGATAAAGGTGAAAACGGTGAGAGAACTTGTGAAAGGTTTTGCTACGGAGGTAATATAGTTGTAGACTATGATTTTTGATACTGGTGGGATGTCCCCCGAGAACTACATTTATATACACTGGATCTTCTGCTGGACAGTTATAGCATCTAGTCGACGTTGCTCTAAGCTTATCTAAATAAACTTAGGACAATCGGATAAGTTCATCCATGAAATGTTTGGAAATATTATATTTTGTATGAAATGTTTGGTTTGAGGCATATACTGCACTGATTGAATGACTAACCCTCATATATCTAAAGTACAATTCGAAAAATTTTAGGTTTGTAGAATAAACTCTATAGAGTATGGTATAAACAGATCTAATCTTCATGTGTTTCGTGAATTTTAGATAATTTCAGTTTATGGCAAAAACTTCACAGTTGTAATGAAGTAACCGTCATATATTTCCTGGAACTTGGAAATTTTTAGGTTTGTGGCAAATATTCCACAGATTTACTGGGCTCACCATCATATATTTTCTTAATTTAAGAAATTTTCGATTTTTGGCATAAATTCCTCAGTTTTGATAGACTTTCATGTTTTTTTCGATCTGAGAAATTTTCAGTTTGTGGCAAAAACTCTAAAGAAAAATATAGGCTAAATACAGATTTAGCCATGTCATGATTTTGGATGTTTTCGGTTTGTGGAATATTCTCTACAGCTTTAATGGGCTGACCATCATGAATCTCTAGAATTTTTGGAAAGTTTTGATTTTTGACATGAAATTTGTAGAAATAAATTGAATTTCCACAGTTTTGATGGACTTACCATCATGTGTAAGACCTTGAACACGGCCATAGTAAGTTCCAATATTTTTTGGGAAAAATTGCACACCGCACACAGTTAACTTTTAAATCTTTTAGATGAAAATGGTTCTTGTCATTCATTCACAAATGGTTTCATTTGTTTTTTTTTGCCAGGATTATGAAATTAAGGCAGTGTTGTGTTAACAATAAGTGTTAGCCTAAACAGAGTTCTTGAATAATGTAACTATAGTTAAATAAGTGAATAACTTGAGAAATCTACAATTCCCATCAAAAAAATACATGACATACAAATGTTTCAAAACCACTGTACTGTTGTGCGTCAAACCCCACCTAGACACAACGCTGACGAGTAGAGGTTTCTGCAAACTATCGGCTACAGCATCAATATTTTTATTTGACAGTAAAGTGTCTTAGTCTATCGATTCTACTATCATCTTCAACTGTCCCTGTCTCTTCAAACTTGGAAACCAATCTCAGTATGGAGACGCATGAGAGGGAGTGTCAAATATTAATAATGAACGATATTTTCGTTGTGTTTCAGAAACCATCCTTTAGTTTTCCGGACTCATCTTGCATTTTCTAGGTTGGAACAATTTCATTTTGTTCTTATTTGTAAAAACAGAATAACTAGGTTGGATGGCACGTAAATTTCGTGTACTCCGTGCTTTAAAATTATTTTCAATTTCCACCTGTAATAATTTATGCAAAATGTAATATCCTAAATACAAATAAATAATTTTTCTGCCTTTGAAAATTAAAATACTCACATATTATAACTTTTCATTGAAACCGGCGCAAAAAAAGGATACACACGCAAACCATCCAAAAAAGAATTTCCACAATTTTCACTTAAATTTTTTTTTATTTTTTGAGTTGATAGAATTTAAAATCGAAATCACAAAAATGTATTACATGTTGGTGATGTGTGTGTGTGTGTGTGTATTTATGTTATCCTAAATATTTTTGACACTTTTCATTTATGAAGCGTATATCAAATAAAAAAAAAAAAAAAAAATTAAATTCACAACAACATCGTATAGAACAGCAGAGCAGAACCTTAATGGTACTTTTCACATTAATTTTATTGACATAAATTTGTCACATTTCATATTTTTTTCTGTTTGTCTGACTGTGCAACATATTTACAAGATACTTACGTACGTTACGTATAACGGTGATGTAGATACATATAAAAACGATAAGAGGAAATAATTTTAACATAACCTTTGAACTTTAAACCGAACGATAGATGGATATAATACGTACATAGATTGATGATTATTGTGCTAGAATTTATTTCCACTTCATGTTTTCATTATTAAATTTATGTCGAATTTATTTCGATGCACGAGAGTAAAATATTCGCTATGACGATACAATATACGGTATCTGTCAATAAAATGTTTAAACGCTTGGACGAGATCGCATATTATAAACAACCACATAATATTTCAAGCATACTTAAAGTGTCTACAAAATATTCAATGTTATATTGTGGGGGACCCAAAGCTCACCTGGTATAATATGTATACATATATATACATATAAATAGAACAACAGAAAACAAAAAAATTTCCAGGCCACAAAATAAGAGGAAAAAACAAAAGCAGTAACGGAAAAAAAACCACACAGGCAAATTTTGAAAAAAATCAAAACAAAACACAACATTTCCATGACAAGGCAAACCAAAAAAAAAAAAATAAAAAAAAAAAAGAGAAAATGTAAATATATAAAACGGTAAATAAATGAGACAAATAGGATTTGCCTCGAAGCAAATGATAATTAAATTTAAAAGAAAATCAGAGAAAATAAAACGAGGCACAGAATAAAGCGAATGAATTATAGCGAGGAATGGTAGATCAGTATACAGGAGGAAAAATCCTTTTTATAATTCTGTATTAATATTTTCATCGATTTCGAGCTCGGTAAATTACCACTGTGAACAAGTATATACTCGTATTATGTCATACACATAAGAAATATTTTCCAAGTAATTTATGTGGATCCGTTTTATCGTCGTCAATATACTGATGGAAATTGATTATATTATCATTTTATGCAATGAATTTATATCGAGCTAAAGTAGCAGGAATTTTATTATAGCGTTCAGACTTAATACTGGTGTAGGTTTATAAGCTCAGTATTGTCAAAGTTAAAATTGAAAAACTGTGATAGTATATTGTATCCCTAAATGTTTGACTCATCGGTAATCTGACCACTTTGCTTTGATAACTGCTTTCTAAAAAAGGCATTCTTTTGATCAAATTTTACAGATGGTTGGGCAAAAATTGTTCACTTTCGATCAAAATGAACGATAAATGCAATGAACAGTTTATGAGAGTGCAAAGTACTTAAAGTGTTGTAACCTTAAGTCAAAGTTATTTATAAGGAAAGGAGTATTGAAGTGCCTAAATGGCAAAATCCTAACAAACCTAAACTAGAGCCCAACCCCTCTAGTAAATTGGTGTCAGAAGTGGAATACCTGTCTTGGGAGCTTAGAGAGGTGTTGTACCAACGATATTCTCTATCGAATAAGTGAGCCATTTTTTTCTTTATCTTCAATTAAGTGTTGATAATCGTGTTGAGCCAGCTCATCGTCTTTATTTTTCTGATGTTTATCTAATTGAGACCAACTTTCTTAGCTAGATCTGTTAGCTGTTGAATAAGTAGCGATAACACATTAACTTCGTAATTCAGATCATCCAATTTACCTGTTAATCCCCATTCAATGCCTTAAGGGGATGTGTTATCTAGTTTTCCCATGATACTATCCAATACAGCATTGGTGAAAATATAAATCCTTAATAATTCAGATTGAGTTGATAAGATCAGTCTGAAACCAGCTATAGATGACAATATGTAAACGACCATTGCGGGTATTTTTATTATTGTCTTTATAGAAAGGAGATACCTTTAGCCATTTATCGCCCTCTCTTTGATTACCTTTTAACGTGATAACGTTTTTAAACTCAGAACTAAGGCTAGCATGTTCAGAAAATCGAATGAAATTTGTTCTTGTTTGCATGGAGACTACTCATTAAGTATAAGGTATTACTTCATTCTAAATATATCATTGCGTAAGTTCATCTTTAATCTCGATGCATCATTCTTTGTATTTCCACATTGTGGTCAACAGGAAACGGGGGAGGGCACACCACGAACCTCTGATTAGAGCGATTTACCGTGCTAGCGAGAGAATGCATTAACTGATCGAATCGATTTTGGTGTCAAAATTTGCGTAAAAAACAGTGCGGTTTAATTAAATTAAAATTAAAATAATTAATATCCACATTAATTATAATTAAGAAAAAAAACATAAATTTCAAATTACACAGTCTGAATGTCTCTCTAATTGCCTAATTATTGCAATTATTTGTTTCCAAATGAAAGTTGGTATTAGAATAATGCATACATTAAGGCGAATTACATAAAAATATGTGTGAAATAAAACATTATAAAATAGTACATATTAATAGTAATAAATGTCACTTTACATCTTCAGTGTAGTTTCAATGAAATACAAGAATCGTTCTTTATGCCGCTCTTTATGACTATGACAGAACAGTAGCCAATTTCAAAATTTCAAAAAAAAAAAAAAAAAAAAAGGAACATCACCGCAGAGACCTTGCCCTTCATATCGTATTTCTCGTACCATCAACCAATACTTAATCGTTTGTACACCGCCGATGGCGCGGTTGCTAGTAATTAATAAATCGATTTTGATAAATCCATACGGTCTATCATTTCTCACACTACATATTTACGTTATCACGTATCACTACGGCCGTGCACACTCAAAAAAATAAAGTAATTAATTTGACAAAATTTACATCTGAATCGAAGAAAAAGCGTTTAATATACGGTCAATGAAGGTAGGTCATTAATTTGATTATATTTTATTCAAATTAACAATTGATGTTTAAGTTAATCGATCCAATGAAATATCTTCGATTTAAATAAAATAGAAAAATAAACGTGTTTGTCAAATTGACAACCATTAGTGAATTGGATTAAGGAATTCAAAACGATATTTGTTGAAATGATGGAATTTTCGTTGAAATGAAAAACAATGTTGTTTGATTTGAAGATAACTTTTGTTAAATCAATGAAATAATTTAATTGCAATTTGTTGAATTAAGGAGACATCGTGGATTTGATGTATATATATATATATATATATATATATATATATATATATATATATATATATATATATACATATATATAAATATATATGTATATATATGTATATATATTTATATATATATATATATATATATATATATATATATATATATATATATATGTATATATATATATATATATATATATATATATATATATATAAATTTATATATATGTATATATATATATATATATATATATATATATATATATATATATATATATATATATATATATATTATATATGCATATTACTCATAGTAATTATAGTAAAAAAAACAAAACAAAATTTTATTTGAACACATTTATTTTTAAAACTCAAAATCAATTAATATTACAACTTAATATTACTTTTTAACTAGAATAATTTTTAAAACAAATGATTCAACACTTATAGTTAGGCTGAAGGCTGTTGGAAAGTTGATGGAATTCGATGATTACCTATAAAGAAAAGATTGATAAATTACTATAAGAACAATATGACTCACAGTTTTAATATTAAAAATTAATATTTTAATTAAAATTTACGCACTTCAATAATATAAAGTAAAAAGAAGATATCTATTTGGTGTCCCAGGTTACCGCTGGTCGTCTTGTTTTATTCTGCCATTAAATTAACAACACTATCTAAAAACATTAAATAAAAATCATTATTAACTTGTTTATATTCACTAAACATTTTAATTAGTCTTACCTTAGAAACTGTTAATTTTTTTTTACTCGATTTTAATAACAAATTTTATGTTATTTCTCAACCAAATTAAAAAAAAATTAAATATTATTTTAAATCCTATGCACGCGTATATTAAACTCAGAAGCACAGACCAAACATTAAAGTATGAAAAGAATCAAACATATTTGTTCTCGTTGCTCTTGCTCTATTTTAACATTAAATTCGTCAATTTAATAGAAATTCTTCAAATATACCATTTGTTTTACTAAATGTAGTAAAACAAATTAGTTAAATCAAAGAAACTCAACAAAAATAGTTACTACCTCATAAAAATATTCAATATAACGCATATGAATATCATTAATAATTATCTGTAACTTTTAAATTTCCAAAATTTGAAGAAAAATTTCTTCAATTTGAAAAAAATTTATCTACATTTTTGTGTTATAATCATTTGAATATTTATTATTCAAATCGGTTATTTTCGTAACTAAATCTATAATTTACTGTCAAATTGATTAAAATTATTTCTTCAAAATTCAACGAAATCGTTTAATCAATATGACCTACGATATTTTTTTGAGTGCAGACGACACAGCCACCTCGTTTTTTTAGAGATCATAATTGCCAAGGATTTTTCCCATATTTGTGTTATTCTGAAAGAACTTCATTCTTGTATTAACAGTGTTATTGCATTTGCAGTTGTAGATTATTGCCTTTAAATTTTTCAGCGAATATATTGTCTGCTCTAGCAGCTTTATTGTTCCTAAGCTTATCTGATGTAGTTTTTACTTGCCATTCCATTGGCCGTTGGATGTTGTGCTAGTATCGTTAATGGTGCCAATAGATGAGAAAAGATTTTCTCTATATCCGTAGGGAAAATTTGATCTCCTTATAGTGGTATGTTGATAATCTTGCCAGTAACCTTTGTTACTCTCTGGTAAATTGCTCGCCTGTTTTGATTTTCCGCGGCCTTCATAGCAGCTTTGACTGTCCTCTGCTTATTTTCTTTGACAAGTTGGATATAGGTATATGGAAAGAGCAGTTTCGGCGTTATTATCATGATCATCATGACCAGGAGTGCCGAAATCACATTCAAAGATATAAGTAAATGCTATAATACAAAAAATGTATCACAACTATACGCCGTGCGAGTATGGTTTAGAAATCGAATTTTAACATTTAATGAAAATCTATTTGCTTTTCCGGAAAAATTTGTAGTTGATGATAATTTTAATTATTTGATTAACCATTCCTATAATTAAAACCAATTAAAAAATGCTGATATAATGTTATCCCTTGATGGGTTAAAAATATTTACGAAAGAGAGGCAAAAATGGATATAGGACACATCCCATATATTTGTAAAACTTATTTTTTTTTCGTTTTCGGTATATCTAAATTTCTATGGATATAGGACACGAATAATTAAATATCACGTTTTTTTTTAAAAACAAAAACATAAAATTTTTTATTTCAAATAATATTAAAATAATACATTAACAAAATATAAATAAAATATAAAACATTTCAATGTTTATAAAGATCTAAAAAATATAAAATAAATAGTATCCCGAATACTGTAAATGTTAACTCAGACTATAAATTTCAGTACTTAATTTTTTTTATAAGTAGGTAAGAATATTCTCCTACTATTGATGGCTGTCCGGCAATTTTAATTTAGCCCTGTAAAACTGGACATCTTCAATAGCAGGCATTAAGCATAGCATTGACTCGATGTCCTTGCTTTTTTCTTTTGAAATTACTCCAGGAGAATTCATTGGTACTAAAGGAAGCTTTGTTAGATTTGGCTTGATTCTTCGATTGCCTCCGATCATCAATGGGATTGTATCATACTGATATTTTTTTAAAAATTTAATTAAAAGTAAATCCTGCTTTTCAAATAATAATTCCGTAGCCACTGTAAATCTTACAGAACTAAAATTAAGTCCTAGTCCGGCCTTGTTGTAATTATAAAAATTATTTGCGTGCATCTGCATTTATCTTAAATGAACTTTGTAATAGTCCATTGCCTTTAAATGCCGCAAAAGAGAGACAGGAATATGGTATTCTATGTGCTTCAGATGCCTTTCAACAACACTATGCACTGCGTCGACTTCTTGTACCCGGGAATGACCTGATACAGAAAAATGTTGAATTATTGTGTGCACGTGATTATTTTCACAAATATTTCAACAACGCTAGTGATGTGATAAGATTCTGATTTTGCGGAACACAAGAATCAGACCACAGAATAATTTTTCTCATCGTTGGAATATCGTTCACAACAGGTTTCAAAAATTTTATTAACGCGCTGGCGATGTTGTTTCCCCTACGTCCATATAGAACAGTATGTTATGCCGTTTAAATGGCAATATCCAGTTAAATTGTACAAATGCAGCTTTCTTTTATAAAAAAAATTGGATACATTTCCCTTTGGCAGGTTAAAAACATTTTGTAGATCGTAAGAAATAATAGCCACAGTTGAATCGAGTTGAACTAACTCCTTATCTGCCTTTTTGCGTTCTTTGGCACTTTCATTAAGTTCCTTGTGTTTTAAATACTCCGCGGTTTGTTTGTCATTTAAATCTGATGCACTTTGAAACTTACAGCATGTGTCGCATATATCCTTTTTGGGCACGAAAAATAATTGGTTGAACTCAGTGTTAAAGATTTTTCTATAGGTATAACATTTAATATTATTTAATCCATTTTCCGATTTGAATAGCTTAAACATTTTTTTAATAGAAAGACCGGCTTCGAGATATTGCCTCTGTGTATCAGCTCTCAAATAATGGGAATCGATGCAAAGAAACGACTCAATATGACCTCGAATTATTTTGATAAGTTTATTACTCACAGTTTTCTTTGTATGCTTCCCTTTTATGGATGGTTTTGGTACCCCAGTAACCGGATCAAAATTATTTAAAAAATAATAATAGATTGTTCCCTGAGATATGGACAATGCGGTTAGAAAAAATGATCGACATACTCTCAGCTGCTGTTTGCCATGTTGCAGGAAATAATTGAATACATTTTGTTTGTTTGATGTTTCGAAAGTCGTTCTCTTTCGTTTAACAGGTACCACAGTTACATATTTTGTATAAAATATTATTTTTTCCACATCAGACAATACCCAGAAATCACTGTGGATTTCTTTTCTGAATGATTCCGTAAAGTTTATTGTACAGTTATTTGGACAGGCCTTATCACATACGGGCGCTTTCACACATTTTGCAGGAAGTGTTTGTCCTACTAGAGTAGTACAAACAGTTCCTGCAAAATGATTTCTCTAATGATTAGAGATTCTGAAAGAGCGCAGACGAATTAGTAGGCATACATTCATAACTCATTTTTGGAAAAAGTGGTCTATAGGACACTTTAATACTCGCACGGCGTATTGTAATAGAATGGCAAGGAATATTTGAATTGATAAACACAAATGTTGTAATAGGATGAGAAAAAACTGTAAAAACTAGAAAGTTCCACTAACGTTTTTGCTATCGTAGATTTGGATAAAACAATGTTTCAGCACTGCATCGATAAAGAACACCAGTGATCTTTGTTCAAAAAACGGATGGTTCGATGAAATTTTTAGATGTTTTTAAAGCTTAGCGATCTAACTAAGAAGGTACCCAAATGCAATACTTTGTATAACAAATTTCGACTGAATATTATACAAGAACAGAAAGCATGATTCTATTTTCCATCAGTTTTAACTTTATTGTTACCGAAATACTCTCACACTAAAATGAAACCGATTTCATTGTAAGTACCAAGTGGGTACTCTAAACCAAGTGGGCCTGGTTGAACTGGAGATATTAGATTTTGTCATGAGCAGTCATGACCATTAATATAATAATATTAGGTGTTCAAAAAGCGCTAACTAAGCGATCAAATTGAGTTCACGTAACGATCCCAGTTAGAGGATATATACTGATTTGCATTTCTGTTAAAAATGGTATGATGTAGAGTTGCTATTCAATATATTAAAAAGTTTACTTAATAGATGGCGCTGGTGTAAGTAAAGAAAATGTAGCCACTACTACTTTGTTTAAGAAAAAATTATGACGATGTAAGAAATAAATGCGACCTTCAAATGTTCTTGAATATAAAACTAAATATATAATGCGGCCCAGTATAGTAACTGGACAAATAAATATGGCTTTCAATTGACAGTCTGAAATATTAGACATATTTATTGTGATGACCCTTGATGCGGTATTTCCACAGACCACTGCACAATGAATTCATTTGAAAAATTATGTTTATTTTAGAACGGAGGATCATGGTGCCTTATGTTTATTGCTTGGCAGTGTACATTTTGAAATGGGGATCGATACCTCACGGATCAGTTTATGAAATTTTGAAAGTCCTACAAACCATAAAAAATTAACTTTTATAGCCCACTGGCCATGCCATTCTATAATCTGTTGCCAATTCTAATTCCAAAAGAACCTTTTTTCAAACTTTTTTAATCTTAATACCGCTGAAGCTGACCTACATAAAAAAAGAAACAAAAAGAACATAAAAAAAGTACATAAGTACATAATTCGAAACAAAAAAATATACTGTATATTGGTAATGTATATTGGCATGCCAGTACAAAGCGAAACAACAACATATGTTTAATTATATATCTATCCTTGTTGCACATTATTTTACATTGTTATTTATTTTCAGTTTCGATTGCTTTGGTTTGACCTTTTCTCGGAATTTGACTCTTTGTTTCGAATGCCATAGTAATATACGAAATTTATCATTCTAATGTACTTTTTCTATGGTTAGAATTTGAATAAATAATCAAATGGATGAACAGATGCGAGCCCTCTATAAAGAAATATAGTCAGCAAAAATATCGGCGCAGAATAACAAACCCAAGCAAGCTTTACAGCTAGTGCTCAAACACAAGAAGAAGATTATGGAAAAAACTACAATACTGCACAAAAACATCTGTATGGAAGTATGAAAAGAAGAAGGATCAAAATATTTCAAAACAGAATATGATGACGTAATTATAGTTATCATAACGGAAACATTAATTCGTTATCTACACGATACAGCAACTGAATGCCTGTATGGTATAAGAAAAACATTAACACTGCATCATGCGGAGCAGAATTATAATCTTTATGATATGTAAAAAATTGGACAGTGAAACCAGATGATTATATGAAACGTCTCTTCAAGAGCCAAACGAATTTCATCAAATTATAGAGTTATTAATGTTTTTAGAAGTAAGATTCTAAACTTTAGAAGCATCCAGCGGCCACAAGGCTGGGACCTCACATCAATTAAATCAACACTCAGTGCAACCAGTGCAACGACAAAGCTTAATTACAACAACTAGAGTTTGCGTATACTGTCAGAAGGGTCACACGCTATAAAATTGCTAACTATTCTAGACTTTAAGTGTGACAGAGAGGAACCAGATAATAATAATGTTAAACAAGTAATGCAGAAAAAGAAAAAGTTTTTCATCTAATCATAAAAATTACCAATGCAGCAATAGAAAAAAAGAAGTTGCAACCACCAAGATTGTTCACATATGACGTGAACAGTAAACATCGATTGATACCAACAATTCACCGATCAGTTCACCGAAACGTGGGTCCAGCAGTATTTTCTTATGGAACAACTTTCTGGAAATTTGCCTAATTAATGCCTCCACAAAAGGCAAATCATGTAACGTTGAACCATTTTTCGACTCCTTCTTTCTATAATTAGCATAGTTTGCTCGTCCACATAGGAAGTTATCGCGCGGTTAATATTTTAAAGAGCAAATTATGTGTTTTAATAAGCTGATTAAAGATTTGATCCGTATTATATTCGCACTTATGCATTTCGGCATATGAAACTTTTAGGGCCTGAAATCTACTGGCTGTCGTGGCCAACCTCAGATTTGTGGAAACAATCGTCCATATTTCAGTTGAGCTAGCATCGCATAGATCAGAAGCGTTAGAACGACCTTTAGACAGTTAAAATATTTTTGAGATTCATCGGACCAATCCTATTTCCGATTTTTTTCAATAAATTAGTTAAGAGAGCAGGGAGTGTAAATTAGCCATCAATGCATCTTCGATACCACTCAGAAACTCTTAAAAATTTTCAGACAACAAAAGCAAAGAAGGTTTTTTGGACGAAAAGCTCTCACCTAATATATATCCGAGATAATCAATCTCTTTCAGTAAGAAATATTTTTTTTTCAAATTAATGGTGAGACCTGCCTCAGCCAATCGAGTTGCGACCTCGGGTAGCAAAAAAGGATGTTCATCAAATCGTCAAGATAGACTAAAACACGGTCATGAGGAATTACCCTATGCATTATTCAGCACAAATATTGAGTTGGATTGCAGAACCCTGCAAACGGCATCACAGGGAAAAGGTGAACGGGACGTCCTAGTACTGTGAGTGCGTTTTTTTTACTGCTGTCAGGGTCTAATGAAGCTAGCCAGGAAGCATCCTTTAAGTCTAAGCTCGATATAAAGTAGGCACGATCCAGATGACTAAGCAAACCTTCAATAAAAGCTAAGAATACAAAGGGCTCTGGCTCCCAGTGGATACTTAAATAATCCGTGTTATTTTATAAAAAAAACCGGCGTTCTTACCCGGGGCTCTTATATTCGCATCTCTGTCTTAAAGTCCTTAAATGGTTACAGCAGGCAGTGTTGTTTCTGCGTATGGATGGTGATCGCCAGTAACATTTCTATTTGCTGCAGCTACAAAATATTTGTTGGCACTTTTAGTTTTGAAGCTGAATTTGTAGTGCGTTTTATTATACTATTAGTTAAGCGCGTTAGAGAGCTGGAAGGTTGAAGATTTATTGATTGGAGAGTTACTGGCATCAGGCAACACTTATCAAATCTTGATCTTTATTGGACACCGAGTACACTGTATTTGGTCTCGGTGGCTTTTGAGTAAATTGACGGAAATGTCAATTTCAATGTTTGATGCATAAAAAAAACATTCCAACTGTAATGTCCGACGAAGATCCGTCATAAGATATATTCCATTTGGTAACAGACACTTGAACAGACATAATTTTTCCCCAGGTATGGAAAAGTTATGTCTAATGATCGTTCGCTTTTTTAAACCATTCGAAATCACCATTTGAGGGTTGTGAATGAGTTGATTTGGTGAGGTGCAACTAAATATGCATAGGGATCATATATCGAATTGTGTACATGCTATGGATAACCGGGTAGATTGGAGCGTAGTAGAATCGGATAGTAATATTTATAACTGTAACTCGATTATTTTCTATATATGCATAAAATGAAAAGATTAAGGCGCATTAAGGGTGGCGCAGTTGAAGATTGATGCACTGGTGAAGGAATTACCTTTGAAAGAGCGGTCGCCTTAAACCTAACATTATATGTTGTACCTGTGCCTCTTTTTCCATGGAAGTGAAAGATGTGGGAGGAGACTTTCTTTAAAAGCGCATGAAGATAAGCCGAATAAACTATAAAATTTTGAAACTTATACCACAAATCAAAAATTTCCAAAATCACCAAAACCTTAAAAATGCATGTTAGCCCATTAAATGTGTGAATAATACTGTCGATTTCACATAATTGTGTGACAAATCTTGTTCAGCTATTAATACTCCTTCCTTCCGTTTATTTTAAACAAATGGTGATGTACTCATTCATCGCCATTCTCGTCACAATTCCGATTGTCTTTACATTCGCATGAGAAAAGCTTGTCCTGACAAAATCTACTTTTTTCAAAATCAACGGTTGATTATTTTTTGTCGACAGATCCCTAGTATTGGCAAACCATATTATTCCATTTGAAAGCTTCATCCTTAATCATTAAGCTTTTCTAATAATTTGCGGCCAATTGTATGTCTTTCAGTTTTAATGGTAAATGACGTTTTAAGGATAACCAAAACTTATGCTAATTTCAAAATAAAATACTGTATTCCTTTTTATATTTTCCCAAATGTCATTAAGTTTATTTGAAATTCTAACCCATATACCACACAAATTTGAATCCTACATCAACTTTATTAAAGCAAACAAAAACAAAAACGAAATCTATTAAAGCTCCAACAGCAGCTGTCTACTAAATAACAAAATAAATAAAAAAAAAAAAAAACAATAAACTTTTACAAATAATTTGTTTTCCCCATTTATTTCCCAAAACAATATTTGCAAGAAGAAAATCATGTCAAAATGAAAAGCTTAGTTTTGTTTTTTATAGAAAATGATTTTCCTTGCAATGAAAAAAGTTTTACGCAAATAAAAAAATGTAGATATTCGACACTGAGTGTTTAAAGCTCGAAAACTGAAATGTTCGAGAGTGAAATATACGATGAAATATATAATCCACCCACATAATACCACCCCAAAAATTAATTAACGTTTCTGCAATGTTTGCGCTTGTCGGTGTACTAAGCTTTTGGCGAGAAATGAATGTCACACATACACATTAATCATACCATTGCTTTGCTTTTATTTGCGAATAGATAAGATATTTGGATTTTGGTTTCATTATCTTTAGTGACGATTTCGTTTCGTCACAGCACATGGTGGGATTAACGAAAAATTTAATTACATTTTGATGATGGCTTGAACGGTTGACGCGGTCGACCGGATTATTTATATAAGAAAATTCGTTTTATTGTTTTTTTTTTTATTTTATTTCCAGGCCCGTGTTTATCTGTTATCGGCCGGATTTTCACTTGCTTTTGGTTCAATGTTTGCCAAAACGTATCGAGTACACCGAATATTTACGCATACCGGAGGAAGTGTTTGTCGCGACAAAATGCTTCAAGACACACAACTTATATCGTTGGTTTGTGCTTTACTACTACTCGACGGACTTGTTGTTACGCTTTGGGTGGTCACAGATCCAATGGAGCGATACCTTAATAATTTATCGATTGAAAAAAGTTTAGTCGATCGTAGTGTTGAATACCAGTTACAAGTCGAAGTCTGTCGATCTCATCATACCCAATTTTGGTTAGGGGCGTTGTATGCATACAAAGGACTCCTACTCGTACTTGAAGTATATATGGCATGGGAAACGCGACATGTTAAAATTCCGGCTCTCAACGATTCACAATATATTGGTGTCTCTGTATACAGTGTGGTTATAACGAGCGTAATTGTCGTAGTTCTAGCCAATTTAATATCCGAACGTGTAACATTAGCGTTCATCACGATCACAGTTTTAATATTAACATCGACCACGGCCACGCTCTGCCTGTCGTTCGTGCCAAAAATAAGTGATATTTGGGTTCGAGGTGATATTACCGATCCCGTAATTCATAGTATGGGACTCAAAATGGAATGCAATACACGACGATTTGTGACCGATGATCGACGTGAATTACAATATCGGGTCGAAGTACAAAATCGTGTCTATAAAAAAGAGATGGCATCACTTGATGCCGAAATTTTAAAACTTGAACGACTTCTTGAGGGGCGATCATCAACTTCGTCGTCTAATAATTCGTTGCCTCAACATTTACGGCCTGAAGTGACGATTATCGGTGATTTTGGTACGTCGGATCGAAATATTCATAAAAATATACGAACACCAAGTATCACCGGTGGTTTACCATTGTTATTGCTTTCCGTGCTACCGCCGGTGATTCCACGTGCCAGTTGGCCTTCAGCCGATCATATGCAAATACCGATGAGACGGTCGGTAACGTTTAGTTCACAGCCACAATTAGACGATGGTCTGACCGGAATTCGACTTCCTGCCATTGATTTACTTAATTTACGGTTAACTCATCAACAAGCAACATCCGATAATCGTACCGGACTCCTCGATAAAATTCGATTTTTATTCGGTTCTCGAACACCGAGCCGAAAACCATCGACCGCATCAATGTCGGGTAGTGGTGGTAATTCGAGTGGGATTGCTGCCGCACTTAAAGCTCACATGGGAATACTAACTGGTTTAGTTCCATCGTCGGGTACCGCATCGTGCCACGCACTCAACACACATCACACATCACAAAATCATTTAAATACGCTGCGTAAAAAATCGATTGCACTTAGCGGCACGGCCATCAATTCAACAAATTTAGAAGTTATTGATCCATTTTTCCATCATCATCGGTCACGTCGCATGTCAACCGCGTTCATAATAAGCGGTAATCCAAATTCACCTAACGTTGCGATTACTAAACCACCGCCAGATAATAATCCAACCATATACACGGAAATTGAGTCGGAGCCACGGGTTAATTTTCAACTACCGGCACAGCGACGTCCATCGATTTACCATCAAAATTCTCAACCGACGCTGCGGGAACGGGTTAAAGGTTCACCACGATTTCCTCATCGTATTGTGCCGACGAGTAGTTTAAATGCGCTCGAGGATCAAAAAAAAGGATCAACACTGAATTTGCTGAATTCAACAGGTGAGTGGATCAAAATACAAATTTAAAGGCGGCTGCACAAATAAACCATAACATAAATCAACACATATAAACCATGTGACAAGATTTACCAATCAAATCACTCGTTTGCGGAACAAAAAAAAAACAAAATAAAAAACAAAAAAATTATAAAGAATAAAAACAAAGTAACAACAATTTTTACTCGGTTGCTACTTTGTTTCTATTCTTCATAATTTTTTTGTTTTTTATTAAATTTTTTTTTTTTGATGATTTAATTGGTAAATCTTGTCACATGGTTTAGATGTCTTGATTTGATTGGTTGGTATGCGGCATGATATGCGCCGTGCACGAGCCGCATGTGTGCAGCCGCCTTTAAGCCTTGTATATTTACAAAATATGTGGGAAAATATAAATGTATATATATATATATATATATATATATATATATATATATATATATATATATATATATATATATATATATAAAGGTAGACTTTTTTAAAAAATGCCAGACTTTTATCTCAAGAACGGTGCTAGATAGGATAAAAATACCCTAAACAAAATTTGTTAAGGACCAAATGGGACTTCTAGTGGTGGCCTTGAATTATCATGAAATTCTTTAGTTTCAGAGATATAAGCCAAACTTAGGTTAATTTAAATTAGAACCTATACTTTTGACAGTGGTTTTACATTGAGCAATTAAAAGTAAATAGTTTTGCTTACTAAAAATGTTAAAAATGTGGTTTAGCTAAATTTCTTTTAGTCCATTTATTCGGGAACATTTAATTTAATTGTTGTTGAAGCCACATTTTCTGTGTATTACTGCTAAATTTAGTTCACCCCTCCTCTTCTTGTAGGCAGGCGAGGTATAACTTTGAAATTAAAAGAGGAATCCCTATTTTTATTGCAGTTTCGGATTTTCCGGCTAAAAGTAAGTACATTAACATAGGTTAGCTAATTTTGGCGGAAATCGGCTAATCGGAAGTGGCTGCTTCCACAGGGAGTTTTCGATCTTTGTAAATATTTCAAAAAGTACACCATTCATGAATAAGTAGTTAAGTGCAAAAATGTATTAAAAAATTAACAAAAATAAATAATAATTCTATCGCTTGCATTTAGCCAATTTCTGCTAAAGTTAACTAACCTATGTACTTATTTTAAGCCGGAGAATCCGAATCTACAATAAAAAATAGGGGTTCCTATTTTAATTTTAAAGTAACACCTACAAGAAAGAGAGGAGGTACTAATTTTAGCACTAAGGTATTACTCCCGTGGAATGATTAAATTTTAAACTTGGGCATTTTGTTTGCAGGGTGCTTATTTGCCGAGATATTTGAAAGTTTCAGCTTAAAAAAATCACCCGATATATATATATATATATATATATATATATATATATATATATATATATATATATATATATATATATATATATATTTGGTGAAAAATTCGTGGAATCGAAAATCCAATATATGGAACCGGAAGTCATGTTTTAATTTTATGATTTTTATGTTTTGAATATGTAGTACTGTGGAAAAAATTTCTTTTTAGAACTAGATTTTTTTTATTGTTGTTGTTGCATAAGATACAGTTGGTCAAAAAATTTTAATTTTCTTGAAAATTTTCAAAACGAAAGTTCACTTTTTCAAAAACTGGATAACTTTTTCGATGAATAAATGAACCACAGTGACATGACTATGACAGTTCAATATAACAACGAAGCTGTAGTGCTGCAATTTTCCATTTACAGCTAGTAAAATACAAATGGATGAAAAATTGCTTGTTTATTAGTTTAAGTTTGCGAAATAAGTTTAACCCTGAACAATTCTTGCATTTTAGAAGATAACATATCGGCTTAGGCTCTGAACATAATATAAATGAAATGCAATCTTGGTATTTTGATATCTCTCCATCTGTAATAGTTTCTATCGTGGTTCCATAAATAATTAATTTAACATTCTGATGTATTGTACAAACGCACACACTGTATGCATTCCATTGCATTCCACTGCTGCACACAGTTTTTAGGACGGAGCAAGCAAAATTTGGAGAGTTTACTCATCATCCTGATGGCGAATCTTGTAACCCACGTATTATTCTTTTCACTTTTAGTTACAATAGTTACGCAATCGTGTTTTTCATAGGCATTATGCTACTGACTTCATCTTCGTTATAATAATCTATTACTGATTGCTTTAGTGCATCGCTGATTCGTTTCCCAGCTTTAGGTACAGGAAGAAGTACGTGGGTTGTACGTGCGCGGAATAGATTTAGCTCTACACACCAAGTGTGCTGAATGGTTAGTGAAATCGGCAGTGTTGTCAGCAGCTGTATCTTATCACAGCTTTTCCCCAAATGTTTGCATTTGTTTTTCAGTTGATTCATGAATTCGTCAAATAAATATGCCTTCTTTTCATTCTGCATTGATTGATTCACAAGAGGCTCTATTCTTGGAATCAAAGATGATGATGTTGATGGTAATTTTTCTTGTTGATGCTGTTGCCTGGTTCCTAGTTTCTAGCATATATGGGAGATCGTCCAATTTCTGTTAATATCTCATTGATTTTTTTTAAACGCTCGCATTTTATATATATATATATATATATATATATATATATATATATATATATATATATATATATATATATATATATATATATATATATATATATATATATATATATATATATATATATATATATATATATATATATATATATATATATATATATATATATATATATATATATATATATATATATATATATATATATATATATATATATATATATATATATATATATATATATATATATATATATATATATATATATATATATATATATATATATATATATATATATATATATATATATATTGTTTGCATTTATGGCATTTTATATATTATATAATTGTAATTGTTCACTATCACTTCTATATTTTGTAATTGTTCACTATCACTTCTAATTGAAATTATTTCAGAATCTATTGTTGATGACGATTTCTCCGTAACTGCGGAACATGATGATAAACAGATTGGTGACGTTACTGTTTCAATTTTTTAACGTTTACAACTAATATTCAAATAGCAAGTTAAAAAAATGAATAAATTTTCATTTGTTTTAATTGAAGGCGGCAGAATATCCATAAGACTACTATACTATTCACTTTTCGTAAAAGACTTACAACACTTTTTATATCCACTCGTTATGTAATTTAAATAATACCAATCTACTATATGATAAACTAAAACTTGAATTGATAAACTTCAAAATTTGAACTATCTAAGATCTTGATTTAGACACTTATTTATACCAAAAATTTAAAACTATAAATCGATGAAACTACAAAACTCCGATCATTTTCACTCATTTTTTAATAAAACCACAATAATTTTGACAAAATAAAAAATGTATATTTTCAAAAAACTAAAAGATTTAATTAATATTGTAAATTCGCTACTAGTTTTGATTTTAGAAAAATCATCGACAGGTTATTATTTGCAATTAAAGTTAAAAAGTTACAAAATTCTCTTTATATTCAATTGTATTTACAAAAATAGAGTAGGCCATGATTAAAACACGTTTTGCAAAAAAACAAAAAATAACCCCAATTTTGTTTTTTGATATGTTTTACAGAATTAAATGGTAAAAAAGATAAAAATAAAAAAAAAATACTGTTTGAAAATAGAAAAAAACTAGTTTGGTGGTCATTTTTAAAATGACAAACTTAAAGATAGTACTATTTTTATAATATTTTCTATCTTTAAAATGAGCCCTTCTTTATATTTTTCAGATAACTAGTTTTCTTTATATTTTCATAAACACACAACCATTTTCAACAAATTTAAATTTTTTTTGACCAACTGTACCTTATGCAACAACAACAATAAAAAAAAATCTAGTTCGAGAAAATTTATTTTTACCCAGTGATACAGTACTACGAATTCAAAACATAAAAAGCAAAAATTAAAACTTGACTTCCAAAAATTTCCGATTTCACGAATTTTTCACCATAAAATTTATATATATATATATATATATATATATATATATATATATATATATATATATATATATATATATATATATATATATATATATATATATATATATATATATATATATATATATATATATATATATATATATATATATATATATATATATATATATATATATATATATATATATATATATATATATATATATATGTAAATATATATATATATATATATATATATATATATATATATATCAGGGTTTGCCACCCGTCCTCGTTTGACGAGGATTGTGCTCGTTTGGCTGTTTGGCTGTTTGGTCCTCGCGTCCTCGTCGAGACGGAAAAATTCTCTTTGTTTCAATGTCCAAAAACATTTAAAAAATTGTTTTCTCGTTGAATATAAAAACCAAAATGAGCAATAAATAATAAATTTAAACAATCTATAATAGTCAAAATCCGCCAATGCTGGTTGGGATGAAAAAATTAACAAATTATGTAGTTTCCCTTTCTTTTTTTGGAATGAAAAGAAAATTAATAGAAACAAAACCAATAAAACAAAAAAAAAATAATAAACAATAATACCAATTACCAACAAAAAAAAACAAAAGATTCGTGTTTTGTGTTTTTCACTTTTTTTTTAAATGATGCCTTCCCTTCACACAGGCAGATGAAAATATGCAGCTCAGTTAATCGAATCACACAAACGCTAGAACAAAATGATTTTAAGATATAAATTTCTGATCTCTGGTTGTAATATAATTATAATATATTTAACTATGTCCAATTATCCATTTTTATTTGTATATTTGGGATTACGTATTTATTTTAATTTTTTATTTTTTTGTAAATAAAATTTACGGATTAGTTATCTTTGTTTACTGGCGACTTTAAATTTGACATTAATTTTTCTAGTGGTAGCGATTGTTTTACTAACGGATTATATCGAATTCATCTTGTTTTGCAGTAGGCAACAATTTTATTTTATTTTAACGTAAAAGTAAATTCGTAAATTCTTTTTATTGTGTTGTGTTTTATGGACGATCAGGTTCTAGTTTGGGAATTAATTGTTTTATTGACATTCAAAGTTATCCGTAGGTAATATGAATATTTGATTTCTAGAATATTGTTAAAAATCCTTCATTTTTTTTAGGAAGTACAATGTCATTAAATTCAAATGAACCTGAAAAAAATTAAACGAACAACCAAATTTAACGGTTCCTGGGTGCAACTGAAAAGTTGGTTAAAAAAAGCTTCAAGTGATAAGGGTTACTGTAATTTATTTAGTGTGGAAATATCAGTTTCTTATAAGGGATTTCGAGCCATAGAAGACCACGAAAGAACAAAAACCGATGAAGATTTAACTACAGCAGCAGAACTTACCCATATTTATCATTGTATCAAACACAACCAAACATACAATTCGTTGGATTGCCGCCTAAAATTAATTAAAGCAACACATTTTGACTCTCCCACATTTTGAGGGGGTGAGTAGAGGAGGCAGAAGTGACGTCACTCCATTTATGAACAACGTCAAGCAACCATATGCGAGTTTAGTACATATTTGGTTGACCGCTTGGGAACATCTATGAAGAAAAGTCAAAACATGAAGAAGAATGAGAACCCCCCCCCCCGGTATGCCAGTATACCTTATCCAGCAGCCCTGAAAACTGGCTAGGATTCAATGGACCAATCATTCATTAATCTGAAACCAAAAATGATTACAGAAACGAATACACAAATAACAACACAAACCGGACACCAACACAAATATCGACCATTGGCTCTTATCGTACACGGACACGAATCGGAAACTGGAACATCAGAACTCTTACAGTTAACATCAAGGCTAGCACAAGTAGAGAAGGAAATGAAACGTCATAACATTGAGATTCTCGGCCTCCGTGAAGTCAGATGGAAAAGCAGTGGAGAATTAAACACGAGCAATGGAAATTATATGATATTCTCTGGTAGAGACGACACACATGAACAAGGCGTAGGCATATTAACAACAAATAAAGCAAAGAAAGCATTGATGGAATGGCAACCAGTTAACAACAGAACTATAGTGGCAAGATTCCATTCAAAAATAAGAAACACAACTAACATTCAGTGCTATGCCCCAACAGAAGATGCAGAATATACAACAAAAGATGACTTCTACGAGCAGTTACAAGCCACAATAGCAAGAACGCACAGAAATGACGTCAAAATCATACAAAAAGATTTCAATGCAAAAATTGGTACAGACAACATGCATTGACAACATGCAATGCAAGAAATGCATTGGACTCTGTGCGAAATAACAATGGAGAAAGACTTGTGTAGCACAAATCAATTGTTCATAGGCGGCAGTAGGTTTCCACACAAAAATATACATAAATAAACATGGACATCACCGGATGGCAGAACTAAAAATCAGATAGATCACGTAATGATCAATAAGAAATTCCTCACATCACTACAAGATGTAAGAACAATGAGGGGCGCAGATGTACACAGCGATCATCAACTGGTAATAGCACAATTCAAGATCACGCCAGCAGCTGTAAAACATTCGAAGACAAATAGGAGGAAATTTAACACAAATAGATTGAGAGACATTGAAACAAGAAACACTTTCAATGAAACGCTCCAACTCAATCTCCAGTCTGAAGAAGAAAGATGAAACCAAACAGAAGACGCCTACATGAAGACTGTCATGGACGTACTCGGCTACAGAGAATACAATCGGAAACCTTGGATCAGTGATGATGGCAGAAAGTTGAGGAACGCCATCAATTTAAGTTGCAAATGTGCCAACATATCACGGAAGAGGTCAAACATAGATACGAAGAAACAGCGCGTCAAGTAAAGAAGATGACAAGTAATGACAGAAAGCATTCTCAAAGCTGCTGAAGAGGCAGCCGCAATCAAAAATATGCGAGCACTACACCAGTGTGTAAGAAGGGTCACTGGTAAAATTATAATACCATCTATAAGGGACGCTAATGGTCAAGTACTAACAACAGATGAAGCACAGTTAAAGAGGTGGAAGGAATATTTCAAAGAAAACGTCGTCGCCGACCCCAAAAATCTCCAGTCATCAATTGACATCAATAACGAAACTAACAACACCCATCCACCAACGGGACGGGAAGTTAAAGATGTCATTAATAGACTGAAGAACAATAAGGCCGCTGGAACAGACAATACAACCGCCGAAATATCCAAAGGAGATTCATCTACAACTGCAAGCAATACTTAAAAAGATTTTTTGGAAAAGTTCTGGAATATGGCCAATTACGAAGGTACTCGGCGAGTTCTTAACAGATTATGATGAAATTCTATATGTAGGATGGGAATGGGATTTTAAAATGATTTTTAGGAAAGTTCTGGAATATGTCCAATTAGGGCAGAACTCGATGAGTTCTTAACCGATTATGATGAAATTCTATATGTATGATGGGAATGGGATTTTACAATGATTTTTTGGAAAAGTTCTGGAATATGGCCAATTACGAAGGTACTCGGCGAGTTCTTAACAGATTATGATGAAATTCTATATGTAGGATGGGAATGGGATTTTAAAATGATTTTTAGGAAAGTTCTGGAATATGTCCAATTAGGGCAGAACTCGATGAGTTCTTAACCGATTATGATGAAATTCTATATGTATGATGGGAATGGGATTTTACAATGATTTTTTGGAAAAGTTCTGGAATATGGCCAATTACGAAGGTACTCGGCGAGTTCTTAACAGATTATGATGAAATTCTATATGTAGGATGGGAATGGTATTTTAAAATGATTTTTAGGAAAGTTGATTTTTTGGAATATGGCCAATTAAGGCAGAGCTCGATGAGTTCTTAACCCATTATGATGAAATTCGATACGTAGGAAGAAAATGAAATTTTGAAATGATTGTTAAGTGAAGAAAAATTTTATCTCTCTGCTTAAAATTATTCAAGTATGAATCCTTACTGGCCATATTCCAGAGATTTTCCCATAAAAGGTTTTATAATCAGATTTAATTATACAATTAAATAAAAAAACATTAAGTGAAGGAAAATTCTATTTCTCTCCTTAGAAATATTCAAGTATGGAACCTTACTGGCCTTATTCCAGAATTTTCCCAAAAAATCATTTTAAAATCCCATTTTCATCCTACGTAACGAATTTCATCATAATCGGTTAAGAACTCATCGAGTTCTGCCCTAATTGGCCATATTCCAGAACTTTTCCAAAAAATCATTTTAAGTTTAAATCACATGTCGAAATATCCTGTTTTGAAATATCCAGTTTTGTACCATATCTCGTTTTGTACCTTATCTCGTTTTGAAATATCCAGTTTTGTACCTTATCTCGTTTTGTCAAATTCTATTTTGAAATATCCAGTTTTAAAATGTCCAGTTCTGAGCGGTTTCCATTTTATACAGCACATAACCAATATTTTCAAAGAAGCTACAAATAAATTAGAAGCCGAAAACAGTACGATTTTAAATTTGTTCGAAATTTTGTCAAATTTTATTTTGCAATTAGAAGAAAGAAAACAAAAAAATTCTATGGCTACGAAGTTCGAAGGCGTTTGCTTAAAATAAATGATATAAAATTAAAAGAAGTGCTGGAAGCAGAGTTTAATGATTTTATAAATATAGGACTAAATTAAATTATGTAATAGAACTCAATATTTCAATGGATTTGCTAAAAAAAATTGGACGTTTTTATTCTAAATAAGCAATTCCCTTCTTTTGATTGTGCTATCGAACTAATAACACTTCATTTAAATGAAACAGTTAAAGTAGATATTAATTTATTGTTTGCTTCAGCAACACATGTTTTTGATACCGTAAAATTAACAGATGATTTTATAACACTTTCAATGGTCTAATCTGCACAAAACTAGACCTTTTCCAAACTTATTCAATTTTATTTCTTTCTTTTTGAGCATACCAAGTGTTCCGCTTATGTTAAAAGGGTATTTAGCGTCATGAATATAAAATGGCGTGATGAGAGAAATAGGACTCTTCTAGGTCTGATCAAATCAGAATTAATAGTATATTTTAATAATAAGCTAACGTGCCATGAATTTTATAATAAAATTAAAAAAGACAAGTCGATACTATTTAAATTAAATTGGAATTATTTTAATTTTGTTTTTTTTATTTTTGAAATAAAATTATAATTGAAGTTAATTAAAAATTATTTTCTATTTCGATTTTTAATTTTTTATCTAAATGTCGCCTCGCGAGGCATTTTCAAAAGGTGGCAACCCTGATATATATATATATATATATATATATATATATATATATATATATATATATATATATATATATATATATATATATATAATATATCAATCATTTTCGATCGAATTCTAACTGTTTAATATTTTCAGAGCGTCGAGCCTCCAGCCAACAACAATTTGGTTCAAAAATGAAATGGAAATCAATGGAGGAGCATACGATATTTGGTCAATCAAATACATGAAACTATCATTTTGAGCCATAAGCAAAATATTTTCGATATACATAGATAATATATACTATCCCGAGGGAACCAATTTCAAGGCCAAATATTAGTTATAAATTGTTATATAATTGTTAATGTGTGATCTATATATATCTTCCACTTTTATATGTTGTACAGCCCCTATCTCCTTTACATTAATTTTAGTAACATGATCACCATATACAAAAACACACACACACACACTGTCGCATGTTAACTTAATAATTTTTAAGATTTTACTTAGTAGACTAAGCTAAAAGCTCAATATAGAATGTAAGTATTCTGAACGTACCTAAAACAAAATAATTCCTTAATCTTTTTAACAATGTTATATACATACATGTATCATAAGTTATAACAGCAACAATTAAATTATTTACATAAGTGTAATTTTATAAAAAAAAAAAAAAAAATTCTCTATTTTTAAAATGAAATATTTATATAAAATTATGGCAATCATATGGATTTAATAGAATTTTAAAATTTTTAAATGATAATTTTTAAGGTTATGTATAAATAGCTGATTAATTAAAATGTATGGTTATGTTTTTATAAATTAAATATTTTGGAATGGTGGTAAAAATAACTGATAACATTTACAATATGCACATTCCAAGTCAACTCATCGCATCTACATGGTCAAATTTTTTTTTTTGTTTATTTTGTTGACATTCGCCAAATGTCGAAACTGAAACTAAAATTTTTTTAATTTCACTTGCAGATCAACAGATGGCGCTGGTACATTTCTCGTCCATGGCAAAGTTAGTTAAGCGTAATTTACGATTGTTGATTGTGATTGGCATTATTTTGTTTTTCAATAACGGACATGTTGTATTTCGGTTTACCGGTGAATCAAAATGGCGTTGATTTTGCCTTTAGTGTCAATTATAAATCTTCTGGAATGTATAATCTTCTGGAATGTATGTGACTATATATCTTTTGGCAGAGTGGGCTTGTATCAGATAGTTAATTCTAGTAAGGCGTACCGAACCTAGCGATGAAGTTTGCCATTAATGCTTTTGCAACATTTCGAGCGGTGGTCCTGAAAAGGAACAGCTTCAGTCCATGGAATGGCTCAGTTGATGATGGTGAAGAGGTAAATAATAACATTATCGACTAATTCGACACAAAGCCTTATTTGTTTTTGTTGCAAAGTTTGCTTTTACCTTTGGCTGTTCTATATCTGGTACCGGGTTTTATGGTATAGAGCTTGCTTTTACTTTCGATTGTGGTAATTCTGGTGCTGGATTTTCTAGTGTAATATTGTTCTATGACCTTATGATAATAGTTCCTAAAGTCTGCATCCTAAAGCACATTTCCATATATAACAGTCTAGCTACTGCGCTTTACTTGGATTCTCCTAAATTCTTTCCATAAAGAAAATTTTAAATTAAGTGGAATCTTGCGGCTTCGTAACGTGCTTTTTCCAGTTTTTTATAAGTCTACTTGTAGCAATCCTCGCACGAAATTGTATCTCCACTTGTATCAGCTATTGTGACTAGGCTGTGTAATTTCTTGTCTAGTATTCCATTGTTGCAACTTAAAAGACCAGGTGTTATCCACCCGATTTCAGAGTTTTGAGCCTAGCAGATTTTTTTTTATTCCTTCCAGGATTATTCCAACATGTACGCGTCTGACCCTATTAACATATCAATAGCTCATCTTTGCCTGACAAAATCTCCCGGTACAGATCTCTTATCCAAAACTCTTGTTGCTTGTGTATTTGTTGTTGATTGGTCAATGAAGTAAAGATTGGTTTAATCAATTTGTCATCTGCTGTCAAAGCTAAATTAGGTTGACGCTCTAGTGAAGTAGTCAGAGTTGTTGATGCACCATTGAGACGTGTGAGCATGTCTGCGATGAATATTTTATATATCATCAGCTTGTCCACGCGCTACGAAACATGGATGACCCAGTAGTATTAGTAATTCTTTCACTTCCAAGTAGGTGAATCCCAGTTGCTCACTCTTGCTCAGTGTGGCTGTATTGTAGTTTCTGATCTTATGTAGTTGTTTTGGTGGCGAAAATGGTTTCCTTTGTATTGATCTTGATTACCAGCATCCCGATACATTTCATGTATGAGGACAGTTAATTTCTTTTGAATGTCCATTTCATCAAGTGTCTGCCATATTGTGATCCAATTCATCGTGTCAAAAGCGCGTTTAAAATCAACGAAGAGCAGGTATAATGGAGAATTGTATTCATGAGATTGATGCATGGATTGAGATGATTCGGATTCAGTTATTCAGGAATTTCACCATATTTCATGATGTCGTTTCAAGACTTAGCCTGGGACTAAAACCGTTACTAAAAGGCCTATAAAACTAATTATTATTAATTTTTTAATTTATTATCCAAACTGTTAAAAAAATGTACAAAATGCTATAACAAGGGCATTAAAGTGTAAAAGTAGGACGTAGAACATTGGAACATGGCATCCAATAGTAGTAGCCTAAAAATAAAACAAACTTTTTCTATGGCTATCATCTAGATAGTAATACCATCTAGATTCAGAAAAAACCGGATTTTATATAAAAAAATAGTCGCCACCATCACCATTCCAAATTATTTAAAATTTAATATAAAATAAAAAAAAAATAAATGTGATTTTAATATATACATTTCCCAAAAAATAACTAGGCTCAACCAAATTAGATTTTAAAAAATGTAAAAATTGCAAATTTTATAAAAATCAAAAATAAAAAAAAGTCTTATGATTTTTTAAATTTTTTAGAGTGTAAAGCCAAAATAATTTTTTTTATTTATGTCTAATTATAATAATAAATTAAATAATTATATCTGTCAAATTATAAATTTATAATATTGTTATAATAATATATTAAAAGCAATCAGATTGCTCAAACTACACGACATTAATACACACACACACCCACACAAAATAAATTCAGTATTATATAGAAAAATGATATACAATTTTAGAAAATTTTTAAAAATATTTTAACACATACCCTTATAAAAAATTAAATTTAGTTAGATTTAAATTAAAATTAATGTTATAAATAAATAAATAAATTATATCAATTAAAATTTGACACTAAAATGACGATTTTTCCAACATCTTCTCACAGCAATAAATATTAATATTTTTAACATTTCCACAAACATAAATTTAAAATAAAAAAAATGTAGAAATTATATTTTAACAATTCCAAACATTTTAATTTGATGTAAATATTAAATAAAAATAAAAATGTCATTAAATGATGATGAGAACTCATTGAATTGCAAAAGAAATTGTATTTGATTAGATGTTGCAATTGTCTCTAAATTCGACAGTTGCAACACCTATTCGTGATAACTACGGTATTAAGAAAAATTTAATGAAAAAAAATTTGTTCACGCTTAGACATTAAAAAAACGCCAAAATTGTAAATCCCCAGCTTCAAAGAAAAACCCGTAAAAAAGAAAATTTCTTCCACAAATTGAAAATTTTCAAAATCTCCAAAGCCTGGAAAATACATGATGTTAGCCTATGAAAACTGTAAAATGTTGCCAAAAACCCTAAAAACTTCTAAAATCTCCAAAATCTGGGAAATGAATGATGGTTTGCCCATGAAAACTGTAAAATTTATGCCACAAACCAAAAACTTCCAAAATCTCCAAAATCTGGGAAATACATGATGGTTTGGCCATGAAAACTGTAAAATGTATGCCACAAACCAAAAACTTTCAAAATCTCTCCAAAATCTGAGAAATGCATGATGGTTTGGCCATGAAAACTGTAAAATTTATGCCACAAACCAAAAACTTTCAAAATCTCCAAAATCTGGGAAATGCATGATGGTTTGCCCATGAAAACTGTAAAATTTATGTCACAAACCAACAACTTCCAAAATCTCCAAAATCTGGGAAATACATGATGGTTTGGCCATGAAAACTGTAAAATGTATGCCACAAACCAAAAACTTTCAAAATCTCTCCAAAATCTGAGAAATGCATGATGGTTTGCCCATGAAAACTGTAAAATTTATGCCACAAACCAAAAACTTTCAAATTTCCAAAATCTGGGAAATACATGATGGTTTAGCCATGAAAACTGTAAAATGTATGCCACAAACCAAAAACTTTCAAAATCTCTCCTAAATCTGAGAAATGCATGATGGTTTACCCATGAAAACTGTAAAATTTAGGCCACCAATCGAAAATTTTCAAAATCTATAAAATCTGGGAAATGCATGATGGTTTGCCCATGAAAACTGTAAAATTTATGCCACAAACCAAAAACTTCCAAAATTTCCAAAATCTGGGAAAAGCTTGATAGTTTGCTCATGAAAACTGCAAAATTTATGCCACAAACCAAAAACTTCCAAAATTTCCAAAATCTGGGAAATGAATGATGGTTTGCCTATGAAAACCGTAAAATGTATGCCACCAATCGGAAATTTTCAAAATCTCCAAAATCTGGGAAATGCATGATGAAAATTCCCTTTACCCATGAAAATTGTAAAATTTATGCCACAAACCAAAAACTTCTAAAATCTCTAAAATCTGGGAAATGCATGATGGTTTGCCCATGAAAACTGTAAAATTTATGCCACAAACCAACAACTTCCAAAATCTCCAAAATCTGGGAAATACATGATGGTTTGGCCATGAAAACTGTAAAATGTATGCCACAAACCAAAAACTTTCAAAATCTCCAAAATCTGGGAAATGCATGATGGTTTGCCCATGAAAACTGTAAAATTTATGTCACAAACCAACAACTTCCAAAATCTCCAAAATCTGGGAAATACATGATGGTTTAGCCATGAAAACTGTAAAATGTATGCCACAAACCAAAAACTTTCAAAATCTCTCCAAAATCTGAGAAATGCATGATGGTTTGCCCATGAAAACTGTAAAATTTATGCCACAAACCAAAAACTTTCAAATTTCCAAAATCTGGGAAATACATGATGGTTTAGCCATGAAAACTGTAAAATGTATGCCACAAACCAAAAACTTTCAAAATCTCTCCAAAATCTGAGAAATGCATGATGGTTTGCCCATGAAAACTGTAAAATTTATGCCACAAACCAAAAACTTTCAAAATCTCCAAAATCTGGCAAATGCATTTCATGGTTTGTCCATGAAAACTGTAAAATTTATGCCACGAATCGAATATTTCGATATCAAAAAAATTTTCTCGACAGTAAAACGACACAACTTATGACACAAATCATTTGTCGATAACATTCTCCAAATCTAAAGGCGCGCTAACTGGTGTCGACTAGACGAACTTAAATGTATAAAATATTTTAGACAAATAAATGTAACCAAACTGAATAACGCTGCCGCCATCTATTTATAAACATAAATAATGATACCGAAACATGAAATTTTTTTTTGTTATTGTGGCTCTATTGGGTTGTGTCTAAAATAAAAATACTTTTAGTTACCTAAAATGCTAATAGATGTCACCAAAATAAATTAAAAAGATTAAATTAAAGCTTTTCTAATATTTCGTATGTATCGTTGTTTTTCTTCGACCTAAATAAATTGCAAGTCATTTTGAGCCCCTCGTCACTCCCTCTTCATCTCTAGCGAACGAATTAAAATAATAACAAAAAAAACGAAATAAATGTTCGTCTCGTTGATCAATAAAACGTCCAGAAATAGGCCGCATTATGTATGAGTAAGTGTATTGTCATGGAAACGGTATGCTCATCATATACACATACATTGACGAATAAACGAATTTATAGCACAAAATGAACGAATGGAAAAGCTCGTAAAAAGCTTTTTTGTACATAAACTATGTAGTAGAGTAGTCGGAAATTTTCATTTTTAATTTTATATACCTGAGAAAAGTGAATCAAATGTACACATTTTATGTCGGGGTAATAAGGAAACGGCAACCAAGGAAAATCGGAAAATTTTTATGTATACACCAAATATGGAAAAATATTTAAGCGGTAATCAATACTTTTTTGTTTGTGTGTGTGTATATACGGTGCGTATAATTACGAAAATCGGTTCGGCAGCATTGGTTTTGGGAAAACTCGATGTTGAAATATGTTATTGTAGCTATTAAGGTCAAGGGCGGGTGAAGGATAAATGTATGAGTCATCGTGTTTTTATTTATGCATGTCCTTTAAAGAATTACACTAAAATTATATCTTTAGAATACCACAACAGTATATCTTTTGGTTGGGGTACAGGGGGTACATTTTACAGCTTTCATGCGGGCTAACCATCAATTTCTGTCAAATTCAAAAATTTCATAAATTTGTGATTTCGGCATTATCATCATAACGCTATAATAAATGAAAATCAAGTGCTTTTGGACGCTTATACAGAGAATTTTTGTTTCCAAGACATTCCGATGATCTAATCGAATTTTCTGATAAAAAATGAATAATTATTTTCTAAAACTAAAGCACCACTCATCGAACCACTGGATCAAAGTGCAAATGCAACTATTATTATGTCTTTACTATATATATGACGTCACCAGTCGTAAAGTGATGTTTAAAGTGTTGGCTTAAACACATCTTGGTTCGATCCCCACCGTGAACTATAACGCTGTGACCAATTGTGTGTAAAACCATTTGATGGTCTGAAAGATCTTGTAAAATATCTCAGTAAAGGGTAATTTTTGGCCTTGTAATGCTGTTGATCTATGCGACGAAAAATTAACGCGGATGAAAGGGGCATCAATGATTGTGAAAAATATCCAAACAATTATAGCCTGAGGCTGTATAGTTTGCTCCTATCCATAAATATATATATATATATATATATATATATATATATATATATATATATATATATATATATATATATATATATATATATATATATATATATATATATATATATATATATATATATATATATATATATATATATATATACATCTACGACAATTTTGATACAGAAACTATGCATAAATATAATAAGCGACATAATAAGTCAAAAGCTGCTTTTCTAGATACACAATTTTTACGACAACAAATATTAGTTTTAATACAGACGCTATTATTATTAAAAGATCAGCCTTGAATACAACCATAACTTAAAAATTTATTTAATAAAATTTGAATAAATTATAAAATAAAAAAAAACAAAATATTACGATGGTGCATATATTGTGACGGATTTTAAATATGATCGACCCAGTTATATATTCTCGTGTAAATATACCGGGTGATCATTTTATCCTGAAACTTTTAAATATTTAAATTTTTTTTTTGTCTTTAAGATAGCCCCCACTCCCAACAAAAATCAAAAATTCTAGCAAAATCAAATAAAGTGATCTGGTACCAAAAAGTATCTTTAAACCACATGTTCGTTTCAGAACGTTTGCCCATTCAATAGCGTAGAATATAGTTCAAGCCGATTTTTTATGCTTAAAATGATTAAATAATTAAGTAATCTACATTTAGGCTGATACATTATTTTAGTAGTAAGAATTTAGCAGACGGAAATCCTTCAGCAAATAAACGAAGATCCGAAAGTGAAAAAATACAACGATAGGATGGCGATTTAGCCAAAGCCAATATATGTAAATGAAATCCAAAAAAAAACGTATGCTGAATGGTAATTTTCGGATTCCGGCCAGTAGATGGCAACGAGAGAATGATGAAAAAAACTGGAACTCAACTTGCCATTTTAACGAAACTGAACTTGATGAACATAGTTGCGGTACACTTAAACGAGACATTTAGCGTTTGACAGTTCTGGCAATCAAAAAAACTGGCTGTTGAGGGTTATACATGAAAGTTTTCCAGTTGCTGCCGAAATCGCGACGTAAAATTAGAAAACCCAGTTGATTGTAGTCTTCAAGTATCCTCAGAGAACTTTTATTAACCGCCAAGCATAACGACTTTATTATAGAACAAGCCATCTACAATCGGTAAATGGTCACTTTCGTTAATACTCTCAACTTTACGATGTTGACTGCACTCTTGGGTACGAAAATTCGAATGCCATATCTTTGCATATGATTTGCGGAAAATAAAAGTTTAAGCAATACATGATGTTCACGGTGTAGATAATTGAATGCCGGTTTTAAATTGTTTCGCCGAGTTCATTCTGATTAGTGACCGTAGCGACCAATGAAATCGACATAATATTCATAAAAAATGCAGGTAAGTCGCCTTTTGAACGTGTTATTCGTGTTTATCCAAAAAAAGCAGGCAAGTTACAACAGCTCTTGATAAATATTGATATTCTCAGCCTAAATTTGGAGCAAATTTCGTATCCATTGTTGAATCCAAATCTTGGGTCGCCTTGCAAACTGCAATCAGGAGAGCTGCATCGAATCGTGATCACTTTCGCTGGATTTCAACAGACATGCGAACTGTGTGATAAAATAAATACAACAATAGGTTTTCAGAAGATATACTAGAGGGGTCCCTCTGGTACTGCTAAAACTTCCACTTTGCAGTAAATCAGTGAATTTGACAAACAAAACAATGAGACGTACGTTAAACGTCACAACGCTGGTTTGTTTGCCAATTATTCCAAACCACACGTTGACACTCCATGGACGCTGGTGTTCAACTTGGCTAACCAGGTGTGGATTAAGAACGTTCCAGTTGTTTCGATAAAGACGCCTCACCGGTGAACAACACAATTAAGTTTTAAAATAATGAAAATATTTTTATATGTATAATCGCCTAAATGTCATATATTTATACAATATTTTTTTTTTTTAATTTAATCTTCTGGAAAGACTTTTTTAAAAAAAATTAAAATTAAAAATTTAAAGAAAAATGCATTAATGCAAGGAGTTTGAAATTTTCCTAGCTTATATAATTCGCTAAAATAATGTGTCTTTACGAAGTATAATATTTCGTTAAGACCACGGTCGCTGCAGTTTTTGTTGTATATATGTATATAGTTTAGGTTAAGTAGATAATAGTAGTTTAAGTAGTCAAAATAGTTTTAAGCCAATAAATATATCTGAAATACTTAAGAAATTTTTAAAACAATTGATGTAATACTACAATACTTATTAATAATAGAAGATAAAGTGTAGGCTAAGAATCTTAACTAAGAAAAATTTATGTAAATATTAACCAATTAAATATTTTTATGTATAAAAAAAAATTAAAAATGGTCGCTGCAGTCTGTGAGACGACTGAATTTTTTTAATTTGGAATTCAAATTTAAATTCATGGTTTCTCTGGTTAGGTCGAAACCAAACTACATAGAAGCTATGGCTAAATTCATTAAATTTCGAAGATATTCTTGCGACCCTATTGATATTCTTTCTGGAACAACAATGGGTAAACTGTTTTTTTCTTATGTTGGAAGTACTATGTATATTTATACTATGGATATTTTCGTAATAAAACAAAAAGAACCACAGAAAATTGAGGTTGTCGCAGGACGGACAGTTATGTTTTATCGGAGGAAGCAAGAATGATATGGAGTTTTATCAAATAATATTTTATTGATTAAGCGGCGCAACTCTCAATCATTGATGGCGAAACTTGAATCAGATCGGGATCACAAAGAAAAGGAAATTCTGAAACAGTATACTGCATCAACAGTACAGCTAAAATGATTGGCTAGAGTTTTGGGCTGATAATATAAATTTGCACAAACTGCTGCACAAACTTGCACAAACTGATTTCATTGGCAGATGGCGATGGGTCATTGTAACGATGGTTACACTTGTAATAGAAAAAAAATGGAATGCATCTAATACAGCGCCATCTACATTAATTGAAAAAATAGATTAGACAAATATATTACGCATTTTCAGCAGTACAATCCGAGCTGCTTCTACCATATATTCAACTTGTGGCAGGTGGAGTACTAATGTCTTTCCCGCGGAATGTTTAAGGTTTGATAATGACATTTTTTTTGCGTAGACTGCCTATTTCTGAGATGCTTAATAGTTTCAGGTTAAAAAAGACACTCGGTATGTAAGTATTTGTGTATGTACAAATGAACGAGTAAATACTTCATAATTATTGTTGATTTCACAAGAAATTTGTATTTCAATCGTACTTTTTTTTTATTGTTTAGTTATTAGAAAATATTAGATTTTATTACATTTGAACATACATGACTTAAATGTTGTATATATGTGCATTCACTTATATAATTAACTTATGGTGATTTGTATAATGTATATGTCCTCAAGCGCGAATTGTTTTTGCTTGAAGCTGTTTGCTTTTTTATTGTGTATATGCGTGTGTTTGGTGTGTATGTGTAAGTATGATGCGATATAAGTTTAGCATTAGGCGAATACCTTGACATATATTTTGGTTTGGTATTGTATTGAAAGAAGTAATAAGTATGTTATAACTCAATTAAAGTTATTTGAAAATTTTATTAAATATTGACTGCAGGTGGTCTAATACTTGCTTAGGAGTACATCAAAGCACTTCCCTTGCTCAGGGAACTTCTGGTAACGGACTGCTGGTGGATTCAATTATTCCAAATGTATGTTTATATACAATGAAACCGAATAAGTAATATAGCCGTGGCAAAATTAAGGTTCAGCTATTTTCAAATGAAGTGCTGTTTATGAAATCCCAACTTGCAATGATTTTAGCAGCTGAGCGAGAATTCATTACGACCTATAATTTTGATGATAACAAATTTCATCGAAAAATCAATTTATAAATGATGGTGTTATTTCAAGTTTGCAATGTGCTTTCTCTGTGCCGACGCCTTGAAAGTATTGGCCTCTAACGCAGGCGGAGTGCCTGATCGTAGTAGATTATACAATAAACGTTGGATACATTTTCTAATTCTTGACTAAAAGCAAGTAGCAACAATTTGCTGATGTATGTAAGCAAATATACGGATTTTTATTTTAACCGAACCTCCCCGACCAAAATGCAGTATTTAGGCAAGCGTGTTGACGAAATAATACAGAAAATATACAGACGACTAAATACTAAATACTAAATACTAAATACTAAATACTAAATACTAAATACTAAATACTAAATACTAAATACTAAATACTAAATACTAAATACTAAATACTAAATACTAAATACTAAATACTAAATACTAAATACTAAATACTAAATACTAAATACTAAATACTAAATACTAAATACTAAATACTAAATACTAAATACTAAATACTAAATACTAAATACTAAATACTAAATACTAAATACTAAATACTAAATACTAAATACTAAATACTAAATACTAAATACTAAATACTAAATACTAAATACTAAATACTAAATACTAAATACTAAATACTAAATACTAAATACTAAATACTAAATACTAAATACTAAATACTAAATACTAAATACTAAATACTAAATACTAAATACTAAATACTAAATACTAAATACTAAATACTAAATACTAAATACTAAATACTAAATACTAAATACTAAATACTAAATACTAAATACTAAATACTAAATACTAAATACTAAATACTAAATACTAAATACTAAATACTAAATACTAAATACTAAATACTAAATACTAAATACTAAATACTAAATACTAAATACTAAACACTAAATACTAAATAATAAATACTAAATGCTAAATACTAAATACTAAATACTAAATACTAAATACTAAATACTAAATAATAAATACTAAATATTAAATACTAAATACTAAATATTAAAAGCTAAATCGTGTCAGATCGTGTGCCCGAATTCAAAGTGCAAGCCTCCGTGATGCTAAAAGTCATTAGCAGACTACCTCAGTGGAACCTGGAAGTAAAGAAATCACATTCTTGGAAGCCAGCACAAGAACCTGTGTTGCAGAATACCAGTTTTGGTTGTATAGTTTCACGGAGATTGAATGCCATCGGTTGACAACCCGTAAAAAAATTCTGGGAGCTTCATACCGTCAATGAATAGAATACCGTTCTGTTTCCAGAATAAGAAACTTTCTATGAAAGGCATCAAAATGCCTAACTTACAACGAGATCTAGAGAAGTACTGATTCCTTTCAAAGAACCATCAACGAGCTTGGGTGTTTCTGTGCATCAAGCTATCCAAAAGTTAAGAAGAGTAGAGTGTTGTTATGAACGAGATTAGCATTTTTCTAAATTATGCTAAGACTTTCTTATTGAGTACGACCACTTGAAGCATATGAGTGGAATTTCCTCAGATATAACAATTAATGGATTTTACTTGCCTTATCATGGTGTTTACTACCATGGTGTAATTTTTAGCAAATTAAGAGTGGTTGATGGCTCTGCGAAAGAAATTCAAGCATATCCTTCAACAAATATTTTACATGAAATATTTGGCATGCTATGATTTCGAAAGCATAAATTCGTTCTCTGCACGGATGTTTAAAAAATATTTCGACAACAATGGATCCTTCAAAACTAATTCGTCACTTTAAATTGAATACGGCAACCTATGGCTTAAATCATAACATAAATACACGTAGTACTACGATGGTATGTTAGCCCATTGACGTGCTAGATGTCACTACTCGTATCATTTTAAAATAATCAAAATATTTTTTATTTATAATCGCCTAAATGTCATATATTTATTCTAAATGTTTACGATATTCTATCGACCTGACCTCTGGAACATCAAGGGGTAAACTGTTTTTTTCTTATGATGGTAGTACTATATGTATTTATATTATGCTTATAGTCTATGTTTAAGACATGGGTCTTAGACCTGTGTTTTCACCTTTCTGTTGATTTATCAAAAGATTGTTGAATTTTTTACCTTTTGGGGTGGATAGTCCCTGTTGTCATAAACACAAATATATTTATTCTGATGCTTTGGCCTGATAAACTAGACTGGGGTGACCTGCCCCCTTCTAAGAGAAGAATTGCATATAGGGAAGATCCGAGGCGACTTGTCGCAGATTACATCAATTTCGATCACATAATTTATACAAACAATAAAAGACAGTACAGACGATGTGCATGGCTTCTGCGATGCGATTGTGCAGGCTTATGCCGAAGTTGTTTATTTTAAGGTCACTCAATCCAATGGAGAAATGTTTATTCTAAATGTTTACCAATTAAGCGGCAAACCCTTTTTCGGTTTATATTATGCGCCGCTGTTCTTTTGTTCAACCTGATCAAGGTATAGTTCATCATGAAACCCAATCTAATATAAATACCATATGTACTTGGACGGACTCCAAGATAGTGTTATATTGGTTAGACTGTCACCCTAGATGTTGGAGTACTACCTTGCAAATATTGAAACCACGTGCTTTCCGCCGAAAACCCTGCTGAGTCATTTAATCTGTGGTGGTATAGGAGCCCGTGGCTGCATAATACTACCGAATATTGAAATGCAGCAATAATTGTAGCAAATTTAAAGTGCGGTATCAAAAATAGTTAATGGGCAACTTACAAGGAAACCCGATAATTTTGAATCTAACAACTCAAGACGGGCAATATATTTGGATTCGAGATTAAACAATGATTGTTGTATAGCTATATGGGCTGTAAATTGTCTTCAGTACCTCTCATTCTTAAAAACTATAGCTTTTAGATGAGCCACCCAGTGTATTGCTAATACACAAAGTTGATTCATAAAAACCACAAAAACCATATAAACCACCACAACCACACCACTTACGAGTAGTACATAACTCTATTCCACTCTATAACAAGAACTAAAATTAAATGAAATCATCATTTGTAGAGGACAGTTTTTTTTTTCATTATTAAAATTTTATCGTATATCTGTTTATCGTAATGATTATAAATGGCTAACAAATTAGTCATTTTGAGTATGTAATATATTTTGATAGCATTGTGTATTGTATATACAACACAGCTCATGTGGTCATGGGGTAATATCTCAACTAACTATTTAAATGGAATGAAAGTATTACTAAATTGTCTTCAGGCGATAGATATAAATCATTTAGTACAAAAATTAATATTTTAGTACATATCCATCAAAGTTAGGGTAATTTTCTTATTGCAAAGTGGTTAAAAGGGTACACATTATGGGCTGAAGGGCTGAAATCAATAGAGTTTTTGGTACACAACTTTTAAGTAATTTAATTCCGCTGGCAACTGCTTAAAATCTGTTAACCTTTTTTATCTCCAATGATTTTAGTACACAATATTGAAGGAACATCGCTTCTAACAAACAAAAATTCCGGATGCTGCATCTACGTACTATTGTTTGTCCCTAACAGCCATTAATTTATGTTTATCTTTTCTAATTACAATTTTCAATTAACACATAAAATGTATTAAATAACTTAACAAATCTTTAAAACTTAGGAAAAAAAATTGATCGTGTCATACTTAAGCCATAGTAACAGTACACTATTAAAATAGTTCTAAATAATACATTTTTGTTAATGTTTAAACTTTCCTTACAAAATATTTAGTAGAAATTTTAGTACACTAGTATTCTTAATCAAATTATATAAGTATTAAAATTAACAAATACATAGGATATTAATACAAAAAATAATTGGTCATTATCTGACTTAACAGTACTAAAATAAACTTTGATTAAATTGTACTACAATTTTATTTTTGGCCTAGCTCATGACAGTTGTCCGAAAATAAGGGATACTAGTTGAACAACACAAAAAAAGGAATAAATTGTAAAATTGGAATAGTACTAATAATACAATTGATGTTTAATACTGAACTGTACTAAAAAAAATTACGATTAAATTGTATTTAAATATTATTGTCGGTCGAATTTATGATGACACGCAATACTACTAAATAATATTTTTCGACAAATAAATACTAAATAATACAGTTCATGTTGTAGACTAAATTGTACTAATAAACATGTGTTTAGGCGTTTTTTTTTGTTAGCCGAATTTATGATAGTCATTCAAAGAGTAGTGATAGTCCTAAATAATACACATATTTTAGTTACAAATATAAATTAAAAGTCTACTATTTATAATACTCTATAATACTATTGGATTCGAATAGCTCCAAACCAACAATTGGTTTTGGGGATTAACTTGAATTAGAATTAACCTAAACTAGAATTAAATTGTACTAACATGTAATGGATGATCAAATTTTTGTCAGTCGATGAATAAGAAATAATTAAAACAAAATTGTACAAAAATTAAGACAATTGTTCAAAGAGAAAAGCTAAAAATTAAGGAAGATAACATATAGTTCTAAATAACATTGGTATATACTTATATTACGTTGTACTAAAATACTATTTTTGTACGAGTTTATGACATTCGTTCAAAGAGAAGTGGTTACAATTGGTGACGATAACAGATATTGATAAACCAGTTCTAAATAATACAGTATTGGTGTAGACTGCTAAGTTATAATAAAATAAACTTGTATGAAGTTGTACTAAAATATTAGTATTTATCGAATTTATGACAATCGGGCAAAAAAGGTGATGAAAATTGAAAACGATAGAGGTAAGTACTAAGTAACACAATGGGAATTGTTTTATAATAGTTGCTGTCCAATCGACTACCGCAAGTACTTTCAAATACTTAGGTGTGTATCTTTGCTAAATTGTATCTACTTGTCGCGCCTCTTTCTATTTCGCATGAGCAGTTACGAGTAGTATATTATTGTTAATCGAATTTAAGTCGTTGAAATAAAAATAAAAACAATTTAAACTACAACGAATAGTACTAAATAACACAAGTAGTACTAAAAATACAACTCATTTATTATTTACCAAATATTTTCTAAAATAAACGTTGGTTAGATTGTAATAAAATATTATTCTTGATGAATTTATGGCATTCGGAAAAATTAGAAAACACAACGTACATATAGTACTAAATATTATAAATATTAATGGATACAATGAATACAATATGTACTAAAAAATATTGCAGTTAAAATTCAAAGCAGGCTTTCAAAGAGAATTGATATTAGTTCATGACGATACCTGATAGTACTAAATGAGATAATTGGTGCTAGTAGCCAAATTGTACTAAAATAAGCTTAAAGTCAATTGTACTAAAATACTATATCACTTAAAAGTACTAAAAATACAATTCATAGTGGTGACCAAATGTTTTCGTAGATAAACGTTGGTTAGATTGTACTAAAATATTATTCTTGATCGAATTTATGTCATTCGTCTAAAGAAAAATTTAAAAAAAACTTATAGTACTAAATTTTATAAAAAGTACTAGATAATACAATATGTACTAAACTAGCTTAAACATTGTTGCTAGAATTCTATATTTCCAGAGGCCTAAAAGTAGGCCTCTGGAACTTTACGAAAAAGCAATACTCGATAGTGCAAATTGTTCTAACTTTTTCAAAAAAGAAATAAACAGACTTTGTTTAAAAACATGGCAATTCATGATAATCGTTCAATTAAAGAAGTCAACGTATAGTTCTAAAAAACACTATTAGTTCCACCGTTAACACCATTTCTTTAGTAGATAAAGAAGAAAATACAAATGGTTTTGCTTACTAAATTGTACTAAAAATTATTTTTGAGCAAATTTATGACACCAACTATTAGTCACCAAGACTGAATTTTACTAAATAAAACTTGGATTAATTGGTACTAAAATATTATTATTGATCGAGTTTATAACGTATGGTTTCCATTAAGCTAGATTGCAAATATTCGCAAGTGGATTTTTTTTTATTTTAATTTTTTTTTATGAAATTTACAATTTACAAAGCCAAAAAAAAAAGTTCGAATATTACAAATCGCGTTGTAATTTACTGTAAGTGTTTGTAAAAAAATGTATGTGTTAAAATGTTGAAAACATAATGCAATTATTTGCAAAGACATGCCAAGTAGAAACTTACAGTAATAATCGATCAAAAAAGGGATACAAATTGCAGACGATAAAGGTTAGAACTAAATAACACAATTAAAATTGATCTTAATAATACCTCAGCCATTCAGGAAAAGCGATGGAAATTAAACAGAACCACTAAATAATACAATTGGTTTTTTTAACTTAATTTTACAAAAACATACGTTGAATAAATAGTACTAAAATATTATTGTTGATCAAATTTATGGAAGTCAATCAAGAAGAACGATGAAGACGATAAATAATAGTACTAAATAGCGCAATTGGAAGGGAAGTGTTAAAAACGATAACGGATAGTACTTAAAACACAAATAGTTCTAAATAATACAATTGTTTTTGTTGACTTAATTTTACAAAAAAAATAAGTTAATTAAATAGTACTAAAATACTATTGTTGATCAAATTTACGACAGAAAACGTATAGTACTAGATAATAGAATCGGGGTTAATGACTAATTAATTCTAAAATAAACTTGGATTAAATTGTACTAAAATGTTATTGTTGATCAAATTTACGCCAGTCGTTCAAAGAGTAATGACAAAAATAAAAATAGAAAACAGATACTACTAAATAATACAATCGGTTTTTATAACTAACTGATTCTAAAATAAACATGGATTAAATTGTACTAAAATATTATTGTCAAATTTACCGAAGTCGATCAAGAAGAAATTATAACAATTGAAGACGATAAAGAATAGTACTAAATAGCGCAATTGGAAGAGAAGACGTGTTAAAAACGATAATGGATAGTACTAAAAAAACAAATAGCATTAAATAATACAACTGGTTTTGATGACTTAATTTTAAAAAAACATACGTTGCTTAAATAGTACTAAAACATTATTGTTGATCAAATACCCAACATTCGATAAAAGTGAAATGATAAAAATTGAAGATGATTGTGGTTAATACTAAATATTTCAATTAAGATAATACAGGTGATGTTCGAGAAGAAATTGTACTAAAATAAGTTTTAGGTTTAAATAAAACTAAAAAAGTGTTGCTAACGACAACTGATTGAAATAATCTAATCAAGTTCTTCTACAATTGAGAAAATTTTATGTGAAGCTCGCACAGGTCATGCAGAATCTATAGATTTTTAGTTTTAGAACTATCATTTTTTGATATTCTTCAGTTAATATGCTGGAGTGCAGCTATTTTCTAAATTAATGATCACATTCAGATAATTATCCACTCGTACGTTTCGGAGAAAATTTGACTCGGAATTAAAACTTGGACCTTAATTGTTGTAACAGGTATGTGCCAGCAATGGCCCGTACAAAATATTTTATTAATTTTAATTATATTAAAAAAATACAAAAATTATACACTGGCATATAGTTTTATTATACGAGTACACCATATTTCTTTTTATTGCTGAAACATAAAAATAAAAAAAAGTCGAACAGTTTTTGTTGTTGTGTGATAAAAATCCGCTGATTTGGTCAATACCCGCGCGCACATATCTAATATCACGGTTTTAAGCAAAATGTCAAGTTTGGATAATTTATTTTATTTTGTTGCATTTTGAAAATTCTTAGATTATGACATGAAAATTTATCAGCCCATATAATATTGATCGTTGAATTACATAGATAAAAATGTAAGCTAATTATGTATATATGCTTATTATGCTAAATTACATTTATGTACTCTAGTGTTGCAAACATTTATCTTAAATTTGTGTATGCAAAGTTTATATTTCCAATGTTTTTGCGAGATAACAATTTTTGCAGGTGTACTAAAGAAGAAGTAGAAGAAGACATTCATATACATACAGATATTGAAGGTTATTCTTGGTTCCTGTGTAACGTGTTACAACATCGAAGCGCATAATTCTTCTCTTAAATGTCATTAGAAAATTTTGATACTCATTTCTCAGATTTTATCTCTCATATACCAATACATGACAGCGACTTTAATCAACACTTTCATGCGTTGCATTGTCTTGATAAATCAGCTACTCTGTCACCCAGTTGTCACACGTTGGCATCTATAAGATAAATAAGAATGCAATATAAGCAAATAGCACAATTTGGGTAATTATAAAATACACACACTAAAGTGTAAATTGGAACACATGGCTTTTAGGGTGCCATTGACTGGAATTTGTTTCGATTTTTGTTTTTCGTTTTTTGTTTCTAGAAGATTCATCGATGGCATTTAAAATATCAAAATATTTCAAGTTTAACGATGAAAACAGTTATTGTTATGGTAAAGGCTATGTATGACTAGGAGTCCGCATATGTGCAGCATCCAGGTCAAGTTAGATTAGCAACTTCAGCGCAGGACCATTATAACCTACTGCAAGTCAGCCGTGAGGTTGTGATGAATGATACCTTAATTAAAAGCTCTGGTCATAAGTAAAAATACTGCATCAAATAGAATTTGAACAGAAGGAGTAAAAAACGGTTTTCACGAAGATACTGAGAGAACAAAAATATGTATTCAACCTGATAATGCCAAAACCCTAAGAGCTCAAAAGCTTAAAAAATCGGAAAGGGGTAAGCCTCTAAAAAACTTTATGAAAACGAATATTTAAAAAAAATATATTAACTATTCCGTTACAAAACTGTTAAATGGAAGATATTAAAAAAAGTATTTGTCGATAGACACGTTAATGCATTTGCATTTGTATACTTAGGTTAATTACGTTTTAACAGTTAACCATGAACAACGGTGTAAGACATTTTAGTACAAATTTTATATAAATAAATTTTATAGTATAAATTAAATATCAGAATGCTTAGACTGCTATTAGTACAAGTTCTAATTAATTCTTTTTACAGCAATTCTAGGTACCAGTTGAATATTTTCTACCGGCATAAAATTGTTTTAAGAACTTCTTTTTAGTATCGGTTTTATTATTATATAGTTTCAAATATTCAAATAATATCAAACAAATATAATTTTCTAAATTCAACTTTTTAGTATTAAAAACATAAAAGCCTATTTTAGTACAAGGTTTAGTCTGAACGATAGTTAAAAAAACGATCGTCTACAATATTTTGAAAATGTTTTTTGAATCTTAAGAATAACTGATAATAAGAAAATAGTTTTAGTACACATTTTAAATTAATTTTTGATATAATTTTACTCCTAAATTATTCTAGAGAAGTGTGTGGGTGGAAGAAACCATCATTTTTACAATCTTCAAGTCGTTTTATTACTGGGTGTTATTAATCCGAGTAAGAAGCTTCTGTACAGTAGCTTTATTAAATGATTTAAACGACTGTGAATTATTATTTTTACTCAAATAAAAATAATAAAGATTTGAGTAGAAATATTAGACTGCAACTCTCATACCTTTTGATATTTAAATCATCAAGTTTCAACTTCTAGTTATAAAACTATTTATCAGCATTTGACTAAAATACCGAAAAGGTTTATTACAGACATTCGACTAATTAAAGCTACATTTATATGTTTAGGCTATATATTACGTTCCATATATTGAAACAAATTGTTGATGTACAATTACTTGTAGTTTTAGTTCTTTCTTCGTTTATTCAACTTTGGTAAATTGAAAGCTCTATATTTTTAGTACATATTTAAAGCAAAATTTTCAAATAGTTAAATTTTGGGTTCGCTACAATTTGGATGTTTAGTTTACAAGCTTATGGTATTTTTAGTACACCTTTAAAAACAAATTTAAATTTAAGTTTCTAGATGTAATTTCAAGGATAAGGTAGGTACTAAAAATTATATAATTCAAAAAACATGTTTGTTGTTGATACGCTGTACGTAATGGTGGGTGGTTATAAATAATGAAAAGGTTGCTTTTAGTACAAGCTGGATGTTTTTTATTATTGAACCATTATGTAAAGAATACATTTGAGTAAAAATCTAGGGTTAGATAGTTCGGAAAACATCAAATCAATAAAGAGATACATTATGGAAATATCTATAATTTTGCATTCGTTCTTTTGACAAAAACTAAAAACTAGTTTTTAGTACAGTCTTTAATCAAAAATTACTGAGCAATGTTATTAATAAAACAATTCGATAATATTTTAGACAAAGTCGAAAAATATGATTTAAATTGTGAGATGGTTGAGAGTACGTTAAACGAAGTATTACTGTATTACATTATACCCAGCGTGACATAGAATATACATATAAGGAATGTACATATATAGAAAACTTTATTTAGTTAGAAAAAAAAAAGTTTAATGAATAAGTATAATTATGTCATATGCTAATTATACACATATACTCATATGTATACATTTTTAATTAACAGATTGTCTTAAATAACATTGGGCAGTACTTTATTTTCTGTTTATGTCACACGATTAATGATTTTATTCATTTGTTTGTCGCATCAAACCACTTGTGTGCGATGTGGTAATTTGTATAAACACAGTTGCTACATATATATATACATAAAACATGTTTAATTGCTAATTATATGAGATTTGCATAAATGCATTTTCCGGAAACAGCAATCAGTAAACAAAAATAGCGCATGAAACTTATATGTATGACATCATATAAAAAGCATTGGAATAAAAAACTTTCCAGTTTCAAAAGAAATTAAACGGTTTTTACAATTTATGAACTGTATCAATGATGCAGTTTTATCTATATAGGATCCTAGTAGCAGATATATTTTCGGAAAATTACAGAGACGAAAAAAATCGATCTTCCGGTTATTTAAGGGACTTTTCCCTTAAAAATGTATCTTAAAAAGGAATGATATTGCCAAAAAATCCAACAGGAAGCATCAGGAGAGAAAACCCATGAGTTTTTTCAAAAGTGGCTTTCTTTATATTATACACTTAATAATATGTTAGGTGCTTGGGCTACATTATACAATATAATAGGTACTTTACAAAAATACAACAGACCGACATTACGCACTTACATTACATTTACCTGTGATCGTTTACATATTTACCTAGCTGGCCCAATATTTTAGCAATGGCTGTTTTTTAACCAAAATTGTCAATTAACAATTGGTTTTATCAGCTCGGGATTAAGATCTCGGGGTATCATCATTAACGAAAACTCATTTTAGTCAATTTTATCGTGGACCGACCTTATTAAGTTACCATTTCCCGATCTTATCATCAATTTCTTTATAAGTTAAGCCAATAAGTTCAATGTTCCAAGTGGCTCCATTATCTTATATTGTATTGGGTTCACAATCGAAAATATTAATCCAACCCCAATCAAATTTTTACCCAGGTAACATTTTCCAAAAACATTATACCTGCATTAATTCGATATATATATATATATATATATATATATATATATATATATATATATATATATATATATATATATATATATATATATATATATATATATATATATATTCTAATCAAAAATTCCTCCATCACATATCAAAGTCGACTACATATTTGTGACAAAAGATAACACAAAAACTACATACATATATGTATACAATTATGTTCAATATGCCGCATTGTGCTCTCAAATAAAATACAAAAAAAAATCCCGTTCCTTGCATATTGATTTTCCTTAAGCAACAACAACAAAATGCCACATTGAACTTAATAATAAAAAAAAAAAATCGTCTTCCACTCCATAAATTTTCAAAAAATATCTTCAACAAAACTTATAAAATCGGTAGAATTTAGGTCATCTTATTTATTATTCCCCTTACGTGACTACCACCCCTCGCCCAATCATAATAATACCAAAACCAATACAATGTGTCCATGCTGTTGTTGTAGTTGGGTTTTTGAACGAGAATTTTCCAGCACTACTTCAAATGATAACCCTGTATGTATTAGATGATAGATCGATTTAGAAATTTTTATTGATGGACATTATTGAACTGTGTACACTGTCGAAATTCGATATTCTGGCAGATACATTATATCCGAGTATGATGGCTAATCCCGATATGAGTTATTATGTATTTTGAAGTTGAAGAAAAATTTTTAGTTTTTTTGTGAACAAATGAAAATTTTTTTTACCAAAAAACATCAATATTTTGTTTTTGTTTTTCGTTTCTTTCTTACATCCTTTTTCCCGGTACTCATACTCCTCGTGTCAGCCCATTGTTCATTTTTATAATCTACATGCATACATTCTCGATATGAATACTATATACGGACGTTCGTATTTTCATATAAATATTTTGAATCGATATGTATAAGATTTAGTTTTTAGTCCGTGTGCTGTTGGTCGCGTTGTTCGACCTGATATAGTTTTACATGCATGAAGCAGTATTCTAGTTACGGATGGAACTTATTCCTGTAAAGTGATGATTAAATAAGATAAATTCTAACATTACATTAAACGGGAACAAAACTCGCTGCTTTAGTTCAAAAATTAGTTTTCGCCAGAATTAGTTCAAAACATTCCCATAACTTTATTTTGATTTGAAAACATTTTAAACGGCAGGCGTGCCTAAAAAAATGATTAGAAAAATGTAACGGAAATGACGACAAAATTTTCGAATAAAATGAAGTAAAATAAAAAAACAAAATAAAACCACAGATTTAATATACCCAGATTGCTTATTGCAGTGTTAAGGTGTGGTTTGATCAAAATTAGATGATAATTGCGCCAATTATAGTGAGCAAATTATGTACTGCAATCGAGGAGCCCACCTAAAAAATTTTACTAATCGATGAAACAAACCATTAACATTTTTATTTGGTTATCTGCTTATAGTGCCATCTCTTGATAATATCTTTTAAATTATTGTTGTTATTTTTTTTATGAATTTTGCCATAGTCCTTATGTAGTTTGGTTTCGCCCTAATGTGAGAAATCATGGATTTAAATTTGAATTTCGAATTAAAAAAATTCAGTCGTATCATCAGCCTGCAGCGACCAAACTACAAAAATGTCTTTTTTTCCTAAAAAAAAATAATTGGATTAATATTTACATATATTTATTCTGAATTGAGATTCTTAGCCTAAACTTTATCAACTAGGTATCAAGCTTTCAAGCTAGATGCAATAAGTTCCATTCTGGAGGCACTGCTACCTTAATTCAGAATGGCATCCCCCACTTTCTGGCCAAAACTTTTGTAACAGCCGAAACTGAGGCAACACTTTTAAATGTTGGTACCCAGAACAAATATCTCACGTTTTGCTCTATTTACGCAAGACAAACCAAGAGTCATGATTTAGAACATCTTACTAACTCCAGTAACAAAGTTATCTTAGCAGGTGACTTTAATTCACCAGAGTGGTCGGTCACTTCTTCATTTATGCAATAATTCCAACATCCAATTAAATGCTCCTAACGAACCAACACCCCCAGGAGGAAACTCGGTTCTTGATTTGGTTCTATATAAAAATATCTCAAGAGCCACTCCACCGCGAGTTTTGCATGAATTTTGCTCTGATCATTTAGCAATTGTATTTACAATCCCTTTCAAGACCCAAGCAGAAGAAACAAAAGTATTTCGCTACTACTTCCAAGCCGACTGGATGAAATTTAAAATTCATGCTCATCGACACCTTTCAGATGATTCTGAAATCTCTACCGCTACTCAAATTGAGGAAAAAACGGTCAAGTTAACTAACGTTATCAAACTTGTCATCAAACAAACTATACCTCTCATCCAAAGCAAAGGCACCTTAAAAATTCCTCCTGAGCTCCAAAACCTCATTAAACTACGCAATCGAATGCGTCGACTTTATTATAAATACCCAAGGCATATCTTAAAATCTGACGTTAATTTTTATTCCAATATGATTTCCTGTTGGTTCAGTGAACTAAGAAATTCCGAATTCTCAAGCAGACTGACTTAAATTCCCGATAATTCTCCGGAAATGTTCAATGAAATTCGAAAGCTTAATGGTAGAAAACAAAATGTAATTACTTCAATAGCTAAAGAATTCTAGCCCAATCATAGACCCTAAAATCATAGCAGAGGAAGTCGCGTCTCACTATGAAAATGAAAAAGTTTATATACAAAACGAATCTATAAAAGATCCCTGTTTCGATCAGATAGTCAACAACTTCCTTAATTCTCCTCCTCTTAACCCAACCCTAATTGAGACGGTCGAAAAAGCAGAAGTTGCCAACATTCTTCAACATCTTAATAAAATAAAAGCTCCAGATGACGATAACATAGCCAATTCGGTACTTAGAAATCTTCCAGATAAAGCAATATCACAACTTACCAATATCATTAACGGTATTTTAAAGACAAAGCTACTTTCCTCCTTGGTCTAAACAAAATATTATACTTCGTAAAGACACATTGTTTTAGCGAATTATATAAGCTAGGCCAATTTCAAACTTCTTCCAATAATGCAAAAATATACGAACAAAAAATATAAACCTTTACTTTATTCCTCTGGAAAAAGAGCCAGAATTTTTTTTAAAATTTTTTTGATGAATTTTGGAATCCAAATTTAAATTCATGGTTTCTCACATTAGGTCGAAACCAAACTAAATAAAAGCTATGGCAAAATTCATCAAAATTTTTTTTTAAATAATTCTGACTCTTTTTCCAGAGGAATAAAGTAAAAGTTTTTATTTTTTATTCGTTTGATAATAAGTTTGTATGTATTAGAGACAAATACAAATTAATTTATAGAATAAAATTTTGCTTATACATGAAACATTCATAACGAGGTTCTTCTCGATCATGAAATTACGTTTGCAATATAAATGTGATTTTAATAATTATTTTTTAAAAACTCGGTTCAAATAAATTACGGACTGATATAAAATCGTTTAGTAGTTTTTCAGCTAGCCATAAAATCTTGTATACTTGCATGGTCTGAGAATATTCAAGAAAATAAATACAGTGAAATCTCGGTAAAACAATCACTCAAGGGAAAACAAACACTGCCTTTTATAAACGGAGGTTTGTTAAAAGCAATATTTCGTTTCTAAAAAACGTAGTTTGTTTAATCCGGAATTAGCATTTTCATTTTTTTTTTTCATCTATACATGAAAGGATGTATTGGTAACCGGTATACTATTGAAAGGAGTGAGATTATGCGTAAAAATTTTAGTTTAAAAAAATAACATATTCAATGCTAAAACCAAAGCCGTCTTCATTCCCTTATAGGAAGACCGAATGTATTCATACATTAGCTGTAAAAAAATGAGAAAAATTTAACCTATTGAATCTATATTTGTGAGATTATGTCACTTTTATATATCGCTCATACACGACAAAGTTTCATAGAAAATAAGATTTAAGTAATGCGCAACATAACATTTAACATTAAACTCAACATTTTTTGATTGCGAAAATACTGATCTGTCGTAAACTGGCATTAGCTCAAATATGACGATTTGGTAAATAAAACTTTATCCGTTTTTAATCACATTTATTGCAAAAACAGGAAATTAGAAAATTTAGAAATGTGTTACTTTTCATTTTTCTCGTGTATGAGCAAATGATTGTGAATAAAGGGTAGAAAAAATAACAAAACAGCAAACTAAAGAAAAAAATCTGAGCGAATTTGTAGTTTTTTTTTTTGTTTTATTTCAATTGTTTGTTTTTAAATAGAGAATATAAAATAATACGCTCTCACTACGAGTGTTATAATATGCTCAAATTTATATTTAAAACCATTTAAAACAAAATTAAAAAAAAATTTATATGGATTTTTGCCGCACTAATACAGTTAATAGGTTAAAGTTTTGAATATGTATCTGCGTACGACGGGAACATGCAGGCTCCTTAAAAGAGTTTAAAGACGTGCTGTACAAATACATACGATTTACGAAAAGCACACTAGGAGGAGGTGTATTAGTGTCAAAAGTAAAACCCTCTTTATTACAAGCCGTATTCATCGCACACTAATGCTATCTAGTCATATGAACAAAAGAATGTATTGTGAGTTAAAAACGTGTCGAATATAGTGTAAAATAAAATAAACATTTGCATACTATAGAAACAGAAAATATGAGAAAACAACAGTTTTTTTATATAGATTTCGATAGCACTACTACACGCAATTTTTCATATCGGTTTTGTTTGTCTGTGTCAACGAAAGTTAGAAGGCGGCTTGTAATACAGAGGGTTTTGGTCAGAACCATCTATATTACAAGCCGTATTGTTTGCATACTCATGCTATACAAAAATGTATATGTATTTTGATTGTATTATTGTAAGTAGAAAATCGTGTCGGAATATTGTGTCAAAAAAGAAATAAACAATTAAATCAAATAATCATTAATGCAACTCTTTTTTAAGAAATTTATCTCTAAAACCAGATCTTTTCTTTTAAAAAAGATTTTAGAAATAAGTTTTTATTTTTGTCGAAAGAGATTTGAGGCAGCTGTCCTTCTTGGATCTAGAGTTGATATTATTGGAGAGGCATTAAAAAAGTATGTTCTTTGGCAACACAAACCATGAGAACTTGGTAAGAAATTTTAGAACTAGTATACACATTTGTATTGGTTTCGGTTGACCAAATGTAAGAGTATATCTGCGTACGCAATAAACAATCAGGTTTGTAATACATTTGTATTGGTTTTGATTCTCTATTGGTGGATTATCAAATTATCTATGTATGTATGTACATCAAAGCTGTCTCGAATCTTAAGAGATTGAAGACGGCTTTCCTATTTGATTTCAACTATGGAATGTTGAATGTTAGTATGTATTTCAAGGTTTTTATTTCGTTCAGTTTCGTTAAAAATACATACAAAAATAGATAGTTTATTATGTATGTATATATAAAAATTTATATTCGTGATTTTTAAAACTGTGAATTTTTTCATATTGGTACACTCAAAGTAGATAAAAATGGTTTGTTATAACGCAATAACCGAAAGTTTGTATAACCGGAGTAAACTTCATATTAAAATCGCTAATTCACGGAAGTTGTTCAGTCATACCTTATAAGCGAAAGTTTATTATACCAGAAGTTTGTTATACCGGGATTTCACTGTATACATATTTGATTGCTACAAATTATAAAAAAAAATTCGTTTGGCGCTAAATGTTATAGAACATTTTAATTGTATTTTAATCTTGCACGCTTATTCTACGAAATACAACAAGGAACCTTCTTGTAGAGGGACGTCTAAGATAAAACAGTTTCGGATACGTCATATAAATCATCGAAATTACCATTCGAAATTTCACTTTCGAATTGAGACAATCAAAGAGTCTATCGAATTTTTTCAAAAAAATGTATATGTTAAAACCGCAACAAAGCCCATCATTGCGTTAGCTTTACACAATATCTTCTCGGTATTTTGGATAAAAGTTAAGCTTTCATCAAGAACAATTTCGAGGTCCTCAAACTGACATACTCGGTTAAGGGTTACTTTGTTAAACTTAAATGCAAAATTAACAGGATTGTTCTTCCTAAAACTCATCATTCGATATTTACTTTCATTAAGTTTCAGTTTGTTCAATTCACACGATAAATCTAAATCTTTCTGAAGGTTTTTTTTCCAATCATTTAGATCTTCGATCCTAACGAATATTTTATATCATTTGCGAAAAGCAAAAATTTAGATGCGAGTAACCTGGAATTTGCATCATTAATAAATATTAGGAATAATAATGGACCTAAGTGACTGTCTTGTGGAACCCTTAGATGTTCCTTCTGACTCACCCGAAAGGCATTTACCGAATTTAAATTCTTGTTTACGGTTGCAAGCTTTCATCCACAACAATAAGTTAGAGTGAAGCTTTCTTGAAGTCAGTGAAAACTACGTCAACCTGCAACACAGCTTCAATTAAGTTTATTACAAAATCTACAAATTTAACAAGATTAGACGAAGCAGAACGGCCCGGGAAAAACCATGAAATTTTACAACAATTCCGAATATAATCTAGTGCAATAGATCTATTGAATAAAGGCACCAATGGAAATGTTAATGACGGAGCAAATTAACGTAAAATAATTGCAGGAACTAAATCAGGGCTCGGATTGTGATTTGGCTTTAAATTGAGAATTTTAATAGCTCCTAAATTTTTAATACATTGAGAGAAGTTATTGCACATCTGATGACAGGTCGAGTTTGTCGAAGACAAAAAATTAGACGAAAACAAATTTAAATCGATTTTGGTTCAATATTCTATCCTATTGATGAAACGACGAAACTTTAATCGATTCAAATAACTATCAATCGCAAAGCGTACATAAAACCATTAATACATACATTTATCAAAAGGCTTTCTAAATGTTTTTTATACTTTTTGTCTTTTTTACTTGTGAGCTCAAAAACTTGGTAGCAAATATTTTTAATTTCTTTACTTGCTTTAGGAGGGCGCAAAAACCATCGGGAATGCATTATATTTACTATTAGCTCGCAAGTTGCTAATAAAGTTTAATCGATTGTAGTTCTCGAGTAATTAGCATGAATTGTCTTACATTTTCTGTAAAATTCAGGTCAAACATATATCCACGATCCGAATTAGTTGCCTGAGGCTTAGTTGGTTAAGTATTATTTTGTCAGTATTACGAAATATTTTTAAATATTTTTCCCTGACGCTATATAGTTAACCGGCTGTCATGTTCCATTGCTGTATGGTTCCGTTTCAAAGGATCCCAAGCATTACAAAGTATAATTATGCTGAAATAATTGATCATGGGATGGCATATTTATATAGGCGGGTTATGACAATATAACTAACTATGGTATCCGGCGGTAAACTACCTCATACCAAGCCCCTTGAGAGACCTGCGACAATTCGTAACAAATGGTTCAGAACCACTTGTTACGAATTGTCACATATTCACAAATTATCATAACTGGCGACTTCAATGCCAAGTCAAAACTTTGGCATAACCGAGAAACAAATGATCGAGGAATCCTCGTGGAAGAATTTGTTGCAAGAAGGGGTCTCTTTGTTTTAAATAAAGAGGGCCAGCCAAGTACCTATTGCCACAATGGTGAATCAAACATTGATCTAACACTTGTGAGTAGTGGGTTGTTGAGAAAAGTAACCGATTGGAAAGTACAAGAAAACTGGTCTTCAAGCGATCACAGGGCGATAGTTCTCACTTTAGAATCTGGAAACAATCATAATAGCAATGACCCTCAAAACAAAGTTCCACGATATGCACTGAAACGTGAAAATTGGGAAAAGTTTGATAACTTGTTGAACTCAACTTGGCAAGGATGGTCTGAAAATATGAGTTACACATCTGGAAAAGATGTAGATACAATAGAGCGTGAAATAACAAGCACGATTATCAGGGTCTGTGATAAAAGCATACCACGAAAACGTACTCACAAAGGAAATTTACCTTGGTAGACTAACGAGTTAACCACCAAAAGAGTTAATGTATCAAGAATGCGCAAAAGCTATCAAAACGAGAAGAACCCAATAGAAAGACAACAAAAGAAAGTCAGCTATGTAGCATGCCGTAATGAGTACTTTAGTGATGTTAATAAAACAAGCCAGACTAGTCTGGAGAAGTACATTACTGAGCATGGTAATGCAGAACCATGGGGCTTCGTATATAAGTTCAGTACAGGAAGGCTCAAAACTACTGAAGTTTTAAGCACACTTACTAGTGGAGATGGTCTGACAACTACGTGTTGGAAAGACACAACAAAGTGTTTGTTGGAAGCGTTGCTTCCTGATGACATAGTGACAAATGACACAGATGCGCATAAAGAGGTCAGAGCACAAAGATCTGTAATACCAAGGACTTGCGACGTGGAAGAATTCAGCAATGATGAAACCACGGACGCGATATTGTCAATATAAAACTAGGAAAAGCACCCGGCCTCGATAATATCGAGGTCGAAGTGATACAAAGAGCATGGCCTATAATAGGGTCTGGTATCACGCGGTTCATGAACCATTGTATTCAAAGAGGGTATTTTCCAAAAGCATGGAAAAACGGCAAAGTCATTATTATTAGGAAGGGAGGTGAAAGAGATCCCACCGACCCAAAATCCTATAGACCAATCATGCTTCTACCAGTCTTGGGTAAATTACTCGAGAAACTGATAACTGGTAGGTTGATGCGTTTGTTCCATGAATCTGGGATATTTAGTGACAAACAGTTTGGATTTAGAGAAAATCGGTCCACAGAGGATGCTATGGTGAAAATGATCAACATAGTAAAGGAATCGGAGCACAAATATGTTCTCGGAGTATTCCTTGACGTATCTGGTGCCTTCGATAATCTGTGGTGGCCTAGTATAATGAATGAGTTGAAGAAGTTTAGCTGTCCAGCAAACCTTTACTTAATCATTAATAACTATTTCTCAGAAAGATTCGCAACTGTTGTCACTAACTTTGGTTCATTACAAAAGAGTGTGACAAAAGGATGTCCGCAAGGGTCCATATTAGGTCCACACCTCTGGAACATAGTATTCAACAGTAGTATGAATGAAAACATCCAAGAAGTAGCATTTGCGGATGATAAGGTAATGATATTTGCAGGAAACTCAAGACAAAACGTTCAAGAAATAGCGCAGAGTGCTATCAACATAATGACTGATTGGTGTTGCAGATATAAAATGGAGCTTTCATCAGCCAAAACGGTTATGATCCAGCTTAAAGGAACGCTCGACATTAGAAGACCACCACTGGTGTCTGTAAATGGGGTGAGAATTAAGATGGTCAAAACTGTGAAATGGCTTGGAGTTGATTTCGATGAAAGATTAGGTGTCACGTCACATGTCAAAAGAATAGCTGAAAGTAGTAAAAAAGTATTCTTTACTTTAAAAAGAGTAGCCAAAGAAACTTGGGGCCTTAAACAAAGGACCCTCAAGACTATATACGAAGGTCTAGTGGTTGCGTTACTTACATATGCTTGTGCCGGATGGGCTGACAGAATGAACTGTCACCACCGAAGAACTTTAATAAGTGCACAACGGGGAATACTTCTTGGTATTACAAAAGCTTACAGAACTGTATCAACAGATGCAGTTCCTGTTCTGGCTGGCGTAATACCCATTGATATATTATTGCAAGAAAGAGTAGCTAGCTTTAAACTTAGAAAGCGCAAAAGTGTGAGCTACGGTAACGTGGTACTACAAGAAGGACAAATACAAGAAAACCTTATTAGTTTGCTCAAAAGGCAGCTAAGGAAAGAATCAATTGAAATCTGGCAAGAGAGATGGAACACTTCGATGGATGGAAGAACAACTTATAGTTTTCTTCCAAACATCAAAGAAAGGTTAGATAAAAGGCTTGCGCTTAGTGCTCCGTTTACGCAAATGCTAACGGGGCACGGCAAAATAGCTTCATACATGGAAAGGTTCCATATAAGCGAAACAAGCAGATGTGAGTGTGGCCATGATAACGAAACCATGGATCACTTACTCTACAGCTGCGATCTTGTCGACGATGAAAGACAACAATTGATGATGGAGCTGAGCACAGAATGGCCAGCAAGCAAACTAGTTTTAATGACTCCACGAAACATCACGGCTTTTAAAAGGTTCTGTGACACTGTTCTAAGTAACAGATAGTTCCTACACAACACTGACATTAGACTTTATATATGTATGTATATGTATGTGTATGTATGTGTATGTATTATATATATATATATATATATATATATATATATATATATATATATATATATATATATATATATATATATATATATATATGTATAAATGTGTGTATTTATATATGTATATATGTATATATATCTACGAAATTTAACAGACAAAGGAGCTAGATAGTAGAAAAGTATGCGCCTCCACGTGGCAGGGACGGAAACAGGTTCATTTAAACCTGGTTAAGCATACCAAGAACAGGAAAAAGTCCAAGCACGACGGCGCGAGAATGTATATAGGCTAAGCCTGGGTGACATTCTCACGCAATAACACGTCAAATGATAACAATGACAAAAAAAAAAAAATATTCACAAATGTCACAAGCATAAGTATAGTTCAATATTTCAAAAACTACATGCATAAAAGATGTAGGAGTATAGAAGAAAATAAACTGGTCCAACGAAATATAAAATTACGTTACATTTCGTTTAGTTATTTTGTTTTACTTACTTTTGCATAGGTGGCATTATACTGTTTAATCCAATTTTTAAACCTTTACCCAAGATTCAGGTGGGCCTCGCGATTGAAGTTCCAAAAATTAAACAAATGTGGAAAGTGGCACCACTATTTTCAACCACAATTTCCCTCATAATAAGACATTTGGTTTATATTAAATCTATGGTAAAACTATACGCATCAAAACAAAACAAACCACAATGTCTATCCAAGTCGTGCGGAAAATTTAACTGACGGATGCACTAAAATAAAATGTACATTTCTAATGGTATAAACAGAACCAGAGTGACAACGACGAGCGTCAACGAATAAATATATATTTCGCCAGCGATATCGCTGTAGTAAACATAACGAACAAAAGCGTCAGCGTATCGCGACATAAAAATAACAATGAAAATTTCAAAAACATGGCTGCTTAGTACCCATTTTATTAAAAAGCCAACTCAAAAAAATAAAAAAACAGTTGGCAACATTGTTTCGCTGGCGATATAATTAGAAATAGACTCTAAATTTTTTTCAACGAAAAAATCGTCGTCGCTATCGTTGATGTTTCTGTTAGCATACTATGCTTTTAGTGTGTTTTAATTTGACAGGCGTCGACGCTCGTCGTTGTCGCTCTGGTTCTGTTTATACCTTAAATGTGTATAGCAAAGCCTTCTATTATCAAAAAATTTAAGAAAATAGTGGATAGTATATGTTTTTATTATAAATGACCGAAGGTTTTGATATTAGGCTTAAATGGACATTGTTGTTGGTTTTGGTAAAGTAAATCTATTTATACATATATAAAAATGAATTCTTGTCTGTTTGTTCCGAATAGAACCTTACGATATTCATGAAGGGGAATATTTATGAAGGGAGGGATCCTGGGTCTAGGGCTACGGTACAAATTGTTTCTAGGATTTCAATTTTTGTTTAATTTTTTTATGGGAATGGTTTTGGAAAAGGGGTACAAAATTAATGACATTTTCAAAAACGGGGGGTCCGCACCTGGAACATGAATTAATTTTTACATAGATACAGTCATCTGTTTGTTCCAGCGTCTCAGCCGCTCAACCTATCATCATAAATTCGTACCATTTACTAGTTGCATGTCCAGAAAAAACCTTACGATATTTATGAAAGGGCTGGACCCGGGTCTAATACAAATTTTCGATTTGTACCCGGCTCTGGTACAAATTGTTTCTAAAATTTCAATTTTTGGTTAATGTTTTTACGAGAATGAGTTTAGAAAATGGTTTATATAAAATTACAACATTCTCAAATTCGAGAGGTACGCACCAGGATGAAGAATTAATTTTTACATAAATACAATTATCTGTTTGTCCGAATGGGCGTCTCAGCCGCTTAACCGATCGTCATGAAGTTTTTACCGTGTATTAATTGAACAAACCTTACGATATTTTTGAAAAGGCTGGACCCCGGGTCTAGGGGCTCCGGTACAATTTTTTTCTAAGATTTAAATTTTTTTTAATTTTTTTTTACGGGAATGAGTTTAGAAAAGGGGTAAAATAAAATTTGCGAAATTTTCAAATTCGAGGGGTACGCACCTGTATCAAGAATTATTTTTTACATAGATATAATTATCTGTCTGTTTCGAATGGGCGTCTCAGCTGCTCAACCTACCGTCATGAAATTTGTCCATGTACTTGTTTCATGTTCAGAACAAACCTTACGATATTTTGGAAGGAGCTGGACTCAGGGTCTAGGAACTAAATCAGTTTAAAAAGGGGTTATATGAAATTAGTGGCATTTTCAAATTTGAGGGGTGCGCACCTGGATCCAGAATTAATTTTTACATAGATACAATTATCTGTTTGTTCCGAATGGGCGTCTCAGCCGCTCAACCGATCGTCATGAAGTTTTTCATGTGTTAATTGCAAGCCCTTAATAAACCTTTCAATATTTCTTGAAGGGCTGGACCCCTTGATATAAGACCCCCGTACAATTTTGTTCTAAAATTTCGATTTTTTTAAAATTTATTCTCGGGAATGGGCTGAGGAAAGCGGTTAAATAAATTTAGTGGCATGGTCGAATCCAAAGGGTTGGTCATTTGAATCAAGGATACTCTTCTTATAAGTTTCCACATCATTCACCCCATCTGATTCAACTATTGCAAAGGGAAATTCAAAAATGTTTGGAATAAAAAGGTATTTGAAGCGCTTCATTGAACTCTGTGCGATTTGCGAAAAAATAACAGAACAATGGAAGGAGCTCTTATACTACTAGCAGGTGATTTCCGTCAAACTTTTCCAGTCATTCCACGATCAAAACCCCTGATGACTTTACTTTCGAACATCTTTAAATGCTTACCCTTTCCGACCATTTATGCTATAAAATAATTTTTGAAAATGTATGAATATTTTATAGCAATATTATTGCTGATGTCGAGAGCTTTCGATTAAGGTATCAGGCATCGCAAGGTAGCAAATAGTCTTGCCTTAATATGATATGGTAGTGTAAACCATTCTTTATTCTCCTATTTTATATAGAAAACTTGAAACATAGTTTGTTATTTTTCGTCGTCTCTGAAAAGCCGAAGTGAAATATGCTAAGAGAAACTGTTTGGTGATACCACTTTAGCTTGGTTGTTTTTGGTCCACCCCGAGTATTTGATTTCCTCGGTACCTGTCCAGAACTAAAGAACTTTTGAATTTCGATTTCACCCTCCAATTGAATCACCCTTTGTATACTATAAAGAAAGAGAGTGACTTTTTAATTTGTTTCTTCAGATTTCTAGGTATTCTATCTGCATCACGATTGCATGCAAAAACCAAAAAAACTTTGAACACAAAAATCTTATAAACATCAACAGGTTTTTTTTTTGTGTATAGTTACGTCGTTTTATCACACACAGATTGTAATTTTTTCGTATATATACAGATAGTTTTAGAAATCTGGTTGACCTCTAACGAACAAAACATACGTACACACACACAGCCACACACTTATAACTATAAAAATAAATTAATTTTGTAAAAAAAAAAAAAAAAATCTGAAATTTAATTATTCAAACGCTTAAAATGCATGTATACGATATAGTTGAATCGAAAGATTATGATCTTTTCTATTTTTATATACCGCACATACAATAAAAGAGCATTCGAATGCAATTGCACTTTTGTTCGTCACAGTGACATATATATACATATATGGTGTAATATATTTAAAATTTAAGTGGGGATAAATTATTAATAAGCGGTTGTGTTGTTTGACCTACAGTTGGCCAGCAGAGGACAATGTCTATGTCATGTTTATTGTATCTTTTGTATGCAGCAAAACTTATCTAATTTTGGGTATCTCGCATCTACAGGAAATGAAATAAATTCGCCTCTTAACAACCATCACCTATTTTTTTTTTTCAAAACCATAAATTTGGAATTGCAATGACTGTATTCTGTACCAAAGATAGACAAAGGAATGCATCCTTTTTATTTCCTCTTGCGATTTTTTTCATCAATCATACATTTTAATACTGTGCTGCCAATCAAACGTTTAAGATGGGGCAGATCAGATTTGGCAGATTTAATTCTGAAATGAGATGTGCTAGGAGGGATGAAGTGCCAAATAATGTAGTGTCTGGAAGAATAATCGGAAATTATGGTTGAATTTTTAATTAATTTGTGAAATGCTTTCCTTAGCTGACTTTGAGCATCAATGAAGTTCATGCCGTTGTCACTATGTGTTTCTTGATTCTCGTCTTCGCGCAAAAAATCTTTATAGAGCACTCAAAACTGCAGCACTTGTAATGTCTCCGACCAGTTCTAGGTGGATAGCTTTGGTACTAAGAATTATGAAGAGACATATGTATATGATTTATTTGCTACGTCTCTTTTGCATGTGTACGGAAATGGAACCGGCGTAATCAACACCAACTTTTAGGAATGGTCTAACTAATTCCACCCTACAGCTTGGTAAGTTGCCCATTAACCGGCTTTTTATTTGCGAAAAATTGTCGAACCAAATTTCGACCGGTTGGAATCCAATAGTTTTGCCTTGAAATAACTAAAATCAGAAAGACCTTAGGTCAATTAGCTTATCTCCTTTTTTATTAAAAATTCTGGAGAGACTATATTAGAAGCTTATATTAGAGGCTCGATTGAGCCGGTTAAGTTGTCTGCATCTCAGCATGCATACTGTAAAGGGAAATCAGTGGAATCGGCACTACACTCC